>PVIA01002415.1:0-211468 GCA_004024845.1 Tonatia bakeri | reverse complement strand
CCTCCTTCTTCTTCTTCTTCTTCTTTTTGAGAAAGCCTGCAAGGATTATGCTGACCATGGAACTCGGGCACTTCCTGCTAAATACAGGAATGCACATGACCTCTGCAACGGGCCGTTGCGCACAAGGCTCAGTGAATTCGTTTGCAACTTCAGTGAACAAAGTCACCAAATCCCATTTCCTAAATAAAACATGTTTTTGGAAGACACACAGGATTTTACAGGCTTCGTGGTCATTGCACATTTAACATTTAATGTCGAAGGTTACATTTCTAGAATATTACATAAGAACTTTGGAGGTCACATTTGAGTATTTCAGGGAGGTTTTTGTTCCCTTTCAGGGAACATACGTGAGACTGGCCTCAAGAAAGCCCTTCCCTACAATGCACTGTTCTCCTCGCAGAGTTGTTCCCACAGGTCTCCTGGGGTCACAGTCTGTAGACGTTCCTAATCTTCTCGTTTTTGTGGTACAAAGAGAAGAATCTTCCTTTTTAAAATCATTCTTTATTTTTTAATCACAGCTTACATTCAATATTATTTTGTATTGGTTTCAGATGTACAGCATAGTGGTCAGACAATCATATACTTTACTAGTGATTCCTCCAATGTTCTCAGTGTCCACCTGGCACCATACATAGTTATTACAATATTATTGACTATTTTCCCTATGCTGTACTTTACATCCCCATGACTATTTTGTAACTGCCAATCTATACTTCTTAATCACTTCACCTTTTTCACCTAATTCCCTTGTTTCTATTTTGTTTGTTTATTTTGTTCATTAGATTCTACATATAAGTGAAATCATACACTATTTGTCTTTCTCTGTCTGACTTATTTCACTCAGCATAATACCCTCTAGGCCTATTCATACTATCCCAAATGATAGGATTTTATTCTTTTTTATCATTGAGTAATATTCTGTTGTATACATGTACCATCATTTTTTTATCCACTCGCCTGTTGATGGGCACTTGGGTTGCTTCCACATCCTGGCTATTGTAAACAGTGCTGCAATAAGCATAGGGGTGCATGGGTTCTTTCAAATTAGTATTTTCAGTTTCTTTGGTTAAATCTCCGGACGTGGAGTTGCTTGGTCACAAGGCAGTTCCATTTTTAACTTTTTGAGGATACTCTGTACTGCTTCCTATAGTGGTTATACAAATCTGCATGAGGATTGCCTCAAAAAAAGAATCTTCATTCCAAGACTTATCAATGGGACCTCTAGGCTCAAGGCTAAAGCAAAAATGGTGAAATCAATTATTGTTCTTATATACCTTGTAGAATAGGAAAGGAAGATATTAGGCTATTTTAAAAATTTTAAAAACAAGGTAAATGACTTGCTTGGATGACACATTTTATAAATGCCGTTATCAAACTCAGTCTCTTCTCTAAAATAATATACTGCTATTAGCAACTTATAGTAATAGTAGCTTTCATTTATTAAGTACCTTTTGTGTTCAAGGCCTTTTATAAACATTATCTTATTGTAGTCTTACCTTAAGAGAGAGAGAGAGCTGGGTATTCCCATTTGAAGAATCAGAGAAAATAAATAACTTGCACACGTAAAGAATAACAGAGCCAGAATTCAAACTGTTGTGTTCGACTCCAGAACCTTTACTTAAAAGCAGTCTAACCGTCAGAGCAGTCTTAATGTAGCACTTACATGGTAATTCTTCAAACTAAATGTTTAGAAATGAACACAAATTCTCTCCTTACTCCGGTCCTTCCTGTCTTCTCTGTCTCAGCCTGTAGTGCCCTCATCCAAGCAGTTCTCAAATTAAAAGTCTGGGCCGTCCTTTATTTTTCCTAGCCCCCCTCACACAGGGTCCCAACTCTCCTCTCTCCAGTCATCCTGCTTGTCTCTATTTTCACTTTCCGCACACTTGCCCTTGCGTCTCACAGACACCACCCGTCTCCCCAGGAACTGCAGGCACCTCCCAGCTCAGTCTATTTGCACTCTTATGCCCACTGCCGTTCACATGCAGGCTCACACAGAAGCCGAGAGACTTATATAGCACACAGTGAACTGTGTCCTCTCATTTAATGTCATCCACTAATTTCTGAATAAAATTAAACTCTGTGTCATGCTTATGAGTCCCTACATGCTCAGTCTCTAGAGTGGCCTCCCCACCTTCAGCTTTTCAGCTTCTCTGTTGTTTACTTCTGAGTCCTAAGGCTCCTTTTTAAGTGCATCCCCCAAACCAGGCTCCTGTCCCCAGGGACTTTGCAAATTCCTTTCCCTCCTCCTCGGAAGTGATTCTCCAACCCCTGCACATGTACAAACACATAGTGCTTACCCTGCTATTTTGTGTATATCCTCTAATGTCTCAGCCTAAATGTCACTTCCTCAAACTTCCCGACACCCTGTCTAAATTAGGTCTTCCTGTTTTAATTGCCTAGAAATCCTTACTTTTCTTTCACAATAATTATCACCATTATAATGCTAATTTGTTGGTGAAATAATCTTCTCATTTTATTCATTAAACTGTAAGGATAAAGATACCATAAACATCCACTTTAGGATCCAACATATAATGCCCTTATCCACAATAAGGATAAAGATATTATGTTGTTTTTTTTCACTGCTGTGTGCATAGTATACGAGATATGTCTGGAAAAAGTCCACTGTTAACGAGAATGGTTTGCAGCAACATAGATGTAACTCGGCAGCCAAGGAGAGTGGACTGGAATGCACATGTGTGAACAGTGACTACTTCACTGTACTAGTCAGTGGGGGTGGTAGATGCTGTTGAGTGAGCATGTGTACTGTGTGCCCATCGAATTAAAAATGACTGAGCAAGTAGAGAAATGAATCTGCATTGAATTTTGTGTTAAGCTTGAACACTCCTCCACAGAAACTATTGGGATGATTCGGAAGGCTGCAGCTGTGGGCAACTGCTGATTGGCAGCATCATCACAATGAACCCACTCATGCATCACGTCTCATGCAGAGTTTTTTGGCAAAACATCAAATCACTCAGCCCCCTACAGCCCAGATTTGGTGCCCAGTGACTTCTGGCTTTTCCCAAAACTAAAATCACCTTTGAAAGGGAAGAGATTTCAGGCCATCGATAAGATTCAGGAAAATTCAATGGGGCAGCCAATGGCAATTTAGAGACCCGTGTGAGGTCCCAGTATGCCTACTTTGAAGGGGACTGAGGTGTCATCATCCTATGTACAATGTTTCTTGTATCTTCTTCAATAAATGTCTCTATTTTTCACAATACATGGCTGGATACCTTCTGGACAGACCTTATATGTCCAATGTAGGGGAAAAATATTTGTGTATACATCAAATATTTGTTGAATGAATGAAATGCAGACAGTTTAAAAGCATTGTATCCACTATGTTTTGCTAAATTGAGGGTAAATATTTCCTCCTCTCAAAAGAATTCCAAAAATAGTCGTAAAAGATCTAATAAAGCCTTATGTAACCAATTATGTATTCATATTCAGATATTTTTATTCATTCTTTCTTTCTTTCCCTTTCCTTTTCTTCACTCCTCTCTTCCCTCCCTTCCCTTCAAAACGCCTTTTCTCCTGGTTATAAATAAAAGTACCATGGTGCCTGAATCCTAGAGAACTACATGGATGGGTTTTCCATGACTCATTGATCCACTCCCACTATTGATTTCTTACCCAAATGTTCATTAGCTATTTCCAGTGATTCAGGAACACCGTAGCTCCAAGTTCTAACAGTAAATGTTAGTCTAGAGATCAAGACTTTTAAAAAAATAGACTAGACTCCCCAAAGAAGATATGCAAGCAATAAATTATTTCTCTCCAGTTCTCTCAAGATTGGGAAGTACTGGGATCATAGTGTAAAGTGGCCCACATCACCCTGTATCCAGCCATCTTACGTTAGAAGAACCTTGTTTTAACAAAGCAGCACGTATGAGTCTTCATGATATAAGTCCATAGTAATGTGGCTTTTGAAAGGTGCCCTGCTGTGATAGCTTGACTGTAACCCTCATGTTCTGCAGTCCACTTGAGGATCCCCAGCTTCTCTTTAGTTTCAGCAATAGCTGCTAATGGGAAATGTAAATGTATTGCATCATCGATACTCATTGTCCAAACACTGTCATACTCCTTACCGTTCACAGAGGCCTGAACCTTGTAGGCACAGGTAAAAGGAAGATTTGATTAGCCACTCCTAGATGTGGTTTCAGATAAGCATCATGTGTTCGAACAAGCAGAGTATTGACACTTGATATCTAGGCCCACTGGTTACTTTTCATTCTGGCATGTTTAAGTTTGTAGCTACTAAACTACACACACTTTCTCCCTTAGAGAGTAGGAAGAAGTGATTATCATTAACTTACAAGAATTGGGTGAAGCTCTCGAGTAATATTTCAGCTGCACTCATGTAGAATCCCACCGGTCTTTTCATCTCATGCACTTAGGTTCACCACTGTTGGTTGCCTGCTTCTTAGGACTCCTGAAGTTTTGTTACGGACTCTACTGAGGTGTCTCACCCTGTGGGACATGCTTGAGTGCTGTGGAGCCTCCTCTGAGAGGTGTGTTCTTCACTGAACGTATCTGTTGAGTTCCTAGAAAGGCAGTTTTGTGCTGAGTGGTGCATTCACCTTCCAGGATCTGCTTCCCTTGAATGTTACTATACAAGCAGAATTATGGCAAAAGCTTGGCAGCCTTTCTAGTGGATTTTTCACCCTCGGGAGGGCATATAAGGGGCCTGAGATAGGATTTAGCTTGGTCAGTCAAGCTGAAAATATCATTTGGCAGGAATATTAAGTATTCTACCTCTGAAAAAAGTTAATTTAATTTTCATAATTGTGTAGTTCAGAGGCTCCATGCATTGATGTGTTTTGAGTACTTTGCCCAAGATATGGATTCACTAGGTATAGATAATAAAACTCAATCCATAGCAGTGTAGATAATTTGAAATTGCAGAGAGAGTAATATTGAAATCATTTGCAACACTTAAAGTTAAGTAAGTGGAATGACACATGAAAATCTAACTAGTGATGCACTAGAACACTGTCTGGCTTCCCCCCTTCCTGCCCTCCTTTCTCTCTACATAACTTTTTCTTAAGGACAGTATTACTGAATCTTACGTAGAGGCAAACATTAACTTAATAATTTACCTTTTTGACTTGAGTCTCCTCTAACTTTCTCCGGCCAAGTAAAGCAAGTAAGTTTTCACATTCACTAGGAAATTATTTGAGCAGCATCAACATACCCTGAGTTCAACCCAAAAAACAGTAGAGAAGAAGAGAACTAACAATTTGTGTGGTTAATTTCTGCCAAGCACTGTGCAAAGTACTTTATGCATTTTATTAACTCTAATTGTAATAGCATCCCTGTGACATATGTATGATTATCCTTACTTTTCCTAGATGCAGTGACCGTCCTGAAGAGGTCACATAAATTGCCCAGTGTCACACACATCACACTGTGTTCAACCTGGGATTAAACCCAGATTGACCTCACAAATCCAGTACTATACCCACAGAAGATTGAGAGCAGTTGTAGCCAATCTATGACACGATAAGTGTTTTAAGTGTGGATGAAAGTTTTGAAAGCAAAAAAGGTAATGGAATATATCTTTGTATGTTCTATACTTAAGAGTCTGAAATCAGAATGGAAGACTCTTTTAATAAGAAAAGTCTTACAGGGAGTATTTAAAAATAAAAGTAAAATCTAATCATTTAAAATATAATTGTTTTAGGCCTAAGTGCATTACTGAGCAAGGGAAAACAAAAATCCCAGAGCATCAGATATGTAATGTTGAGCACCCTAAGTGAGTTCTGAGTAAAAGGGAAGAACGTAAGACACTGAATTAATTATCTACTGGTGTTTAATCATTCAGGCACTTTTACTGATTCAAATTATGGTAAAACTAAGGGAGCGAGGCATAATTTTCTAGAAATCCTACCTTTTTTTTTCTTTTTCCATACCCAGAGATGTGGTCTCAGTTTCCTGGGCACAGCACTTGCAGCCCAGATTTCTGTACCAAATGAGAAGGGTCAGAATCTAGCTTGTCTCCAAAGAGAAGAGAGAACTAGATAGCCCTGAAGACCACAAGTGCACCCCTAACTGTACCCCTAAAGTAGAGTCTTCATTCACTTCTTAACAATGCACAGAGTTCAAGGGTGGTACTGTAGCACCATCATCAAAATCACAGTTCCATAAATGAAGAGTTCTAAATGGAATGGCCCATTCACTTTTTTCCTTGGCAAAGGTGCTCGCCTTTCTTAATTCTACAAATATGCAAAATGGACTTGGACACCATAGATTCTCAAGATCCCCACAGATCTAGTTGGCTCTTCTTCTACTGTGTATACTAGTTTAGGGAAATTTTCTGCTTTGGTCTCTTGAAGTATTTCAGCTGTTTTCATTTCTAATAGTGGTAGTTTATCTTTAATGGTATAAAGTGCTATTTTTCACTTTCAAATACCCTCCCTATCTAAAAGCTGATCAAGAAACAAATGCCTATAGAAGACCTATCTAACCAAACAGGTGAAAATAGGATGTTCAAAACACGCTTCTGGAGGCAGGTGTTCTCCAAAGTTGGCAACAGACCCAATAAATGAGTCTCATCATTATGTACTTGTGTCACTATCCAATGCTGGGATTCCTTGAGGACATTCTTTTTAATTTTTTCCATCTAATACTTTACTTTTATTATTTTTTGAATGTTTAATGTTATTGATTTTATTTTTTAATGATTTTTATTGTATTTTCCCATTACCCTTTAGTTCCCTTATACCCCTCTTCCCCCCCCACAATCATGACACTGTTGTCCACGCCCATGAGACCTCTTTCCTTTTCCTTCACTCCCTCCACTCCCACCCTCTATGACAACTCTCACCCGCTTAGCTGTCATCTGCTCTCCATCTATGAGCCTGTCTCTGTTTTGCATGTTAGTTCAGTTTGTTCATTAGATTCTACATATGAGTGAAATTCAGGGGTTTCAACCTGTGGCCCATGGGCTGCATACAGCTCAGCATGGCTGTGAATGTGGGCCAACACAATATCATAAATTTACCTAAAACATTATGAGATTTTTGTGTGTGTGATTACTTGTCGCAGTGTATTTAATGTGAGGTCCAAGACAACTCTTTTTCTTCCAGTGTGGCCTAGAGATGCCAAAATGTTGGATTCCCCTAGGATATTCTTTATCAAGTTCTGTTTGAACACCTCTAATAATAGGCAATTTCTGGACATCCAAGGTCTACAGCGTAAAGCAAGAGCCCCAGCCTCACTGCACATTGGAATTATGGGGAGGGCATTTCAAATGCCCAGGCCCATCCCAGAGGGTTGTTGTGTAACTCACAGTAAAAATGTAAAGTATATCATCACTTACCCTATGGAATAATGATTTCTAAATATTCTCCCATCATTCCAACCTGTCAAAACTGTTTTAGATCCTGATTTTGACATCCATCATCCAATTTATTTTCTGTCCCTTCCACCTATGTGTCAAAACTTCCAATTATAAATTTTATTTATTTTATGATGAGTATTATGAGTATTTATTCAGGACCCACAGGATTCAAGGCACTGGGCTGTGTGCTTATTATTCCTATGCAATGGTCAGTGGTCATATTGGCCCCAGGCGAGGGGAGGTGGAGAGTCTCTTAGTGCATTTGCTCTGGTCCCACTTCCTTTGCTTCTGCGTTGACAAGGCATTGGCAGTTTTAATGCCTAGTGGTCAAATAGTTTTTCCTTTTTTTAATCTATCCATATCTTTAGACGTCTACATTTGCCCAGGGTTTTGTTTTGTTTCTTTAATATTGTGTTTACCTCCTGTGAAAATCCAAGGTCAGGCAAAAATGTAGATGCTTTACATATTTCTAAGTATATTTATGGCAACTTACAAGTAAAGTGGCTTTTAGGATGTCTACATGGTTGTTGTTAGTCATCTTTCAGATCTGGTTCCTAGAGAACTAGGATACTTTTTGTTTTTAAACTGTAAACATAAAGCCAAATTTGACACAGGATTCCAGAGAGTCTGCATTTGCTATTGAGTCATTAACTCTTCCTGCCTGTTCCTCCCAGTCTTGGGAGGTGAAGAATCCTGAGCAGTAAGAATTCTTTTTCAGGCTGGCAGACACTTACTCCCACTTAAGTAGTTTCTCTGCCTCAGCAGGACCTGGTGGAGATTCATTCTCTTTTCTGTGTGGATCCCTTATCCAGCTCAGAAAAACCTGACAGGGACTATTTTTACAGTCAGGAGGAGGAGTCAGACTTTCTCGAGGATGATAATATGGAATAGGATGATTATGCATAGCCCTGTGTATACGCCAAATCTTTTGAATAGTCAGGGCAAAGGATTTTTCACTTTCTGGCCAACATTTCTAGTTTCCAACTGGTATCACTTAAATGCCAGATTCATTTTGTTGTTTACACTTTCTAAAGCAAATAGAACATAAATTGTTTGAGTTTCCTGAAAGCTTTCTCCTGGTGGACAGAATTGTGCCCTTTAAAAAAAAATGTTCACACAGAACTGATGATGGAAGTTGACCCTTTCAGAGGTTGTGTGATGAGGGGTATGGGGTTGTCTACAAAGTATGTTTCAAGTCACCCTGTCTGAGTTCAGAAACTTCTTTAAGAAATTTTGTGAACTGACTTTTTTTCATTTTCTCTTTTAAAAGTTTAAAAACTCTTTATCATTTATCTACATGGGACAAAATAAGAGCCCTAGAAATTTAAGTTGGGAGACTTTTCTTAGTATTCTACAAGACATGTTTAAATATATATAAATACTACTTCCATCTGTCAAATTTAATACTGAAGCCTGCCATGTAAATCTTAACACGATTATTTTATATATCATTTTTCCTTTAGCTGGAGCCTAAATTCCTTCACTTATATAGTTACTGGGTTCTACTTTTTATTTTATTTTATTTTTTTAAAGATTTTATTTATTTATTTCTAGAGAGGGAAGGGAGAGGGGGAGAGAGAGAGAAACACCAATGTGCGGTTGCTGGGGGACATGGCCTGCAACCCAGGCATGTGCCCTGACTGGGAATCGAACCTGCGATGCCTGGTTCGCAGCCCGCGCTCAATCCACTGAGCTACGCCAGCCAGGGCCTACTTTTTATTTTTAATTACATACACAGTAAAACATTACTCTGCAAAGGGCCAAGAAAAGCCAAGGCAGTCTTGAAGAACAACAGAACCAGAGAATGTGCAGTACTTAGGATAGTGTAGTGCTCTCATAAAACAACAGACAGACCGACCCATAGAACGGAACAGAGAGTGTCCAGAAACAGACCCAGACACATGCAGTCATCAGTTTATGACCTTGATAATAAAATGGAATGAGGAAAGAATGCTCTTTTCAAAAAATGATGATGAGTCAGTTATATCCATGTCAATAAAATATATTGTAAACTTATCCCATACCAGACATAGAAATCAACTCAGGTAGACTACTGATATAAATGCGAAAATTAAATAACAAGGCCTGTTGAAAAAACCGTGGGAGAACATCATCATGACTTTATAGTATGCCGAGATTTCTTAAACAGAACACATAAACTACTAACCATAAAAAAATAACTAAGAGCTCTTTTTCAAAAGATACCATTAAGAATATAAAATGGTAAAGCACACAGGGGCTTGAAAATACATTTGCAAACTACATATTCAATAAAGGATGCATATCAAATTCTTTTTTAACTCCCACAAATCAGTACACCCAGTAACCTAATGGAAGATATCCAAATGACCGTTAAGCCATGAAAGATTGCAAACTGGAACCGCAATGGGAAACCACTACACATTCCCCTGAATGCTGCAGCAGAAAAGACCAAAAGAGGTGGCAAACATGTAGAACATCTGAAACTCTCGTTTCCTGCTGGTGAGAAGGTAAATTCATACTTTGGGAAACTCTTTGACGGTATTGAATCTGAACACACTCATCCCCTACAGCCCGACAGTCACTCCCGGTCACGACTCCCACAGCAGTGCATACCTGTGTTCACAAAAGGACAACCTAAAATGTTCACAGCAGCAATACTTGTATTAGCCAGAAACCAGAAAATGCCGAAAGGGTAAAATGGATAAATTATGGCATATTCTCTCAGTGGAATATTAGATAGCAATGGGAGTGGATGACCTAAAACTACCCCCGACATTATGCACGATCTCACAAGCATAACATTGAGCAAAAGACGCCAGATTCAGAAGAGTTCAAACTAAATCTACTGTTGAAAAAGCATAAGGTGAAGTGATACTAACTTGTGCTGTCAGAGGTCAAGGTAGTGGTTACCTGAGGGACAAGGGAACGATTTAAAGGAGCATACGGCGGGGGGACTCTTTGATGCTGGTAATGTTGGATTTCTAGGTCAGGGTGTGTTACACGGACGTGTTCAGTTTATGGAAATTTAACAACTGCAAACTTAGATTTATGTATTTCTCTGTATGTTTCTTTTACTTTGATAAATTTTTACAAACACACTATAACCCAGGCAGGCTACCCCCCAAAAAAAAATCTGTCATGTGAAATGGGGGGTGGAGGGACTGAAGATATTCCAAAATTAATCAAGTGACTAGGGCGAGCCTGCTACAGGGAATACAAGTTAGTCACCGATTGCACTTTAGCCAAAGCCGAGTTGACGTTACTTGTGTTTCGCTTGCTTTGGACCCCTCTTATAATACAGGAACTGTTCCAGCTGTCTTCTTTAACTCCCCAGGAAAAACTTAGGAAAACGTGGAAAGTCTACTTTTTGTTATATCAGAATAATTGCCCAAGTAGTATATTTCAATAGATAAAAATAAACTGGTGGGGCTTTTTTAAGTTAACAAAAATTTCTATTAAAGTTTAGCTCATCTGGAAAGAGTTGACATTATTAGTAGCATTGTATGAATAGACTATCACTAATAAAAATCCTTTTAAGTAATGGGTAAGTCGAAAAGCCTCCCAAAGGTACTTTGTATTTGAAGGAATATAAGGCAGGCAAAGCTACTATGACCACACACAGTCTTTCTGCCACCCCCCGGGAAAGTCTAATCAAGCCTTGTACTCTGATTGAACTGCAGGGCTCAGAGTGGGAAAACTGATTAACGAAATAAAAAATCCAGTATGCTTCCCATGCAAACAATCATCACCATATCTTACATAATTATGTAGCCTATAAATCAACACAGCATGCAAGGGCTTCAGCTGTGGTGCAGATATCTTAATGACTAAGGTATCTTTAACCATGAATAATTTATATCTGCGTGATTCATTTTTCTCAACCATGCTTCACTTCAGCAGGATAAACTAATCATCTGTCAGGGGATGGGTTCTTGATTATTTCTTCCTGATTTTTCTTCTGTTTATTTTTTCTCATTTTGACACACTCCATTTTTTTTCTCTTGCACAGTCTTAAATAAGAGTATCCTGTTCATCAACCCTGTCTGCTTGCTTTTTCTTTTCATATGCCTCTTATTAGACATCTTGAATAAAGCCAGGGCTTTTGGACCCCTACGTTTCATGAGACCCTCTAAGTATGAAATTAGGTGGCAGCTAGGGAAATAGGCTTAATACCACAAGGCAGTATGAACTTCTTGATGTTGTGGGGAAACATGTATAATGGAAAGCAATTGCCAGAAAAGGCTAATGATCATTGAACGTTAACATTTCTAGATCCCCTTCTGTGATGCAGAAAGTAACTGCCACATGGGTAATGCTGGAAGGCAGTACTCATTAAAAGAGTTTTGTTGTTTTCCTAGAGCCCATTAAAATAAAGGCAGCTGAGAGACCTTCAGACCAAATCCTGTCTCATCTAATACACTCATCCCAACTATCCCAGTTCACCGTGCTCAGCCTACTCAGATCCCCATAGGTCTCACTGTCACTGCCATTCCCTTGTCACCTTGTAGGTATTTGGTAATAGCAATTGCCGTTCTATAGGCAGCCCTTCTGGACAGGGAGCTTCAGCCACCTTCTGTGGATCTTTTGCCATGCTTGAGGAATTTTCTGAGAAACCTGGAAATCACATTCTGTTAGATAACCCACTATTGTTTCATAAGTATGTTGACCCCAGTAGATTAAAGGTTTCATCGGAGCAGGGGAGGGAGAGGAATTGAAAACATTTGATGTCCTGCAGTTAAAAAACAATACCTAGAAATTTCATGAGGTTCAACAGAATAAATTTCCATCAGGAGATCCAGGAGTCTACCTGCTCCCCCTCCTTCTCTGCAAGGAGGAACCCCAAGGGGTTACTAGAAGGAAGGGATATTAAATTTTCATCTATGAGTCCCCAGCACCTTCTGATATTTCTGCTATATTGTTAGCACTCCATAACATATTTTAAAGTCATGTCGTTGCATAAATGATGACTTAGCCTGCAGACTTAGAAATCCCTGCTCTGTGGGTGTGTGAGGTGGGTGACCTTCCAATCCTGCAAGAATATAGTTAGGCTTCTCCAGCCTCCTGATAGTACATTAATCCTGCCACTGATTTGTCTTATATCCAGAGCTTTTGGATGTGACCTCAGTCATGTATATAAAATGCCAGCATACCAGGGTCTCATCACAGCTTCTAATACGCAGCTTCTGTTGGAAACCTAAGTGAGGAAAACTGCTGATATCTAGGAAAGGTCCCCAATCTGTCTACCCCAGGATCTGTCTTTAGACCAAGTTGACCATCACATGAGCTTGTCCCATTGTAGAGACAACATCACTGATTTGCTTTTTAATCTTATGTGTCAACCTTGATGAAGGAATAGCCATTGGAAACCACCTCTGCATGCTATTATAAAAATGTGTTAAGGACATCACTCATTTACCAGGTAGCAGCAATTACTCATATAAAACCCAGGGGAGAGATATCTGTTAGTGCTCTCTGCTCAAAGAATCTTTACTTCCATTGTAAGGACAGACTTTCTCCTTTCCAGCAGTGGTAACTGCATATTTAACCATGTTTTCTTTATTGTCCTGGTTTCCAGAAGTTCAGAGTCAACATTTTTTTATTAAAGCAAAACGCATATAACACATAATTAACCAGTTCAAAGTGTAAAGTGTATGAACGTAGCATTTCATGCGTTCACAATGTCATGTGGCCATCACCTCTGTCTAGTTCCGAAACTGAAGCAATCACTCTGTCCCCAAACCCTGGCCGTTTATAATCTATTTTCTCTGTGGATTTACCTACAGCTCAGAGTTATTATGTAATTCTCTGTTAACCCTTGTGGGCAAAACAGTTGTAGTCACTTTTTCTTCTTCCTTATTATTTCCTTATATTACATACTTTGTTTAAAGCAAGTAGCCTCCAGTCTGTTGTGCAAAGAAGTTGAGTGGAGACATAAGCAAATAAGGATATCCTTCTTTATAACCCCGGAGCCACTCACTTCCCTTCTCATGTACTCTGTGCCATGACTTATCGGCCTACATGATGGGCTCTCATGCCTTCTGGCTCCTTCTGGGTTTAGCTAACTGGGAATCATGGCAGGAGATCATAGGAGGGAGGACCATGACATAGGATGCTATTCCCTGGCTTCCTCCATGTGGATTCGCTGGGGCTTGGTGCATCCTTTGACTGGAGGCCCCAGCTCTGTCAAATAGCCCTGTCTACACAGTCCTGGTTCCTGGCTCCACAAACAGCTCTATACTTTGCGTCTTCTGGCCTATGATGCCTTTTGTGTCTTCTGGGATGTGGTGCCCTGTTGCTTCCAGCCCTAGAGTATTGCATTTCCCTATAACCTTTCTAAATAGTCCCTTTAATACACTCCCTTCAAATTATCCTAATTTGAGTGTACCATCTGTTTCATGCTAAAACTTAAGTAAGCACCTTCTACTCCTTGGTTCTGTTCAGCTGTCAGTCATCATGGTTTGCTTACAGTCCTCTGTAGTTAAGCCAGTCTGGAAGATTCTCCTAGGTCCAGACAGCGCCTTCCCCCACGCACCCCGAGTATTCATGTCTTTTTATGGTTTTAAGGTACAGGATCTTTGTGTATTTGGGGGGAGATTAAGCAATCTCTGGAGATACGGTTTCTGGAGCATATGCTTCCTCTGTGTTGTGTCTCCATGCCCTTGTCTGTGTGGCTGAAGATGGCTCACAGTTCTGGGCACACATTGTAACAGCAAGGAGTGGGAAATGAGGCAGAGGAGGGCACAGCCATTTTTCAAGAGTACATCCAGAATGGTTCACATCCCACTTCCATTCTCTTCCCATTGGCCAGAACTTAGTCACATGGCTGCACCTCACTGCAAAGGTGTCTCTCTTCCCATTGGCTGGAACTTAGTCACATGGCTGCACCTCAGTACAAAGGAGTCTGGGAAATGTTGTTCTTAGCTGGGCAGCCATTTGTTCAGCTAAAACTTAGGAACCTTATTACTGATGGAAGAAGGGAAGATAGGATACCAAGGAACAACTATCAGTTTCTGTCATTTGTATGAGTTAAGGCAATAAATAACAGAAATCTTATCACTTTCATCTGTTTAAATAAGTTTATCTTCAGACATGAAAAAACAGGTGGAAGAATGTATGTGATTGTCACCTCACAAACCTATCTATTAAAATTCAGTAGGTCCATGGGAAGTCATTTGGGAAATTAGTCTTTCTAAAGTTCTATGAAGATAATGTAGAGAACACCCTGATAGGCTCCTTCAAGGTTTGACTTGAGCAGGAAGAGAAGGCCAACAAGCTTCTGGGGTGGATCTGGAGACATCAGCTCATGTGCATTGGGTTAGCAGCAGAACTTTGACTATTAGAGTTGAGAGGTGGGCAGAATCGACTAACCAAAACAGGTGCTAAAGAGATTGACCAGAATTCTTTGCAGGGAGTGCCAACTGAGGCAGACGAGGAGCAAACCACTGTTGCATATACCCACAGGAACCACTCGGCATAAACTCCTAGTTGATGAAAATTAACACAGCAAGGTGAGCAAGACCAGAGAGTAGCACTCACTGTAGAGTTAGGTTGAGAGCAATCTCTGGGAGCTAGTAATGATGTAATGGGAAAATTATAGCCAGAAACTGCAGAATCAAAAAGTCCTCTTGGTAGACCCGAGACCTTTGGTTTCTCCCAGCCATTAGTAGTGAGACTGCCCTAGTTTGACAGAAAAAGATAGAGGCCCTGATGTAACATCTCTTAGCCATTTTTAGGACTAAATTAATTTTTTAGGACTAAATTAATTTTTTAGGACTAAATTATTTCAATATTAGCAATCATTTAAGAATCATAGCACATACAAGAATCCTTAGCACTGAATATGAATGTTGCTGGCAGGAACATGCTGTCTTTACCTCATTTAAGAGATGCTGTTTCATCTCAAACTGAAAATGGCTCTCCGCGTGGAGCTTGCAGGTTCATGAGTCAGTGCGTACCGCCTGGGCTTCGGCAATCAGAGCACAGATTCCCTAGCTCACTGGATCTGAGTGGTGCGTCAGTGATAATGATGTGCTTGCAAAAAAAACAAAGTCCTGTAAATGAAGTCTCAAACACCAGAGCAGTAAAAAATCAGAAAAATATTACAGAGTAATATACAATCTTGAAGAATGAGATGACTCAAGGCTTGACGTCCTCATATATCAGTAATAATAATATTCTATATAGCACTTTGCAAATTACAAAATGTTTAACTACACTTTGATTTCATTGTAATAAACACTGAGGAACAGATATCATTTGATAGGTAAGCAAGTGGACTTAGAAGGCTTTGGTAAATTGTCTAAAGTATCATGACCACAATATTTTGAAAAGAATTAAATGCAGATGTTTTAACTCTGTGTCCGAGGAGGTTCTTTCCTATAGAACCCCTGCTGCTTCTGAGCTTTAAACAATTTCGTGAGTTTTCTCATTTGTTCATTGATGCACGATCACCGACCGGCAGTGACCACGGAACACTGCAGATGGCTCGTGGACACATGAGAAATGAACATACACAGAAACAGGCAATTTTCTGTGGAGAAGTAGGGACAGAATGGCCACCCTCGCCAGGGGAGGGTGCCTTGGCCACCCTCTGCAGGGGAGGGCACGCTTTTTCCTGTCCCAGCAGGCCTTTTATTGGGTTTGTTTGTACAAGAATTCAGGTAAAGCTCATTACTCATTCCAGGGAAGTAAGGATCAAATAACAAGGAACTCTGAGAGCCTACTTTGAGTCAGGGTCAAAGAGCTGTAAAACTCTGAGGAACAAACTTACTTCCTCCTTGGACCCTTCTCATTCAACCGAGAGCATTCTAAACAAAGCAGGATTTTACATATTCTTTCTTAGGCCTGATCACCTGGGGAACCCGCCCTTTCTAGTACAGGACTGCACCACCCTGTCATTGTTTCAGGCTTAGGTGGAGCAAGGGGAACTAAGGCAACCAAGAGATAAGGAGATTTTCTTGCGGGTGGAATGAGCACTCAGGTTTTGTCAAAGCCAAGGAGTGAGGGTCCATCACCCCCTTTTTGCCATAGCCCCCAAAGTCCTTTCTTGGGGGCCTCCCACGTGATCATGCCTGTCTTAGGTCGTTCCCCCCTTGGGGAATCTTACCCATCATTGGCTAACCAACCAAGCATTGGGGTCCAGGCAGGGTGAAGTAAAAGGAGCAGAAGCGGTGCTCCTGCCAGGGAGATAAGCTTTTGTCTCCTTGCTGGTTTATGGTTCCAAGGTTGTTCACTCTGCCTTAGCCTAGGCGGGGGTTACAGCTTCTGATACCAGGCAGGGCAGTTCCCAACAGTTCATACATTCATTCAACAACTATTTATGACACATCTCCTGTGTACCCATCATTATCCTAGGAACTGAGGATGCTGTGATTGACAAGACATAGTCTCTGCCTTTACAGCAAGCCTACAGTCTGCCGAAGGACAGAGGCATGTAATCCACACTGGCTATTATGGGGCAGTGAGGTGTGTTCTACAACAGCAGGAGTATAGCAGGCTGTGGGCGCACAAAAGAAAGGCATCTCCCCAAACCATAGATCAGGAGAGGCTTCCCAGAGGAGTTGATGTTTACACTGAGTCCCCAAGAGTGAGTAGGAACTAAAGGAATGAAGAGCGTTCCAAAAATCAAAAATAAGGCATGTTGAAAGTGACTCCTGAGGGAGAGGTGATCCTATATCAGGTCTAGAATAAGAAAAGACCCAGTGGATGTACAGTCAGTTTAGTGTATGCATTCCTACTAAGTGGCTAATTAGCAACATCATCCATTTACCCACCCATCCATCCATCCTTCCATCCGTTCCACCTCCCTCTTTCTCTCTTTTCCTTCCTACCTTCCTTCCTTTCTTTCAACCATCCACCCATTTATAGTGCATGCTAAGATGTTTATTGAATTAATTAACAGAAAAATATTTACTGAGTGGCGTAGTATATGCTAGGCACTGTATGTACCAAATGAAAAAGAGGGTGCACAGACCTTATCCCAAATGATGACATGAAGCTTAAAATTTAATTGAAGAGATAAACTTGTGTAAATATTACTGAATACAAGCTGGATAGAACAGGTGTCCTAAGAGATACCCTAAGAAGTTACCACTGGCTGTGGGGGTGTGATTTGGAGGCAAATGTAAGTTTCATACCAGTATCAGACTGAACAGTCTCCATTTTTTGGTGTGTGTCTCTGCTTATTTGTTCTATTTTGTTCTCTGAAATTTGTTCTTTCATAGATTCTGTGGCAACAGCATCCGGGCCATTACTAGTTGAAGTTGCCAAAACACCTGGTGCCAGCCTTGGGGTTGCCCTTACTACCTCGATGTGCTGTAACAAACAGGTCATTGTCATAGACAAAATTAAATCTGCAAGCATTGCAGACAGGTGAGTGTGGTAGCAGGTGCCAACTTTTCAAAACTGCATGTGGGTTAAAACACATACACATAAACAGAGGTGGGCGAAGATGTTTACAGTTGACAATGGTAAACCTTTTGCATATAAAGGTTTATATATACACACATGTAATACACATACATACACATACATACACCCAGGCACACACACATACACATGCAGTAAAATACAGCTCTCCTGCCAACTTACACAAGTTTCAATTAAAAAACCAGTTACTGTTCTAGGGCTTAAAAATGTGCCTGCCTTATCGGCCACCCTATGATGTAATGTCACCTCATCCAAATATTTGGTATGGCCTTTAAAAATGGAAAAGAAAAAAAGCAAGCAACTGAGCAAGTTTTCCTACTGTGTCCTAGAGGGGAGCTAAGCAGAACTTAATTATGCTCTGCACAGAAAAGCCACGGCTTGTCCTGAATTGTTGTTATCAGTTAGATCCTGCCACCATAAAATCTTACTCCTTTTTTCTTAAATAAATGAAATGACTTTTTTAATTATTCAGTCTTTAAAGAAAGGACCAACTGGTGCAGTATGTCAGTCTTAAGGTTTCACAATCTTTAAGGGTCCCTGAAAACATTTATTCCTGACAGTAAAAATAGGAAGTCCTTTTTCCTGAATTGATTTTCCTAATTAATATTTTAGACTTACATGTTAGAAGAGGGATAAAAAGGATGACTTTATACCACCTAATAAATTATTTCACAGCTCCTGGTAAGAAAAAGCGCACCTCCCATAGCTGAAGCACTCCAAGTACATCCAGGTGGAATTCTACTTTTAGATGAAGGGGTGACTTGAATTTTGTCTTCAAAATTCAAGAAGTAGACTGTTCTCACCCCAGCGATGTTTAGATATCCTCAGATGCCCAGTCTGCCCTGCGTGTCTTCAGCCCCGCGTGTCTTCAGCCCCCTTCTCCATATGCCCTGGGCATGCCTGGTGGAGCTCTGGCGGCAAGGCGATGACCTGCAGCAACCCCTGTGGTGGTCAGTCTACAGCGTCATGGAGGTCTTACCCGACATTCCTGACAGCCCTTTAACCCTGACAGCCATGGATCCAGGGCTGACCTCCAGTTCAGTGGTGCAAGATGCTTTAATTTTCTCCCTGTTTTCTCCCACTCCACAGTGGTAACCACTGCAAGGAACTGTCAACTTGACTGGCACCTCGGGATGCTGACTGCTGTGTTTGCTTTTCTCAACTCACCCAGTAGCCAGTCTCTTGAGTTCAGCAAGATGTAGTGGCAGCCAGCCCCTCCCCACCCCCAGCTTTCCCCTTCACTCGCCACACAGGCTTGTTTCTACTGCTTCCTGCATTAATTTCCATCATCTTCGAGAACCTTGGTACTAATAAGAGTGTCACTCTAGAATAACAAAATAAAACAGTAATAAAGACCTGGTCCTCTGGCAGCTTGTGTGAAAGGATTCCGAGAAAGCCTTAGCTGAACTCCCTCCAGATTATTTCCCCTTCAGACATAAAACAGTTGTAAACAACCCTATTCCAACTCTGCAAATCACACCTTGACATTCTGAATATTTATCAACTCCTATTTACAAATGGAAAAACCTAGGAAGAAAAACTCACAGAAAAAGTTAAGGGAAACATTTTTTCTATCCTCCCCTCTCTTCGTGCTCACTCCCCTTCAACTTTTGGCACCATTACCCCAAAATAATTGTTTTGAAACGACAACAAAAAAACATTGCCTTGAGTTTTTCTGCATTTTCTACAGGGTTTTACATTCCCATTCATAGGAACTTAACAGCTCGCAGGTGGTGTCTCCTATTCTGTGAGTAAAGGGACACTGTGAAGATTTAACTACAAAGGACAGGAAAGTCATATTACAAGAGGAGGAGCACTGAGCATGTCTCCCTTCCTTAGATGTGGCGCACTGCACGTGGGGGACCACATCCTGTCCATCGATGGCACCAGCATGGAGTACTGCACGCTGGCAGAAGCTACCCAGTTCCTGGCGAACACCACCGACCAGGTCAAGCTGGAGATCCTTCCCCATCATCAGACCCGCCTGGCTCTGAAGGGACCTGACCATGGTGAGAGGATCTGTCTGGGTTAACCTCTTCATCTTCTCGGTGCGATTATTGCTTGCTTCCTCCAGCAGATTAGAAAGATACTGAATCTCTCATTTCTTTTCAAAACAATAGATTATCTTTGTTTACTGGTCTTTCTCCTCCAAATCTTTTTTGCCACACCGCATGGCATTTACTCAAAAACCCCAAATTGAGGAAAGAAACATTGTTTTGAGAATGTTTTGAAGAATTTTCAGGCTAGTAATATTTGCTATTTTTTAAAAAAGCCTTTGGTGCAAATTGAGTGTGGAGAGAAGGGAAGTAATTTGGCATCCTGTTATATTGAATTTCCACTCTGTTTGAAGGATAATGAAGGCAAACAGTAAAACTCTCATTTTCAAAATAGTTATAGAGTGGGTATTAATAGCAAACTCTTCAGATGTTGAGGGGGGAAATAGTTGTATGAATAGTTGACTTTTTGTATATTCTGTCTGTTTGCCAGAGTAGTGTATTTCTTAGAATAGAGATCAACCTTTCTGACCAAACATCTTTCCTGAGAGAATCATAGTGGGTTTTGTTTTTTTTTTATATTTTAGGTTTGGGTTTTTTTTTTCTCTCTCTCTCTTTTTTTTGTTGTTGTTCAAGTACAGTTGTCCCCATTTTCCCCCCACCACTCACCACTACCCCAGCCATCCCCACCTTCCACCCTCAATCCTCCCCCGCTTTGGCTTTGTCCATGTGTCCTTTATACATGTATTTTGGGGGTTTTTTTAAAGATTTTATTTGTTTGTTTTTAGACAAAGGGGAAGGGAGGGAAAAAGAAAGGGAGAGAAACATCAATGTGTGATTGCTTCTTGCGTGTCCCTTGCTGGGGACCTGGCCCACAATTCAGGGATGTGCTCTAACTGGGAATCGACCTGGTGACCCTTTGGTTCACAAGCTGATGCTCGGTCAACTGAACCACACTAGCCAGGGTAGAATCATAATATTTGACTACATTTATTCAATAGCAAGTGTCAGCTGAGGGAATCTACATTGTTACCATCCTAAAGATTACAGATATATTTGATGAGTATTTATAAGGTGGAGCAAAAGTAAGTTTACAGTTGTTCTTATGAAAAATAATATAATAATTAACAAATAATAATAATATAAAAATAAACTCTGTATTTCACGTACTCACAATTATAAACCCACCTTTGCCCCACTCCAGCTAGGTGTCTTTTAACAAAACCTGGTGTGAGAAAAAGTGCTTTGAACCCAAAATCAAATGAAGAAAGACTCGCAAGTGGGCTCTTTGTTCCATCTCCTCCACCAACCTTTTCCTTAAGCCAAGTACCCTTCTTTTTAGTCTTTGAAATCAATTCCTTGAAGACTCGCCAGTGTCTTCAAGGTGCCCTAGAGGTAAAGAACTCATTTCTCTATGTTTAGAGAAAGAGAACAATTTTCTCTGGAACTGTAATTTTGCCCATGAGAAGGTCATTTGTATTACCTGTCTCCCACCTTCTAGAACACACTGCACTTTACACAGTTTGAAAAAAAAAAAAAGAGGGACCAGATAATTTTCATACTGAATGAGTCAGCTGGATGCAACGGTTTTTAATTAAATGGAGCTTAGATGGCCCTGGAGCTAATGAAAATCTCTAGTACAGCATTACCTTTATCAGATTTTAATTTTACACATTGGAGTAGAGAAATGATGCAGCATAGGCAGGTTATGAAAAGAAATTCTGCCTCATCTGAATAGCAATTGTAAGGCACTCCGGGGGGTGCAGTCCACGGGAAACCCCATGGGCCTTTCTGGCCTGCACACTGGCTGAGAGATCTCTGGAACTGTGAGTTTCTTCTAAATTAATCTGCAGTCGTCATTGGCTTGAAGCACAGCGGGTAGGAGAAAGCACACTACGTCGTGCTTTCTCGGCATGAGACTGTGCTTGGTAGATTCAGGCGTCAGTGAATCAGAAATGTTTAACAGGCTCTTTTTAAAAGTGTCATTGTCTTTAGCAATTGCCTCATTTTTCTCCTTTTTGTTTGTCCTGTATGCAAATCATAAATAATTCAAATAGTTTCCAATTTGTGAGGTAGTAAATATTTTTACCTGCCAAGACAATTTTATAAAACAAATTTATACAGTCAAATGTATAGAGACCAAGAACAAATTTTTTTTCTTCACTGTGAAAAACGTGAGATCATTTATAATTACTCAGGGAACTGGTGATTTAAATAATTCTAATTTCTGACCACATCATGCACATGCTGAAAATTGTTCACCATCGTCTTATCTAGCGTATAAGCAGCTCCTACATTTTACTTTAAAATCAGGCTTGCCCTTCCTAAAGAAAATAAATATTGTCTCTTAAACATAATTAAATCACAGTTGTGAAGAGAAAAAGATACAAAAAAAAACTATGGTATTTATAATTTTCAAACTTCTGTTTTCATATACAGTGGACTTTTTCCACAAGAAATTTCTAGTTACTTTTTCAAGACCTCTGATGCCTGAATCGCATGTCCTTCATTCCATAGATGGGTGGGGGCACCACATGTTCCAGATTTTGCTTAGCAAAACAGCGTTCACCACAGTGTTCTCATGAAATTTAGGAACAGGGCACATCAACTAAGAATCAGAGATTAACTGTGCCTTTTGCTGGCAGTGAGGTTAGAAATTGTTCCCAATGTGGCTCTTTGCGAGACGTAATCATAATTGAAGGAAAGTGAGACTTTGGGGGGGAAATGTGAGCAGAGTCACAACCTTCGATACATTTCGTACCAAGAGAGTGTCCGTCGGGGAGCTCCAGGGGCCATGCCTGCACCCTCAGATGTCCCAAAGGGGCCAGAGGGCACCGTTAGAGGGGCAAATAAACAAATTCACGCCAGATACCTCTTAAGACTTCAGTAATGATGTCACCATGGAATGATGGAAAGAGCATGGTGTTTTAACCATTCATGAATCCGTAACGAAGGACTTAGGAACACTCACAGGAAGAGGAAGTGCAGTGTGGTGCCTGGGGTAAGGGACTGCAGAGTCAGACTTCCAAAGGTTTAATTACGGCCCCACCATCTGGGACCTAAAGCTAGTTATCCAACCTCAGTGCCTCAGTTTCTTCTTTGTCAAATGGGTGTTACAATAATGCCCACTTTGTAGTTACATTGAGATCACTATGAGATGATCTATGAGAAAGCACTTAGCCCAGTATCTGGTATACGAGGAGGGGCCCAAAAAACCCTGAATTTATTGATTAAAAAAATTGTATGTTTATTCTTGCATGTTCAAACTTCAGACACCTTCAAAGTACTTGCCATTTGATGCAATATATTTATCAAGACTTTTTTTCTACTACTCAAAACAGTTTTTGAACTTGGGGATTTTGATGCCTTTTAGTGCTTCTGCTGTTTTTTGTTTCACCTCTTCCATATTGGCAAACCATTTTCCTTTGAGCACTTTTTACATCAGGAGAAACAGTCAAACAAAAAAGTCACTCCAGGCAAGATCCAGTGAATATAGGTGGGTCGTAGGGTAGGGGGAGGTGGGTTATGCCATTTTTGGTCAAAAACTGGCGAACACTCAGTGCAGTGTGGGCAGGTGTGCTTGTAAATGACCCACCATGAAATGGGCAAATGTGTTGAGTCTTCAAAAATTCACTGAAGCCAAACACAGCCTCTCACCACAACACCAGCTGGTACACTGACACAGCTGGGTTCCTAGAACACTCACCTAGTGGGGGAAGCCTGTACTACAAAGGGCCCACCCTTCAGAAGATAATTCTGGGATTTTGGGGGGGTCCCTCCTCGGATAGCAAGTATTCAGTAGAGTTTTTCTGTTGTTATTGGGATCATTACATGAGAAAATGCTTGTTTCCAAAATGAAATAGTATGACAAAAATGTAACATTTTATTTTTAAACTCCTGAAATACTTGCCTAATATATGACTATCAAGTACATACCATAAAATAAAATAAATTTGCCATGAACATTCAAAATAGGCAGTAGCTAGCTGTCTTCTTTGGCCTGCATTATTGGTTGAGTACTTTTTGTATTCATTATATGTGGCATGCAGTGTTGTGCATTATTTTATATCATTTCTGCCTTAGTTATTTCATATGCATGAAGCATTAGTCCCCAAAGATATTTCAAAGTGAAGGTAAAGAGGATCGCCTGCATTCAACCTGCCTGCAGTAACTAGCACAGTGCTAGGCACACCTTAGGTGGTCAATATGACCTTCCTTATCGATTTATTAATGGGGCCTGGCCATACCCAAAAATGCCCAGGTATTTTCAAAACACTCCATGAAGGATTGGATTAAAAATGAAGTTGAGGATTCTGAAGTCCACTCACTGTACTTCACTTGAAACGCAGACAATACTCCATAAAGAGAAAACAGAGTGGCTGTGGGTGTCGATCAGCCTCACGCAATGGTGACTGCACGTTGCTATACAGACTCTTGGTGTACACCACAGAGTAGAGCAGGAAGGGGGAAAGAGTCCCGTAGAGCCTTCCCTTGCAACACTCTTTAGCACAAGGAAAGTATTGCTGCAGTGTAGACGTGGACACTCCTGCTGATACTCCCATTCATCATGCATTCGTCAGTCATTATGTCCTAGGCACTGTTAAAGTTGCTGTGATACATCTAGTGAGCAAGACAGCAAAGCAGATTGTTATTCTCATGGACTTCTAGTTTCAAACACTGAAAATATATTAAATCAATGAGGCTATTGCAGACAGTAGTAAGTGCTGTGAAGACTATAAAACTGTAATGGATCAGTGTGGGAGAGGGCAGCTGCTTTGGCCTTGGAGGTCAGCCACAGCTTCTCTGAGGGTTGGCACCTGAGCTGAGACCTCAGTGATGAGAAGGAGCCAGCCCTGAAAACCACCGGGACAAGAATATTAAAGACAGAAAGAACAGCAAGTGCCCTGAGACAGCAAGGAGCCTGGCTTGTGTTAGAAACACACAGAAGACCTGTGCGGCTGAAACAGTCAATGATGGGGGCAGTGATAGCACATGAAGCTGGAGAGATAAGTAGGGGTCACAGTTGAATCTCATGGCGATTGTAACCCAGCAAAGTGGATTGAACGGGAGTGACATAATCTAACTGGTGAATGTTGAAAATCACACTGTATGGCGGTTACCCGAAGGTAGGTGTGTAGGAGATGAATCACGGGGTCAAGTGTGAAAGGGGGGCAGTGGTCTAGGTGCAGCAGATGTTGGCTTGGAATAAGAACAGTGGTGAAGGACATGGACCCCGAACTGGAAAGAGCATTGGGGTAGAAGGGGAGGGCCAGAGGTTTGGAGCTGCAAAATTATGCTGGCTGCACATTTCTGAGGTATTCTCTAAACTTAAGTGTGTGAAATTTGTTGAGTGAGAGATACGTCTGTTTCCTTAAAGGTTTAAAAGATACTTCATTTGGGGGGAAGTCAATAGAAAGTAGGCAGAATCAATATTATTAATAACAGCTCAACTATTTTTGTGTATACCGGCACCATGCTAAGTACCCATAAACATAATTTTTCTCAGTTGTCCTGTGAGGTAGATGTCTTCAGGATCCTGTTTGACATAAGGAAACTGAGGCTGAGAGAGGCTGAGTCACTGGCCAAGATTACCTAAAGAGGAAGGGCTGGAACCAGAGTGGAAATCCAGGCGGCCTTAGCCCTCAGTGACCGGTCCAGGCTGTGGTGCTTTCATTCCAGGTCCTCACTCTCCGAGGCCTTCACGGTGGTGGGGGAGGCTCGTATCACAGATGGCAAAACAAGCTTCTATCTAAATACTTGCAGAGTATTTGACCTTTCTGCATGATTAAATACTATTAAATTATTCACACATAAGGCATCTAGCATTAGAATCATGACAGTAGAAGGAGATACAGGTTCATATTTTTAATTCTTTAAGATAGTTAAATGAAAAAATTCATATGAGATGTAGTAACAAATATAGTGTTGGTCATACTTTAGAGCAATGGATAGAAAATCAAATTTAAGCAATACTAAAATTAGAATGGAAATACAATATACATTTTTTAAAATAAAGAGGATGCCAAAATTTTAAAATAAACTTTATTCAAATTTTATAGCATCTTCAGGAAATATAAGAACATGTGAACTATTTTAAGAATTAAGTATTGCTTTCAAATGTAGTCATCTTTCAAAAATTAAGAAAAGACTAAATAGGTTGAGACTTTTATCTTCTCCTTATTAGAATATAGATGCAATTCTGATATTGATAGATGATTAGAATGGTTTATTGTCTAGAAAAATTAAGTCCAAGTGATGGATCATAGTGAAATTAAAATGTCAGAGCAATAGATTGTGATCTGACCAGTAAACCACTTGAATTGTGAGTCCATTTGATTTATTGTTTCTTCTCTTTTTTCTCAAAACAAGTGCTGCTAACTAGCCAAGATTTGCAAATCTTCAATTACTAATCATGTGCCATAAATCATTATGGGCTTGACTTTTAAGTTTAAAAAATGTTTTTAATCTCTGCTGTGAAGCACTGGGGGATATTAGAAATTGATTCAAGAGACATCTTTAAAAGAGGGAAAAATGGGCTGGGGAAAGGCATGCATTATTCTTGGGAAGATGAAAGTTTCCATCCTGATGTTAGTCATCTGTTTTGCTGACCACGAAGAAAAAAGCTAAGCCAGTAGACAGTAGATACCCATTTTGTTTTTTGTTTTTTGTTTTTTAGCAAGAGGCTTTCATTTTTGTTACACTTTTTATTTGTGCAATTCAGTTACTTTTCCTCTTTTTTGGTTCTTTGTTTGTTTGTTTTCCTTATTTCCCATCATCACTTCATGTGGGCAGTGAAAATTCAGAGGAGCGACAGGCAACTCCCCTGGGATTCCTGGGCCAGCAACCACTGCAGCCTGCACACCTGCCATCACCATAGCGCGCACCCCCCCGACCATTGCCGCGTGCCTGCCCTGGCACTCCCGAAAGCGCCTCCTCCGAACAGCCCTCGTAATGTTCCAGGCTTTCTCCTCCTGGGCTTGCATTTAAATTATACAAGTATTGTTCTCCCTCCTTGCTCATCTGATTCATATTGTATTTGGCTTCATGGGTGTTGTATGCTTTCCTTTTTTTTTTCGTAATAGCAATTTAATCATTTCTGACATCTCCTGAATCTTTTCCTTTTCTGTCAGAAAGCATCTGTCATTAGGAAAGAATGAAAATGCTCAGAATGCTTTATATGTGGTCAGGAGTCAACTCAGAACGTGGTGTAGCATACGATGTCTGCAGGTCTCCTTTGCGTATGTGGAATTACTTGGAAATTCATGTCAGAAAGCAGCTATGAAACTGAGATTATGTAGCTGATGCATAGTGTTGTTTGTGGAGAAACTTGTCTTAATGTTTGGGGGTGTGTGTGTGTGTCTTAATGTTTGGGGGTGTGTGTGTGTCTAAAGCAACACTCACAGAGCTCCGTGTCCCACTGTGCTCACGAGGGTCACGCTGCTCCTCAGGTGTCTGTGGGCTCTTGTAACTCGGCTTCTAAAGCACTGCCTCTGGCTCCTGCGACCTGGTCTCGGTCTGGTTGGGGTACTGGCTTGCCATGGCTGTGCATCACGTGTGTCTTTCTGGATTGTTACTGGTTGGCAAGTGTGGTAGGCTCACCCACCCCTCGCCCAAGAATGCCGTGTGCCAAGTCTTCGCTCTCTTACAGCAGCTTTGGTGTCTTCATCCTTCTCTCCTACCTCCATGAGTGCATACAGCCTGAGCTCCCTGAACATGGGGACTTTACCTCGCAGCCTCTACTCCACTAGTCCACGGGGAACCATGATGCGGAGGAGACTGAAAAAGAAAGACTTCAAAAGCTCACGTAAGTGGAATGGTAGCCAGTGTCATCTGGCCTGGAGGAAACATATGGGCAGGTTTGAGGCTTTGATACCCAGAAGTCTATGGGAAGAGTTCACAGAGCTTACACCGTCAGGCAGATGGATGCCCAGGAGCCCCAGCTCTGTGCCAAGGACCAGTAAAATGCTATGTGTTACCCCCATGATAATGACTATAGGACATACAATTTCAGACCAAATTAGTTAGTCTGTGCTACCTTTGCCTCTGACTTTTTATTTGAAACTTTTTCTTGTTCCTTTGATCTAATATCATAACCAAAGGTGTGATTTTTCCTTTAAAACTCCTTCCTTATGTTCTGGGTAGCTTTGGAGATGACCTTTGTTCTTAGTTTCTTATCACTCTAAAGTAATTTTTTTTAAAACGATGTCCCCTTTTTGGTAAATGTAATAATCTCATGCATTTTTAATGTTATTATAAGCTTCATATTAAATTATATTTCATGACCCTTTTCCCTCCAAAAAGTAATAAGTTGCCTTTTCAAACTACCCCATTGAGAATAACTTCTCTAACATATACGCGCATTTCTGTTGTCCACTGCAGCCTTAGGAAGATTAGAGGGATGCTCATCTTTACAATGAGCAGCTTAAAGTCTAGGAATTTCAAATGTAATTCTTGGAAATATGATCCTCTGGGACAGCCAAGCACAGGATAGACTAGCAAGACTAGGAAGATGTGGTTGGCTACTTGCTTTTGGGTAGCTGGTTGTACACGCAAAGAGAAAAGGGATAAATGAATGCATTTAACAGGGAAGAAATACAGGTCAGTCCTGATTTTTTGTTGTTGTTGTGGAGGAAGACCGTAATCCCTTCATCATCACATTAAGTTTTAGAGGAAAACACCTATCTTTCCAACCAGATCTAATCAGAGTCTAGAGTGTGGTTTTTTCCCCTATTATGTGCCTTCTCGTGGCCATGACTGTGGTCCTGTAAAGGAGCTCAAAGAAGATGGGGTCTCTTGCTGCGCCTACCCTGAGGATAAAATAAGGAACATCTTTGAGCTACCGAAATAAAGCGAAACCCAGATACTTCAAAGCTGGCAGTGCAGAGAGAATGTTTTTGTAAGAAGGGTGCTTGAACCTTTGGTGCCTCAGCTTATCTGCCAGGGGTTGATTGATCTGGGCAGGTGGGTCTTCTGCCAGTGCCACCAGAGCCACCATCAGTGTAGGGGACTAACCACCAACCGCCTGGGCAAGGTCTCTTCATGTTACGGAAGAGGTGCAAAGAAAACCATCACAAAAGATAGGGCCGCCACTGTGGTGCACTCGTGATCTGACATGCATGTCCTTTCATACCTGAGGTTTGTCACCTTTAGTACATGTCCATGATAGTAAATCCGAAGTCAGGAACAATAGAAGGGAGACTGAGTTTAGTCAAAACGAGAAGAAAGAGCTTATAGAATCTCATGTTTCTTACCTGACACTTGAGTAAAATATTTACTCTCGGAAGAAACTGCGTAGTTGAAAGCAGTCCGGGGAAGTGGACGCAGCGTCCTTGGTCTCTGGCTGCGGGGCCTTGAGCAAGTTGCTTAAGCTTTCCAAGACTTATCTTTCTTAGCCACAAAGTGGGGATAATTATAGTAGTTATTTCACTGGGTAATTGTGAAGATTATGTGAGTATATATATCCTCACCACCAGAAAGGCAAGAAATATACTCTAGAGTTGAGATTATGAAATTAGTACTATAATTATGTATATGCTAGAACAACACCTGGTAAATGGTAAGCACTACTTAATTGTAGCTATTTTTGAATAGTTTAAATGTTAGCTATTATTCTGCCTGAATCTGAGCTGCCATGTGTGAAACTCTGTTGACATTTCTCTCAAATGGATGCATTTTTCAGAGTAGTTACACAGCAAAATACATAGGTCTTGAATCTCCCATACAGTACAGTGCCTTAGGGTTTGTGGTCAATATTTGCATATGAATATTTTTCCATATAATAGCTTTACATACAGCGCTCCTCACTGATAGAAACAGGCTAACAGCCCTCAGCAGGGAAGAGCAACTAAAGCAAATTCATTAATGTTTGGACTTCTGGTTCGATGGCTAAACATTTGTGTTAGTTAAGACTTACTGTGTTGACTAAGGACGTGAGAGACTACAAATGAATGGCATGTTTGGCTCTCTCAGGCTGATATTTACACATCTTGAGTTCTGTAGTAGAAAACAAAGCTGAGGCCACACTGTCTGGGGTGTCCATAGCCCACTCGTAAATTCTCTCTTGAATCAGCACATTATTCTCCAACATAGTCGATACATAAACACAAAGCTGGTTGAAGAAATTCCTGGCTATTTATGTTTGCTGTAGACCTTAGCCACTACAGCAGCACATACTACACCTACCAGAATGTTTATAAACGTGGCTCAGGTGAGCATGTATTTTGTATTCTAATCAAACAATAAGGTGCAAAGCTATGAACTTTTATTCCAACTTCAAAACACCTAAAGAAAAAGAAAAGATAGTATTCTAAAATCACACACACAAAAATGAGGATGAAGTTCTAATCTTTTTCCCCCCCTTAAGCTTGGAATGATCACATCAGATGTAAGAGTTTTTCCAAATAACTGATAATACAAGTTTTACTTCCACTGTCACTGTACCGTTGTTTTTTCCACTGCTTTATTTAATCCTTTAATCTTTACCGCCCCCTTTCTCATTCTTACGTTTCTTTCTATAGCAGCCATGCTATTTGTACAGAGGTGAACGATAGCAAAGTCACTAAAAGGATGAAAAGTCCCTTTGCTCTATCGGTGATGAGTTGGGGCCAGAACCTAGAAAATGAAAAGAATTGTCACATATGTTTCTAGGACAAAGGAAGGACATGGCCAGAAAATTATAAAATCTCTAACATAAATATTAAAACCTTCTGTACCATTGACCAGAGGAGGAAGTACAGGAAATTTGTGACAACATGTTCCAAGGATTAAAACAGGAAGGTTCTGTGTCCGCCTCACAGGGGCAGTGATGAGTCAGCCCAGCACTAGGCTTTGAGGAGTGTCACAAAGCCTGGGAGGGTTGCAGAGCCGCGTCACAGAGGGCACCCTCTCATCACTGCTGCTGGAGTGGTGCTGACCTTTCCCCTGCAACCTGGGCTGCCCCTTTTTCTACTGTGGAGGCCAAGGCTCCTTCCAGAAGCCCCACTAGCCCCCTGTGATGGTGGCATGACGGAGAGGTGGCCCTGGCTAGTTCCGTGGCTTTCTGCCTCCCATTCCTATACACAGGGCCCATGTAGAGACTCTGCCTGTTCCTAGTCAGCCTGGGTTGTAGTGAAAAGTACAAGTTAGAACGCAAGCCCAGAATGGTCTTTGCCTCTTCTGTCACCGCCACTTACTACTAGGGAGGGCAGCATTGCGAAGAGCTGAAAGGAAGAGAATGAAAAAACCTAATCACTTTTATCCCTTCCACCGGCCCTTGAAAAAAGAATGGAAGACAAAGGCAGCTAATGGTAAGCTTTTATAAGTGACCATGTACACAGACTGGCAGTTGATAGCCTGAGACCTGCCCCCCGCAGCGGCCCCCACACGGTAGGGGAGCTGTTGGTCACCCCCACGCTCCTAAACTGGATCACAGGATATGCAATGTGTTGTGTCCACACAGGCCGTCCTAAATGTGGAACACCTAGGTGAGCTGTCATAAATCACAGGGTCAGATAATGACAGACACTATGTTATTAATCAATCTTTGAGGTCCTTCGCTCTCTGTACTTTTAAAATGCTTTTTATATCTGACAGTAAACCTCAGAGGCTTCTAAATTGAAGAGACAGTTGGCCAATTTTTAAACTTTAGGAGTTAAAAAGCTGTCTTTAGTTTTTCTCCCTTCCTTACACTAGGAAAGACAAGAATTGACCAAAACACAGGGTCATTTGCCGCAAACCTGGAGGGTTGTGAACAGAACCCTCCAGGTGTGAACTGGGCAGGACAGGGCAGGACAGGGCAGATGTGACCTCTGGCCGCGGCCGCGGCACGTCCCAGTGAGTGGTGCTGAGCCCCGGCGTGTCGGCAGTGCAGTTATTTCCGTCTTCGCCTGCAAGCAGAAATGGGCACGACTCAGGCCAGAGCCAGTGCCGTGTAAGAGCGTCTGCTACTGGGGAGAGAATTCATTATACAAAATTGTACATTATAGCATAATAATTCATAGGTCGCCTTTATTTTCTTCTGCTGGTTGACCACATTAATGAAGCAGCATAATCAAACTCATCTTTTTCTCTCCCAAGTAATATTGGTTGTTTTTCCCTCTGGCTCATCATCTTTAAATCTACAATTTATCTTTTTCATACCTGGTAATAATTTTTAAGACTTTAATGCCTGTGAATAATCAATATACACAATTTCAAATGAAATTTTACTGTTTCAAAGAATGGATTCCAATGCATCAGAGGGCTTTCAGAGTTAATTGTAAATTTCTAGATTTCATATAATCCTATTTTTATTAAATAAATTATAACCTCATATTATTATAAAACCAATGTTTAATACATTTTTAATTCTAAATTAAAGTTCCTAATGATTTATATCACCTCAACTTGCCTCTAGATAGTGCTTATTAATGTAATGATACCCACAGTGAATTAGTACTTGTTTCTGTATTCAAACCTTCTACAGAATGAAATTTTTTATCTCCTCTAACGATTCGAAAAAATATAGCAAGTCTCTCCTTTGAAAAGGTACTCATTACATCTAAGCTAATGTCCCTCATTATTATTAAATTGACCATTTCTTTTTTATTCTTTCTGAGTGGAGGTGGTAATCAGCTGACTTAAAAGTTCAAAAACCGTTTTTAACTTTGATTAAGTAGTCTAAAAATCTATACCAAATTGAGATCTTAAATGGAAAAAAATATTAATGTGAACCTACAGAAAGATTCACAGAAAGTATTTTTTATGAAGTTTAAAAAACAAAAAGAAGCTTCACCTAGAAGTGGAAGTAATCTGCCAATTAGATGATGTTCTAATATTACATTCCTGCTTCCTCTGAGTACTGACTGGAAAAAATGCAACTTTCCAGATGTTTACTGACAGGAAATGGTATCCTCTATTGATTTTGTGCCACTATTAAAGGAGGAAAAAACAACGACGAGTGATCTGGAGGGAAATCAAAGTACAGTTGACATCAGCAAAGGCACCCTAGAAAATGATATAGTCTAATGAATAAAATACACTGACAAACCAAACAGAAACAGTCTCACAGATACAGGGGAGAGACTGACAGCTGTTAGAGGGGAGGGGGGCTGGGGGGCTTAGTGAAAAAAGTGAAGGGATTAAACGAAAAACCCCACAAAACTCATAGAGACACACAGCAGTGTGGGCATTACCAGGGAGAAGGAGGAGTGGGAGGAGCTAGAAGAGGGTAAAGGGAGGATAAAGGGTGATGGAAGGAGACTTGACGTGGGTGGTGAGCACGCAATACCGTGTACAAATGATGTAGTACAGAACTGTAGCCCTGGACCCTACATAATTTTATTAGCCAATGTCACCCCAATAAACTCAATTAAAACATATGATAGTCCAATGGAAAATGCAGATATCACAAAATGTGATCCTTATTTGTTTGTTTATTTATTTATTTAGCATTCACTGAATGTTAGAGGCATTGGGCTTTAGAGATGAAAAGATCTGGTCCCAATCTTTAAAGAACTGAAAGTCAAGTTGAGAAATAGGCAGGGAAGTATAAACCTGATAAATGCTAAAACAGGACCATGTATTAGAATCTGGAAACATAGAAAAGTAAATACCTAATTCTGCCTGGATAAGGCAGGGAAAGGGACATTGAAAACACAGGGTCAGGGCTCTGGGGGCAGAGGGCACAGTGTATGTATTATGACACAGAGGGATGAAAACAGGGCTGAAGACAAACGGCACATGAAGGGAGCTTAGAAGAATGTGGGGCGAGATGGGAGGAAAAGATGGACTCAAGAAGCATTCTGGGTGCTCTACTATAATTTAAATGTGCTGTTCTATAGAAAAAGGGAAACCCTGAAAGATTCTAAACTGGGGGATGGCCTTTATAGAAAAGCTACTTTGGCAGCAATTTGTTGGCTGTTGGCCTAAGGCAAGAGGCAGGGGCACTTGTTGCAAGCCTAGCCGTCTACACGAGCACTGACGAGGCTCCCCTGCAGAGAAGTGGATGAACTGGGGCCTTGTTATGAAGAGAAAGTTAATCTGGCATTAACATGCAGGCAGCATCAGGCATGAGAGAACCCAGAAACATGTATATTAGAGTAATTGAAGTAAAAAGTGATGAGAGCCTGGATTAGGGCATTGACAGTAAGAAGGAAAAAGGAGATTTAAACAAAATTGATTCAGTTTGAAAACAATGGGGAGTTGTGGGTCAAAAACTACTCAGATTTCAAGCCTGAAGGACTATAAACACATTAGACAATGAAAAAGAGAAGGTGATTAACTTCATTCCGAAAATGTTGAGTTTGAGGAATCCATGTGACCTCATTGTGGTTGACATCCATCAAGTCAGGAAATTCATCACTAGAGAGGTAAGTTTGAGAAGATACAGGCAGAGGTCATGTTTTATTGGAAGTGAATGAGGGAAAGAATGAGACTCCAAAAGGCTTAGGACAGAACCACAGACAACGCTCTGTTTGGAGTGCAGAGAAAGCAAAAAGAACGGGTGGGTTCCACTTATAGGTGAGATCCTGTGGTATTTGTCCCTCCCGCCTGGCGTGTTTCCCTTAGCATAATGCTCCAGCTCCACCCACGCTGTCGCACTATACTTGAACAACAATAAAAAAAGAAAAAAAGAAAGAACTGGTGGGGGTGTCAATGGCAGAGGAGGGCAAAGGGAGAAAATTGGGACAACTGTCATAGAATAACAATAAAAATGATTTAATAAAAATAAAAAACCTTAAATGAGTAAAATTCAAAAAATTATAAAAAGAAACAAAGAACCAGTCTTCATCAGAACCAAGAAGGCAATTTTGGAAAGAAAATGACAGTGCCCAAAGCCAGTTGCTGCAGAGGGGTTAGAGCAGATGAGGGCACTGATTTTAGCGATTAGGAAGCCGTCCGTGAGAGCAGTTTCAGGAAAGGGCGAAAGCGGAAGCCAAACTTGAAGCCATTTAGCATCAGTACAAATCCTAGGGAGAAGTCGAAAGTGAGGGTAGTGAATAGGAAAGTTGAAAAAAGTGGCAAGAAAGATTTTATGGCACAAAATCACAGGAGTGGAAAGAAATAGTGTCAAAAATGCTTAAGAGTTAGCCTGGAAATGGAGAGAATGATACATCTCCCTGAAGCAGGGAAATGAAGGGAAAAGAACGACTGATGATACAGAACAGCATTTCTCCAGTGGCATGCGGTGGCACACTGCTGTCCCACAAGGACTTTTAAAATATACAGGACCTGACTAGAGTCAGGGACACTGACCTGGTTTCCCTAGATTGTCAAATAAAAAAATAACAACAGCCAACACAACCATAGCCACCTGGTGTGAATGAGTCAAAATTATACCTATTTTTGTCAGATTAGCAAAAAATAATAATCATAATATACTTTTTGGTGTGCCACAGAATTTAAGTAACTATTTTATGTGTGCCATGAAATGAAAGGGAGTGAAAATCACTGATACAGAGAAATCAAAGTGGAAACAGTGTTGTTTATGGAACTCTTGTCAAATGGTTATATCTTTTTAGTCTTGTAGGAAATGAAGTAGAGTCAAGATTGATCCTGGGAAGGGTAGAAACATTTGAGACATCCTGTAAGGAATCTAATAAGGTGCCAAAACATCACAAAGTGAAAGATTCCTGGGCCTCCTATAGTAATGAGAATCTGTCGTGACTTTCTCTAATACTCTTAAGCAACTTAGTAACAGCGGTGGAGTTACCTGGGTATTACCAAATGGACAGAGAATAGAAAATCACATGAGGTTTCAGAATCTCTGATACTAGCAGATGCATCATTGAAGTGGCCACTAGGGGTCCAGCTGGAGTGTGGAGGGAAAGGATGCTGGTAAAAGGCAATGGTGAAAGATGATGGCCTTCAACTGCATTCTCCAGGTTCCCTCATGAGAGAGGAGGAAGCCTGGGGGTCCTCATTCCTGCAACCGCGCTAGCTCTGTTTTGTATCTGAACTATAAAGGCATCCCTTATATGTTTTCATTTTAAGGAGGGGAAACTTGCTAAAAAATACTGTTTGAAAACCACTATACTTGGAGACAGTTGAGAGAAAATGGGACTGGAAGTAATAAAGAGCAGAAAATTAGATCACAGGGACTGGAAGAGATGGCTAATAAGGTTATGTGATCAACAAGGAAGATTCAGATATTGAGATCTTGGAGCTCTACCCATTTTGAAGGGAGATGGGGTGCAGCACAAGACTCTGCTGGCAGACAGCTGGCATAGGGTGGACCTGCCAGCACTGGGAGAGCTGGAGAACCATAAATCCAGCCCATTAGATCATGACCATGCTGTCCGAGATGCTTGGGACGAGGAAAAGCTGTAGACCAGAGGAGAGAGATGAAGAGCCAAGTCCTGAAGTGAGGAGATGGGGGAGGGGGGGTCTTTGTAAATGTAGAAAACTACAGGTTTGAAGATGAGACAAAGCAGAAATGAGTACAGAATAGGGAGCTATAAACAGGAGTGGTTCGAGGTTTTTCAAAAAGCACTGCCTGTGGAAAGCAAGGAGTATTGGAAACCCTTCTCTCTCTCTGCGCCATGCAAGGAGAGCGAAGGAAAACAACTTGTGGGTGGAGAGTGTTTTGAGGCACATGGTGTCATCAGGTTTCAATTAAAGGGCCAGAAGTCCCTTTCTGGAGGAAGCGACAGTCCAGCAGAGAGCCCTGCAAACAGAGCTTTTGCTCACAGAGAACAGAGGAGGCAGAGGTCCCAGTGGGCAGCAGTGAGAGGAAGGCGTCCAGGAGCAGAGCCAACACTCATGATGGGGGCTGGGGATGGGAACAAGACAGAGACGCGTGCCTGGGGACTTCGAAGCGTGTCAGAGGAACAAATGAAATAGATTACAAAGTAGGTTGGAGACCCAGAGGGAGAAACAAGGACTGAAGAGACCAAATTTGAGAGTAAGAGGAAGGTCACATTTAAACCACTCCATCATGCCAGCCCAAAGCTAGATTAAAGTTGATGACCAGCACTTCCCCGCCACTCTGGGAGTCAGACTTAAATCATGTGGTCAAAGCTGGAGGATAGATGGTTTATAAAAAGCTTAAAGCTTAGACACAGATGGCTAAAGTGGAAAAAAGCATTAGACCAGTTAGCATAACACCCCTTTTTCTAGATAAGAAAGTAATGACTCATCTACCACTGGTTGCTCAGTGGCAGAGCCAAAAACAGAACCCAGGTACCCTGGCCCTGACCCTGGGGCTGCCCTCTTCCTACAGTTCCCACAACTGTCCCTAACACAGAGGTCTACAAGGGGAGGAGGCTACACTGGTACTGTGACTGAAATGTGACCAGTACTGGGAGATTCGTGCATCTTGTTCAGCTCTGGCTACACTGCTCAAAGGTCAAAATATAACCTGCCAGTGAGCTGTTTTTCAGAGTTATGATCTGTTTCAGAAATGCTGGTGTTCCTGGTGCTTGCATCAACCTGAAGTCGTTCTTTTCTGTGTTTGTTCCCCTAGTGTCTTTAGCCTCCAGCACTGTGGGCCTGGCTGGGCAGGTGGTTCACACGGAAACCACAGAGGTGGTGTTGACAGCAGACCCTGTCACAGGGTTTGGGATCCAGCTGCAGGGCAGCGTGTTTGCCACTGAGACTCTCTCCTCTCCGCCTCTGATATCCTATATTGAAGCCGACAGCCCAGCAGAGAGGTGAGACACCTTCCGCAGCACCTTTTCCTGCTCCGCATTCTGAGCTGGCTACCTTTGGGCAGCTAATGAATTATGGGATAGTGCTCAATGCAGGAAACGTAAGATGTAATGAACTCTCTGCTCTGACAATAAAATTTTATGTTCTTGATCAGTTTTGAGAAGAATAATGAGCATGGATGCCTTTATCTAGCAGATTTGTGTCCATTGGGGATTAGAGGCCATATTAATTAAAAGGAAAAAAATCTATTAAAAAATCTCTCCATTCAAACTTTAATAATTTCTCTGCCATGGGGGAATGTACATTCATCATTACTGTATATTCAGATCAGATTAGAACAATGCCATGAATTATTAATTACTTTGCTGTGATAGTTCAAGATCCCTTTGCTCACATGCATAGCTGTGAGATGCAAGAGTGTAAGACATTGCAGGTGACCTAATGTGATTCCCACATCACTGAATAAACAAGACCCAATGGTTATGGCATTTTGCAAGGATCAAACCAAGCAGATTTGGCAACTTCAGCTGATAATTACTTACCCTATCTACAGCCTCTAACATGTGATTCTAAATTCAGATGTGGGGTACTACAGATTGGAGACAGAGTGATGGCCATTAATGGAATTCCAACTGAAGACAGCACCTTCGAGGAAGCCAATCAGCTCCTCCGAGACTCTTCGATCACGAGCAAGGTCACACTGGAAATCGAGTTTGATGTTGCAGGTATGATCATATAATCACAAGGCAGCTGCAGAGTCAGGAGTGGACTGCATGTGAGTTATATGGATTATGTGGCAGAAGGGGAGCTATTATTTATATACTCACATGCTTTTGTTTAGGAGATTTGGGGTGTCATTTTGAAGTGAGCGTTGTTGTCATATTATTCATTAAAATGTCACCACAAGAACAGTTGAAAATAAATGTGACAAAATAAGTAATAGCCACTATAAATTGATAAAAAATATCGTGTAGCCTTTATTCTTTCTGACTTTCTCCTATGTGCTGGAGAAGCCATATCCTTCAGTCACACAGATAAGAAAAGTCTCTCTTTAACCCTTCCCACTGCAAAAATCATAAGGTTTGGAGGGTAACAATGACAATTCATTAAATGGATTTATACAAGCCCAGTAGGTAACTATTTGGTCTCTACTAAAGAGAAATTATACCAGACACTTATTAAAAAGAAGGAAGACTTAATTCAAGACTTGAAGAGAGATCAAGCCTTGCAATAGGAAAAAGAGATTGAATTCAACTCCGAAAACAGCAAAGACAGCCAGGAATTTATAGCGAGAAGGAAAGGTGAGGGTGAAGGAGCTATTGGATGGGAATTACTAAGAAGAGCTCGATAACAACAGAGGAGGGATAAGGAATTTAATTCAAGGGTGGAGGAGTTCTTGATAAATTGAGTTAGTGCAAGCCTTGCTAGCTCAGCAGGCTCCAGACTAGGACAGGGACAAGTCCTAGTCAAGCAGAGGGCCAGAGGAGCCTGAATTTGGGCATGATGGGAGTCTTCGTCGGCAGCTGACATTTATGCGGCGTTTAAAGGTTGGTGCCAGTTCCCATTTAAGAAAGTTGTCTTCACACAGTGAAATAGTACCTCACAGAGCCAATAACCTTTACCAGTCAGTACAGATATGTGTTTGGATATGCAGAGTGCGTTCTCCCCACAAATACTTGCTGAGTAATTACTGTGGGCCAATTTCTTTTCCGTACTGTGGAGGTATAACAGTCTACAGGAGAGAAAAAAAAAAAACCCCTGTCTTAATGAAGATTATATTATAGCTGTACAGAAAGTTAATTTTTAAATTAATAGATATAAATTAAGACAATAATAGAAAATAGAGCAGAATGGGAGTTAGAGAATGACTGTGTGGGAGCTATTTTCATAGGCTGATTCTCTAAGGGAGTGGCATTTGAGCAGAAATTTAAAGCTTGAGAAGTTGCCAGCCTTGTAAGCACCTGGGAGGAGAGCATTCCAGGTAGAGGGAACAGCCAGAGTAAAAGATGCGGGCCAGGATAATGAGCTTGGTGTGTCTGAGAAACGGCACAAAGAGTTCTTGCTAGGGGCTATAAGGGAGTGGGGCTGAGAACCAGATCTGGATGTAGAGGTGGGCTGGGAGAGGTTGGGGAGCTCTCAGTAATGAAGGGCCTTGGTGAAGAATTTAGACTCTATTCCAAGTGCAGTGAAGTCAAGGAGCATTTTATGGAGGGGAATGAGATAGCCTGATAGATGTTTTAGAGAGAGCCATCTGAGATGAGAAGGGAGAGTAGCAGAAGTAGAAAAGCCAGTGAGGAGGTGGTGGCAGTTGGACAGGTAAGGAATAATGGTGGCCTGGACAAGGTGGTAATTAGTGCTAGAGATGGTCACAAATAGTGAAAATTAGACCATGGCTAACAGAACCTGCTCATGAATTAAATAGGGGAGATGAGAGAAGGGAAGTTCATGGAGGACTCCTGAGGCATAAGCGTCAGCAGCTGAGTAAACACTGATGTCAAACCAAGAGGAAGACTTGAAGAGTGGGAATCTGGGGATAGCAAAAGTTCTATTTTAGACATGAGCAAGTAAGTCCACTACCAAAGCTAGGAAAAAAGGACAAGCACACTCATTCCTTAATTCAAAAGACAACTATCAAGCACAAGTTACTAAGTGCTAAGCTCTGTCCTACATTTGGATCATCGAAAGAGGAAATAAAAAGGATCGGTATCTTCCAGGACCTCATAGTCAATTGACAAGAGCAAGAACTGCTGCAAGGTAAGAACAGACTTACTGAATGGGTGTTGCCACTGAAATACAAAAGGAAGTGCCCAGGAGACTGCAGGTAGCACCTCCTGGAGCCAGGATCAGGCCTGGGCCAGAGAATGGGACCGAGGAGGGTCCACCAAGTCAGGGATTGTTAAAGTCATTGTAATAAGGAGACCACTAGGGAAAGTCTCAGGCAGAAAGGATTCTGACTGAGGAGTACTAAGATTTAAAGGGAAAGGATGCTAGCAAAGGAGACGATGAAGATATACTATAAAAAGTGGAAGCAGAACCAAAAAAAGGTGGCATTTTGGAAGCCAAAACAACAGTGTCAAGGCCAAAGTCATGGTCAATAGTGTAAAGGTGCTGTAAAGAATTCAAATAATATAAGGCAGGAAGTGTCTACTGGGTTAGGCAATTAGGGAGACTGACGTTACAGAGTAGCCTCGGAGAACTGGAGGACAGAGGTCGGACTGGAGTGAGCTGAGGAATGAGTGAGGAAAGGGTGGAATTCGGACAAGCCGTGCGTGCTGCCTGCCAAGGAACTGGTGTTCAGAAGAGGGTTTGGCAGGAAAAATGCAGCGAATGGATAGAAGGGACTGGAGGGCTCTGTGGGCTCCTCTTTACAGCTCCACAGCATTCAGTTACATACTCAATGCTCCATTTTATGTTGCCTTGTGTTTTTATCAGTGGTTCTCAACCAGGAATCAGGTTTGTCACATGGCACATTTGGCAAAGTCAAAAAATTTAGCTGTAGATGAAAGAAAATGGGACAACAGATAGAGGGGGATCCAGAGTTCAGAGGAGTGTTAATTTGTTTTGTTGCTTTGTTAAGCTTGGAGAGATTTGAACGTGTTTAGGCTTAAAATGAATGGAAAGAAGATATTTGGTGAAATTGGGTCCCCAAAGAGATGAGAGGGGAAGTTATGTAGAATATGGGTAGATAACTAGTCGAAGACAGATAGTAGAAGACCTCTTCCTATGAATTAGAAGAGAAAAATGCAAGAATATAGATATATTCTTAGCTGTGATTAGGAAGTCCCTATAAGAACTATCAAGCAAGAGTGTGTTGGGAAGTTGAAAAGAATGGCAAAGGTTTAACGTAGCTAATGGGGACATCAGGGAGAAAAACAACCAGACTCGTGTGGAGCGTATTTTCAAGCTGGAGGGTAGGCCAGGCAGAGTCCAGAAGCTCTAACCTGCATGGTCAAGTTGGGTTTTGTTTGTTTGTTTGTTTGTTTTGTCAGGAGACCTCAGCTACTGAGGAATAAGAGCAGAGATGGTAGATGAATAGATTGAGACAAAGATTGAGATTTCCAGAAAAGGTTGAACAGGAGAACTTAAGTTACAGAGGTTCAAATTGTTGCAGGAAGAGCAGGTGAATAATTATGGTAATAGCATCAAAATGATCTTGATAATATTTACCAATAGTTTACTCTATGGCATGTCTAAGTACTATGTGTCATTAGCTCACGTAATCCTATAATAACAATGGAGAAGATTACTATCCTTATATCCCCAGAAACAGGAGGCCCACATAGTTAAAGGTAGGGCTGGGATTTTAACCCAGGCAGTCTGGCTCCAAGACCACCCTCTAATCACTACACACACACTGCCTGTGTTTGCAATAGTCAAGGCTGGAGAGGGGTGGAAATTACTAAAGGATCAGCCTGATAGACTGGAAAGAAAGAGAGTGCTTAAGTAACTGGGAGTCTTCAAGAAGAAAAATGTGTATAGCAAGAGCAAGTTGATATTGAGGTCAAAGTAGTGTGTTAGAGTTTAGGAATTTAGAAGGTCAAGCAAGGGTAGTGAGTTGCTGAAGCAAATCCTATCCAACCAGAGGCCTGGGAATTGGGATTGCAGTGTGATAGAAAGACCATCCACACAGTGAAATCTCTCAGGAGGGCAGGACTTGGAGTAAGGAAGGGGATAAGAACTAGTTGCTCTTATCAGGCCAAGCACAACCCCATCAAAAATTGTCTGCAGTTGGGGTTTCCTCTTCCTGGGCAGTGCTTCCCCAATATGTTCGAATGGCTTGCTCACTTCACTCAGGGATTTGCTCAAATGTGGCTTGCTCAGAGAAGCCTTCCCTAACCATCTATCACTCTCTATGCCCTTGCCCAGATTTATGCTCCTTAACGCTTCTGAAGCTCTGATGTTATATGGTACAGTTATTTGTTTATTGTCTTCTCTTCTCCAGTAGAAAAACATATGATGTCAGGGACGTTATGCCTTTTGTTCATGAATGTACTTCAAAGTAGTACTTGGAATACAAGAGGCTCTCTGCCAGTAGTTGGTGAATGCATGCATGCGTGCATGCATGAATAAAGGAGTAAATGAATGATCTTCAGTTGGCACTCCTGAAGGATTCACATCAGGAATTTCAATTTGCATGAAGAACTGATTGCATACCCACTGTTTCTCTGGGACTCCTGGTCTTTTGGTGCTGCTCGTTTCTGCTCCTCTGCTCCATTTGACTCTGTGCAAACTTTCTCTGACTTTTAATTGTACATAACTCTTTCATTTTTGCTAAAGTATCCAGAGAGCAGCAGGCCAGGTCTGATTTCTAATTCCCAAGAGGAAGAATCTAATTGGTCCCACTTAGATTTGGTATCATCTCCTTTTAGTTAGCTGTGGCCAAGCAAGAATCTAGTAGAAGGACCTCATAAGGATCAGCCAGATGGCATTGCAGCCATGGTTTCCAAAGAAGGCTGTTCACAGGCCTCAGAATGTCCTCACTACAATCACAGAACATTAATGGTGAAAGGACTCATAATCCAGCACCTTCATTTACTTATAAGTGGGGGAACTGGGATTCGGGTAGGAGAGCTCAAGGTCATACAGCAAAGTCAGTAGTCAGTATCAGGTCTGTTGAATTGCACCCCTCTTTTCCATAACATATTCCACTGCCTCTTTACAGAGATGTTAGAGTTTTCAGCATGAAACAGCTAGCTTTCTGAATCTTGCCCTATTGACATTGTCTGTTGATGGGAGGTAGCTATTCTGTGCACCGTAGGACACTGAGCAGCGTTTACTCAGTGTGTTCCAGCAGTGGAAAGGCCAGCACAATTTGACCTTCTTCATAAGCGGTACCTAAGTATTTACTTGTACTATTCAGGCATGTTTATTTTATGTGTATCTTTAACATTTGTTCTTTGTTTAATCCATACTTAATGTATATGTATATTTTATGTATATGTTGATTAAATACTTTAATATCTTAAGTTTAAGTTCCAAAAAAATAGAAATTATGTCTGTTAAGCCCACATTGTTCCAAGGGACAGGAAAAAGGCACCTCAGGTCATCTCCACCTGCCCTTGAGTATTGCAGAAATAACCCATTTTTAATGGACAGACATGACTAGAGGACCAGAAAAGAACAGGCTCCCATGCTATCATTCCCTTCTCCCTTGCTCACGGCAGCCATCACTGACTGATGCCAGCATCCTCCCGCTGAGTTCAGACGCAGCATCAGAGTTCTCAGTATAACACTCCAGTCATTACCAATACTGGAATCTATTAGAAACTGCTGGAAATCTCAATCTTAATCTCTGGATCAATTCAATCACCTACTGTCTCTGCTCTTATTCTTTGGCAGCTGAGGTTTCTTGACAAAAACCTGCTGGACCACACAGGTTGACCTGCTGTGAGCGTAGAGCTTCCGACTCTCGTTGGACCAACACCCATCTTGAAAACCCCTTTACATGAGTCTGGTTGGTTTTCTCACTGGTTTTCCCATTCACTATTCTAAATCCTTATTATTTTTCTCAACTCCCCAAGATGTCATTAGAGAACTTGGAATATTGGTAAGAAATCTCTGGACATGAGCTATTTCAAGATTGCCCTGTCCTCCTGTATTTACTCCTAATCATCTGGATGTGAGCCCTCTGTTTCCAAAACACTTCTTCAGAAATATTTTATACCCAGATATTGATTCCCGAGCTATTGGGTCTTGGAAATGAGCTATCTCTATTTTGCAAACATTTTAGGTGACATAAGGAGTGGTTAAGAATCTTAACTGTGAGTACACTCTTGTTTAAGTCTATCCCTTTAAATGAGTGTTACTATACAAACAACATTGTAGTGATATTAATGAAATTTTTTATATTACTTTACCTTCCTTCATCATATATAAAATTTTATAAAGCTATAATCATAACATGTGCACAACTTACATATTGTCTTTTTTCAAGACTGTCTTTTAAAATACCAATCTACAATATCGTGAATACTTGTCATTTCTACTTTAATCTGAAGTTATTTTGTTGGAAAAACTATAGTTTTCTTCTGCAAAGACATCCCAGAGAAAATCCTGCCGAATGCTGTTTGCCGTCCTGACTGCTGCCCCCAGTGCTTTCCTCTGAGTGGATGGGAGCTGAGCACTTACGTTCATCCCCCTGAGAATCATTTTTTTTTCCAAATCCCACAAGGGTGTCCAGGTTGATGAATTACGGTTATTTTACTATGCCAACAATGAAGGCCTCAGGCAGAAAAAGCAGACCAGCTGGAAGGAAGGAAGTCTTTGTTTACCCAAATGTGTTTTTAATTATAGTATTAACAAAAATAAACCAAAACCAGGGAAGCGCAAAATAATCACATGGGAGTCTAAGAAAACAAATGTTCTATTTACTTATTCTAAACCTATTGTTTCTCCAAATATTGGATATTTTTTCTCTTTACTGATATTTCTTTTAAAAAAAAAAAACGAATTAAATGTGCCTTTAACCACCATGTAATTGTAGAGAAAAAAATACCAACTATAAAATAAATCATTTTGGCATTTAAAGATTAAAATAAACACACAGATTGATCAAAGAGATTTATTTGTTGATATTTGTTCATCATTATGAATATTTCAAACCTTATATAGTCAAAAGTGATCCATTACTGTTTCCCAGGAAGTGATAATATCTCCTCCAGTGTCATTAACAATGTTAATCTTGGTCAAGGTTCCTTGTATTAAAAATTTATAAAAGCAAAATGTTGCTATAGTAACTATTCCATATCAGTGTTTCCTAGCCCTTAGGATTCAGGACCTCACTTGTATAAGCATAGTATTATGGGCAGGATGTTATATACTTACATGGATACATATATACATATACCAGCACACAATGGGCTCCCCTCCCCTTTCACAGAGAATGTTTTCTTAAAGCAGATAAAACTAACACATACATGAAATGAGCTCCATAAATAGGAAAGCCATTGGTTCCTCTGTAGCTTCTTATGCATTTACTTAGGAACACTTGCATGCTTTTTCCAAGTAATCAAATAATTTATTCCTACTACACCCGTGAACACTTGTGTGGGGCCTTTCTGTTTAGCCCCATCCTGTTTCCCTTACTTGATAAATGGTTCATCAGAGATCTTTCAATTTCAAGCAACAGAAATGCACTCAAGCTAGTGTAGATGGAAAAAGGCCTTTACTAGAAACACACAGGGGGTTCACAGCCCTTGAGCAGGGGGCCCCAGGAAGTACTAGAGCCAGACATCAAAGACTGCCCAGCTGCGTGCAGGTTCTCTCGAGGACCTTCTGCTCTCTCCTCGTCTGCACTGGTTTCTTTCTCCCCTCTCCGTGCACACTGGCTACTGGGGAAAGTGGGGCCCCTTCCTGATGCCTTCTCTGCCCCCAGTCTGCATGCTCAGTGCAGAATCTTAAACTGTCTTTTTGGAAGTGGGAAGAAGGTGACAGTTAACTTTCCATTACTGGAATAAGGAATGGAGAGGTGTCAGGAAAGAGATTGAGGGAAGGCATCGAATTGAGAACTAATTTGGAAGTAAATATTTATGATACTTGCAGCACCCGAAATAAGAAAGAAAAGCATACCTCTGTGTTTTTTACTTGCCTCATTTTTCTCTTTCTACTCTAATACATCAAAATTAGCCAGCCTTTTTAAAATCTACTGGGGGATATAAATAATTTATCTAGCACAAATCCCATTGGGAATTGAGGAGGGTTCTAAAGAAATAAACAACCGAACAAAGAAATAAATGTCCTTCCGGGCACATCAGAGTTTTAGCTGAGGACAATAGCGAAGCCAAAGTTGTCATCTCACTGTTCTATGACCTTCACTGGACCAAATCTGCCAGGACTGGAGAATTCAGAAGAGTGTGAGGAAGTTGATGAAAGCCACAGATGCCCTCACTCCATCAGAGTAAAAACTAGCCTAGGGGTTGTAGGAATCTTTTGTAGATAGCATTACAGGCAGAGGGCCCAGCAAAATCAAAGTTTTATCATGTTACCCAGTTGAATAGTCAATGGAGAATCTTCTGAGTTGGAAGATCAGATTCAGGTCTTATAAGAGGTTTACTGCCCAAATTTCTCATGGAAAAATACAAAAGACCAGGAAGAAAAAGTAAAGGCAGAACAAGGAAAGGAGTATTCTAACTCTGTTTCTGTGAGGCCATCCCATCTTACACCCTGCTTTGCAGGGACTCAAAGTAACAAATATGTGATTAACAAGTTGGACCAGAGGACTGAGCCTAATAGGTCTCACATCAGCCACTATTGTTCATTCCTTTGGTCAGATTATGGGGCTGGCCTTAAGCAAAAATCAAGCAGTAAAAGCCAGGTTAGCTCACTTATCCTACATTCCCTGCTTTATGCTACAGTTTCCCTTGTTTCTTGCAACTCCTTCCCAACCCTTCCCAAAAGCTTCCAGAAATGATTATAGTCATTAGCAATTTAGGGTGAATAGACGTTATCTCTTCAGAGGATATTTCCATTTCAACCTTATCTCTAGCTGAAGGTCTTGCAGACTGTTAAAGGAATCTTAAGAAGAGTGAGTATAGTTAAGAATGTATAGTGGGGACTTCTGGTCAAGATGGTGGCATAGGCAGATATGGCTCACCTCTTCGCACAGCCACTTCAAAGTTACAACTAAAATATAGAACAACTGTGACTCAACCATCGTAAATCTAGTGGAATGAAAGTCTGACAACTACAGAATTTAAAAAACCACATCCATCCAGACTGGTAGGAGGAGCACAGACTTGGAACTGGTTGGTCCCACACCCATGTGTGATGGATAAAAATTTGGGAGGGATATCTTGGAGCGAGGAGACCCACCCCCACAACAAGCCCTTTGCCCATGGTGCCAGTGTCAGGAAGATAAGTTGCCACAATTTCTGGCTTCAAAAAGCAGTGGAGATTAAGTCAGTGGAAGAAAATTCTGGAACCCTAAGCAGTTCCTCTTAAAGAACCCACACATAGACTTACCTGCTCAGCCTTACTCTCTCTGAGGTCCAGCACCAGGGTAGCAGCTTGAGAGGGACCAGTGGCACACAGGGAGAAACTGAAGTCTGGCATCAAGGCAAGCAGAGACAATAGTCCCTTTTCTAAGCCCTCCCCGCACAGAGCTGGTAAGCTGGTTGATATCTGAGACTCCATCAACCTGGCTAACACTGTTTGACCTGCTTTGGAGACCCCAGAGACTCTACCCCACCCAACTTATGGGCCTATCCGAGCTGCTTTTCCATATGAATGGCTGGTCTTGGCTCATGCTTTACAACTTCTTACATCCTATCAAACAAGCAACAGCTGCCCTCAGTGAGTCACAGGCCTGCCACTAGCAGCAGCCAGCTTAGATTCACAGCTTGGCTTTGCCTGGAAATCTCCAAACCCAGCATGAGCAGCAGCCATCTCAGATTACTTTATAGCTCAGGCAGGGTGCCCTGGGCAAACACAGGTGGGGGCTGACCTTGGCCTGCACCACCCAGGAAACCTCAGGGCCAGCACACCTAGTGGACAGCTACAGCCCATGTTGGAGCACCACCACCTGACCCTGCATAGTTGATCCTCCATAGAGGGCAGAGGTTGGTAGTCAGTGGTCACAACCAATCCTTGCAGCTGACTGGTCTGGGTAAATCCCTCCCATTGATCTGCCAACAGCAGCCACCACTCAACTTCAAGAAGAGGAGGCACTTAGCCCACATGAAGGGTGCACCTTGAGTACTGAGCTTGGGTGATAAGGGAGGCTGTGCCACTGGACCCAACAGGATGCCTACTACATTAGGCCACACTACCAAGACACAGAATCAAAGCAGCTCTACCTAATACATAGAAACAAACACAGGGAAACTGATGAGGAGACAAAGAAACATGGCCCAAGTGAAAGAACAGATCAAAACACCAGAATAAGCACTAAACAAAATGGAGATAAGCAATCTATCAGATGCAGAGTTCAAAACACTGCCTATAAGAATGCTGAAGGAACTTGGTGAGGACGTTCACAGCATAAAAAAGATCCAGTCAGAAACAAAGGATTCACTAATTGAAATAAAAAAACTATTTACAGGGAAACAACAGTAGAATGGATGAAGCTAAGGTCAAGTAAATGATTTGGAACATAAGGAAGCAAAAAACAACCAATCAGAACAAGAAGAAAAAAGAATCCAAAAAAATAAGGATAGTATCAGCAGCCTCTGGGACAATTTCAAGAGGTCCAACATTTGCATGATAGGGGTGCCAGAAGGAGAAGAGAAAGAGCAAGAAATTGGAAATCTGTTTAAAAAAAAAAAAAAAAAAACAGGGAAAGAAAACTTACATAATTTGGTGAAGGAAATAGACATGCAAGACCAGGAAGCTCAGAGGGTCCCAAACAAGATGGACACAAAGAAGCCCACTCCAAGACACATCATAATTAAAATGCAAAAAGTTAAAGATAAAGAGAGAATCTTAAAAGCAGCAAGAGGAAAGAACTTAGTTACCTACAGGGGACTTCCCATAAGACTGTCGGCTGATTTCTCAAAGAAACTTTGCAGGCTAGAAGGGGTTGGCAAGAAATATTCCAAGTCATGAAAAGCATGGACCTACAGCCAAGATTGCTCTACCCAGCAAAGCTATCATTTAGAATCAAAAGGCAGATAAAGAGCTTCCCATTCAAGAAAAAAACTAAAGGAGTTCATCATCACCAAACCATTATTGTATGAAATAAATACATATCTATCAACAATTCAATCTAAAAAACAAACTAAGCAAACAAGCAGAACAGAGATAGAATCATGGCGTAGAACATTTTGATGTTTGCCAGTTTGGTGGGGAGGAGAATGGGTGAAGAGGTAAGGGGATTAAGAAGTACAAATATATAGTTACAGAACAGCCATGGGAATATGCAGTACTGTATAGGAAATGGAGTAGCCAAAGAACTTATACACATGACCCACGGACATGACATGAGCAACAGTGGGGGTATTGCCTGAGGGAGTGTGAGATGCTGGGTGGAGGGGAGGCAAAGGGGGGAAATCTGGACAACTGTAATAGTATAATCAATAAAATATAATTTTCAAAAAGAAAAAACAAAGGGTATGTTCTCAGAAAGGGAAATAGAAAAAAAAGAATATGCAGCAATTCTTTCCTTTCTAAAATACTAGTCAGGCCCTGGTAAAATCAACTTAGTTCTATCCAAGGTTGCAGTTCAGCCAATGCATACTGCTTCTGTCTGTGTTGCTACAGTGTTAGCTCATTTCTATACCAGTTGGGCAATATCTAAGCCACCTTCCCCGTTCCAGTGTCACCTTTCCTTCTGCTCCCCTCTGGAACCATCTGTAGCTCCCCATGACCCAGAAACTAAAGGGTCACCATTGGTGCACTTGGGGCCTTCTGGCCCCCTACATTCCCAAGTGTGGTCAGTATCCAACCTGGCTGGTTATGGGCAGTACCATTCTTGTTGCAAAATGTTTCAAATATCACTCCTATTTCTGCTCTTTAAATGTACTTTTCACTCTTTACATTACAAATTAAGGCACCTCCCTCCACTCTCCTCCCAAATCAACAACCATTACACCAAATGGAAATCTTTTCTAAAATCTATTCCCCCTAGTGCCTTCATACAAGGACTTAAAAAAAGAATTGCTAAAAGCAAACTCTTAAAAAGTACAGTTGGGGAAAAAAATAATAAAATCAGGCCTGTGATTCCTAAACTTTATTATGCCTAAGAATCACCGGAAGAATATGTTTGAGGCAGACTTTGAGGCTTCATCTTCAGAGATTCCAATTCTATAGATCTGGGGTGACTCAGGAACCCATTTTTTTAACTTGCATCCCAGGTAAATCTGACGTACATTTTCCCTAATGGCACTTCAGGAATAGTGAACTCCACTGACGCTGTGAATTAGGCACAATTGCTGTAGATAGGACATATGTTTTTCACCAAGAGCTTAGTTTACCAGGATTTTACAGGTGTTCATTCACCTAACTTCAGTTCTACAGCTTTAACTACAGGTGATGCATTGTCATTGATGGGTGCTTCATTCTTCCTGATCTTCTATGAACATGTTCTCTTTTGTTTTGAAATTACAGAGTCTGTCATCCCAAGTAGTGGAACATTTCATGTAAAGCTCCCTAAAAAGCACAATGTGGAACTTGGAATAACCATAAGTTGTAAGTAGAAGTGATTTCTTTTAAAATGTAGTATTTTAAGGTACATGAGAAAATTGTATTGACAAATGGTTTAGAGGTGTGGCAAATGTTTTCAGTGTCATTGCCAAATTTCTATGTAATGATACAAAAATGTGAAGCCAGTCACATCTCTAGCACTTATAAGCAGTGTGAATGCAGTACATTACTTAAATGCTCTCTAATCTTATGTTTCTTCATTTGTAATATGGAGGCAATATGTACAAAAGAGGGTTATATTAAATAACATATTTACATACCTAGCATACTCCTTGGCAGGTAATAAGTAAGTGCTCAATAAATGTGCCTCTTGTCCACTCTCCATGAATAATTAGATGAGCATATAATTGCAGATAGATTCTCTACCTTTCAATATATTATGGATTAAGTTTCACAATAATATATGTAACTAACGAAAATTACATTTATTTACATTTAAAACTATTTTTCCATCTGGCTACCGTGCATCTAAAATCTATTTTGCAAGACTAAAACAATGTCCTTCCTTTAGCAACTTCCTGAATTCCTCCATGGTACATGTCTGGGTAACCAAACCAAAAAGAAAAGCAAAACATATAAATGTGTTTAATTCCCTCCTTTTGTCGGGCTCTAGATTTAGAACTGCTCTGAGTAAAACAACTTTGAAAATTTCAGCCCCAATGGAGTTGTATAGAATGGAAATTGAGGTTTTGATGCTTTTAATATCCATAACCTAAGTTTACTCATAAATACCCCCCAGAAAATGAAGCAAATGATTAATGCCTAAAGACCAAAGGAGACATGGAGGCAATGTGTGTAACCGAGGGGTGGTCCCTTCAAGAAAGAGTGATGAGGCTCCATAAATGCGCCTCACTACGCTCTGTTGCATAGCAATTATGGCAAAAATTAAGAGATCTCAATTGGGCAGTATGAAATGGAGGCTGTCCAACTCAACACTGACCATATAAATTTAACACTGAAAGTGAAATTTTATTTATAACTGATAAATCACATACACTAGTACAACACTAAAAGCAGTGAAACTACAATACAAAATAAATGTTAAGAACAAGAAGCCATATGTATGAGAGAGAGCCTGTATGTCACTCCCTCCCAAACCCCAGGGCAGCTTACCAGGCGGAAAGTAGGGCTTAAGTGTCTGACGTGCCTCTGTACAGTAGTAGAAAGGAGAAATGAGATTTTGGACACTCCAGACCTATTCTAGGTGCTACAAAAGTCATTGGTGCCTTTAGTTGATTGACTTAACCTCTCAGTTTGTTCATTATGAAGCAAAGATGGTATGCCATTATTCTCTCAACAGCTGTGGTTACTGAAATTAAGAAAGAACTCATTAGAACTTACTGTTTTAAAAATATTTGGAGTTAAAGATAGATTCTGCAACCTCCATGTAACTTTAAGGCTGATGTGATTTATTCTGTTATTCCATTCTATTCATTTATTTCATCAGAATTGGCTGTGTTACTGGTACCTCTTGGAGTTGCATAGTGCATATCCTGCTGGCTACACGTAGAGGCCCTGCTTTCCTTCTACTCCATTCTTCCTTCCTTGTGTCTTCATTAAATAACTGCATTGTGAGTGCCCACCATGCCTAGGCCCTGGGCTACGTGTTGGCAAACACACTGCCTGCCTGAAAAATGCTTACTGCTAGTGTGCATACTGGACACACTTCTTCAGAAGTTTCTGTTGCTACCCATTTTGCCACAGATATTTACTCTCAAATTTTAATTAGGGAAAGGGTCTTTCTGGTTTTTATTCTTAAAATTGATATATTTAAAATATAACTGACTATTTAACTATAGAAGAAAATATTCATTTGAAAACTAATCTTGTCATATATTATTACTTAAGTTGATATTTATATGTTCACTTTGTTTAAGGTATAGTTATGTGTACTACAAGATATTTTATTTACATAAAGAGCTACTTAAAATCATATTACATAACAGTGATATATATGCACTAAATATTACTTTTAAAACTGATTTTAATACCAATAATGGAAACCACTCAATCCACCCACCACAAGAATGGCCTGAATTTAGCCAGCAACAAGCTAAAGTAACTTGTGGAAGCAACAGATGCAGTGCTCTTCCAGGAAAGAGAAAAGAGCTTGTCCCACTTGTTTGTCAGCCCTTCTAGAGCTATAGCACCATTTGCATGACTAATCATCACCATACAGAGTTTGTGTCTCCTTGTGGGAAATGCTTATATTCTGCCAGTTGCGAAAACAGTATTTGCTAAAAGAAAAAAAAAGCCAGAATCCATTTTCATTGTTATGAAATAGTGAACTTTTGGGGCCTACCACAGCTGTCACATACAAGGTACTCATTTAATTTGTATGTATTGGATGATCCAAGATGGTAGACGAGTACGTGGAAGTTACACTGACCTCGTCCCAGGACCAATCTGGAATTACAACTAAGCTATAGAGAAATCATCCTGAACAACCAACTGAACACTAGCTGGAGAGAAGCCTTAAAACCAAGGACAGATGAAGAAACCACTTTACCATAACAAGACTGGTAGGGAGTGCAGAGGAGGTATGAGAGGGATGCCTGGGCTCCCTCAGGCAGCAGCTGAAGTTCTACTGGGATATTTCAACAGCCAGGGGATCCCCTTGTGAAGTGTACAGTCTAACCCCCAAGCTGGACTCCTGAGCCTACAGCATCAGAGTTGGAAAGGAACTTAGATAACATCCAGCTGTGAAAAGCACTAGGGTTTCTGTCTGCCAGGAAGAGATGGCTAGAGGTGCAGAGAGCCTCTTAAAGGGCCAATGCACAAAATTTCATTTGCAGCCACTGACCCTGGACTCCAGCAGAGGGAGAGCAGAGTGGACTAGAGAGGCTTGAGGAGAGACTGGGGCTGGCGGCTATGGGGAGAGAAATAAAGGAACAGCAGCCAGGATCCCAGTGCTGAGTCATTCCCCATCCTGCAGAAACCATTTTTCTCAGGCAGACTCCTCTCCACCTCACAGCAGCCTGAGGGGAAGCAATAGCCCACCCACAAGAATTACTCTGCTCCACCCTGTGGAACTTAAGCCAGGCTGCTGATAACTGCTTGATAGGTTTAACATCCTAGATCATCTTACCAACTGATTAGTTTCACAACTAAGGTGGGAAATACAAAGAGGCAGCCAACATGGGAAGACAAAGAACACTCCCAAAACGAAAGAACAAGAAAATTCTCCAGAAGAAGAACTAGATGAAATGGAGGCAAGCAACTTATTGAATAGAGAGTTTAGAGTAATGATTGTAAGGATACTCAATAGCATGAAAAAAAGACCTGAAAACCATTTAAAAAGACCAGATATAAAGAATGTAATATCTGAAATAAATAATACACTGGAAGAAATAAACAGTGGGTTAGATGAAGCCAAGGATCAGATCAGTGATTTGGAAGACTAAGTAGAAAAAAACAATTAATAAAAAGAATATTACAAAATGAGGAGAGTGTAAGAAACATTTTTGGACAACATGAAGCATAACAACATCTGCATGATGGGAATACCAGAAGGAGAAGAGAACCAGCAAGGGATCAAGAATCTCTCTGAGGAAATAATGACTGAAAGCTTCCCTAATCTGGTGAAGGAAAAAGACACACAACCAGGAGGCTCAGAGAGTCCCAAACAAGTTGGACCCAAAGAGGCCTGACTGAGACCCATCATAATTAAAATGACAAGGCTTAAAAACATTCCTATAAGCTGCAAGAGAAAAGCAGGTAGTTACCTACAATGGAGCACCAATTAGACTGTCATTTGATTACTCCGCAGAGTGGCCTTAAATATTCAAAGTGATGAAAAGCAGGGATCCACAACCAAGGCTACATTACCGAGCAAGGCTATCATTTAAAACTGGATATATAAGGAATTTCCCAGACAAGAAAAAGCAGGAGTTTGTTAACACCAAAGATAAAGGAGTTTGTTAACAGCAAACCAGTACTTAAACAAATGTTAAAGGTCTTACTTTAAAGAGGGGGAGGAGGAGAAGGAGGAGGAGAGAAAGGAAAACAGTCTAACAACAAAATGGCACTGTATATGTATCTACAATCACCTTAAATGTAAATGGCTTAAATGCTCCAGCCAAAAGATATAGGGTAGCTGAATGGATAAGAAAACGAGACCCATATATAAGCTGCCTCCAAGAGCCCCACCTCAGATCGAAAGATATGCACACATTAAAATAAAGGGATAGAAAAAGATATTTCATGCAAATAGAAATGAAAATAAAGTTGGGGTAGCAGTACTTATACAAAATAGACTTTAAAACCAAGGCTATAGTAAGAGACAAAGAAGGACACTGCATAAAGATAAAAGGAACAATCCAACAGGATGATATAACCCTAGTAAACATTTATGCAGCCAAGATAAGAGCAACTAAATATGTAAAGCATATTTTGATAAACATAAAGGGAGAGATCAACAGAAATACATTTATAGTAGGGGATTTTAACAAACCATTGATTTCAATGCATAGATCTTCCAGACAGAAAATCAACAAGGAAAGAGCAGCCTTAAATGATACACTAGAGCAAATGGATTCAGTTGATTCTTCAGACCATTTTACCACAAAACAGCAGAACATACCTACTTTGCAAGCACACATGGAATGTTTTCTAGGATAGAGTACATGTTGGGACACAAAACAAGTCTCAATAAATTTAAGAAGTCTGAAATCACTATCAAGCATTTTCACTGACCACAATGCTATGCAACTAGAAATCAATCAGAAGAAGGATACTGAAAAACACACACAGACATGGAAGCTAAATAACACATTATTAAACAATGAAAGGGTCAACAATGAGATCAAGGAAGAAATCAGAAAATACCTTGGAACACATGAAAATGAGGACACAACATCCCAAAATCCATGGGACACAGAGGAAGCAATCCTATGGGGGAAATTCATAGCATTACAGGCCTATCTAAAAAAAAAAAAAACAAGGAAAAGTTCAAATAAATAATCTAACTTTACACTTCAAGGTACTTGAAAAAGAACAACAATGCTGAAAGTGAGTAGATGGAAGGAAATAATAAAGATCAGAGCAGGAATAAACAAAATAGAGTCTAAAGAAATAATACAAAGGATCAATGAATCCAAGAGCTGGTTGTTTGAAAAGATACACGAGACTGACAAACCTTTAAACAGACTCATCAGAAAAAAGAGAAAGGATCCAAATAAATAAAATCAGAAATGAAAGGGGAGAAATAACAACTGACACCAAAGAAATACGAAAATTGTAAGAAAATATTATGAACAACTATATGCCAACAAACTGGACAACCTGGATGAAATTAATAACTTCCTGGAAACATAAAATCATCCAAAACTAAGTAAGGAGAAGTCAGAGAATCTGAACAGACAGATTGCACCTGGTGAGATTAGAGCAGCAATCAAAAACCTCTCAACAAACAAAAGTCCTGGACCCGATCGCTTCACAGGTGAATTTTACCAAACATTCCAAAAAGCACTGACACCTTTCCTTCTCAAACTATTTCATAAAATTCAAGAGGAGGGAAGGCTCCCAAACTCATTTTACAAGGCCAGCATTATCCTTATTCCAAAAACCAGATAAAAATTACAGGCCAATATCCCTGATAAACATAGATGCTAACATCATCAGCAAAACATTAGCAAGCCAAATACAGCAATTCATCAAAAAGGTCATAAACCATGATCAAGTGGGATTTATTCCATGAATGCAAGGTTGGTACAGCATTTGTAAATCAATAAATGTGATTCACCACATAAACAAAGTGAAGGATAAAAACCACGTAGTATTACATGCAGAAAAAACATTTGATAAAATCCAGCACCCATTTATGATAACAACTCTCAGCAAAGTGGGAATAGAGTGATCATACTTAAACATAAAAAAAGCCATATGTGACAAACCCATTGCCAGTGTCATACTCAATGGGCAAAAACTACAAGTGTTCCCCTTAAGATTGGGAACAAGACAGGGATATCTGCTTTCACCTTATTCAATATAGTACTGGAAGTCCTAGCCACAGCAATGAGAAAAAAAGAAGAAATAACAGGCATCCTAATTGGAAAGGAAGAAGTAAAAGTGTATTTATTTGCAGATGACATGATACTGTACTTAGACAATATCAAAGGTTCCACCAAGAAACTACTTGAACTGATAGATGAATTCAGCAAAGTAGTAGGATGCAAAATTAATATCCAGAAATCAGTTGCATTTTTACGTGCCAATAATGAACTAACAGAAAAGAAAACAATCCCATTCACAATAGCTTCAAAAAGAATAAAATTCCTAGGAATAAACCTAACCAAGGATGGAAAAGACCTGTAGTCAGAAAATTATAAGACACTGAAGAAATAAATTGAAGAAGATACAAATAAGTGGAAGCACATACTGTGTACATGGACAGGAAGAATTAACATCATTAAAATGTGCACACTACCCAAAGCAGTCTGTAGATTCAAAGAAATTCCTCTCAATGACATATTTCACAGAACTAGGACAAATGTTCCAAAAATTTATGTGGAACCACAAAAGGTCCCGCATAGCAACAGCAATCCTGAGAAAGAAGAACAAAGTTAGAGGAATCACACTACCTAACGTGAAACTATACCGTAAGGCCGTAGTAATCAAATCAGCCTGGTATGGGCATAACAATAGACACATAGATCAGTGGAACAGAATAGAGAGACCAAAAATAAACCCACACTTTATAGTCAATTAACATATTTTTAATTAGGCTCAATTAGCTCTTGCAGTTGTCTGCGTTTACCCCCCTACCACTCCCTCCCCACCCCAGCCAAACCCACCACCCTCCCTGCTTCCACACCCCCTCCTTAGTTTTGTCCATGTGTCCTTTATAGTTGTTCCTGAAAACCCTTCCCCCCTCCCCTCCGTTATCCCCTCCTACCTTCTCTCTGGTTATTGTCAATTATTATTTGACAGAAGAAGCAAGCATATACAATGGGCTAAATATAGTTTATTCAATGAATGGTATTGGAAAAATTGAACAGATATGTGCGGAAAAAATGAAACTAGACCACCTTACACCACACACAAGAATAAATTCAAAATAGATCAAAGACTTAAATATTAGATCCAAAACCATAAAAATCCTAGAAGAAAACAGAGGAAGCAAAATTGTGGACATTGCTCATAGGGCTATTGTATAGGATGTATCTTCCCAGGCAAGGGAAACAAAAGAAAAAATAACAAATGGAACTACATTAAGTTAAAAAGTTTTTGCACAGTGAAGGAAATCATCAACAAAATAAAAAGATGACCCACAGAATGGGAGAACATATTCACTGATACATCTGACAAGGAGTTAATATCCAAAAAATGTCAAGTACTTACAAAACTCAACACCAAAACTACCAAGAGCCCAATTTAAAAGTAGACAAAGGACCTGAAGAGACACTTCTCTAAGGAGGGCATACAGATGGCCAATAGGCATATGAAAAAATGCCCAACATCACTAATCATCAGAGAAGCGTAAATTAAAACCACAGTGAGATACCATCTCACACCTGTCAGAATGGCTATCACCAATAAATCAACAAACAACAAGTGCTGGTGAGGATGTGGAGAAAGGGGAACCCTTTTGCACTGTTGGTGGGAATGCAGATTGGCACAGCCATTATGGAAAGTGGTATGGAGGTACCTCAAAAAATTTAAATGGAACTGCCTTATGACCCAGCGATCTCAATCCTGGGAATATCTTCAGAGGAACGTAAAACACTAATTGGAAAGAACATAAGCACCCCCATGTTCGTTGCAGTGTTATTTACAATCACAAAGTTATGGAAGCAGACCAAGTGCCCATCAGCAGATGAGTGGATAAAACAACCATGGGACATTTACACAATGGAATTCTACTCGGCCATAAAAAATAAGAAAGTTTTACCCTTTGAAACAGTATGGATGGAACTGGAAATTATTATGCTAAGTGAAATAATCTAGAAAGACAAATGAAATAATCCAGAAAGACAAATACCATATGACTTCACTCAGATGTGGAATCTAATGACAAACTGATCTAACAAGAAAAATGGGAACAGACCCAGAGATGGAGAACAGGATGACAGCTAGTGCAAGGGCATGGTTAGGGGTGGAGGGATTGAGCAAAAAAGAAAAAGGATTCATGGACATGGACAACAGTGTGGTTATTGCTAGAAGAAGGGGTATCTAAGGGGACTAAATGGTACTGGAAAAATACATTAAAGATTAAATTTTAAAAATCGTATTTATTGAGTGAATGAATAAGGAGTCTACTAACCACCTTGCACTTTAGGAAATGAGACTCTGAAGAAGAGGATCACTGTAGATGTTTGTGTAAAAGCTGTTGTGTGAACTGAAGAAGCATTGCCTTGGAAAATGAGTAAGAGCGGGGCCTCAGAGCCCCGACTGCCCCACTCCCTGACTCTCTTAATATCTCTGTGATCAGTTTCTTTGTCTATAAAATGGTGTGCTTATTGCTTCTTTGTAGCATGGTTGAGAATATTAAAAGGGTTTGTATATGTAAAGTGCCTAAAATACCTTATATAGTTAATATATAATGATGTATTTATATATAACTATAACCCTAACAAATGATAGTCATTGTGATGATTATTATTTACTTTACACATACAGCCCTGGGAAATATTTAAATCAAATCTCTATCCCACCAAATTTAGTGCCAACTGTAACTTCCCTAAAATTAGAAAATCAAGGGATCCTTTTCTCAAACATACACAGGTACTCTTAGTGAAACCAAGATATGGCCAAGGTTCATGGATGTTTCTCATTTTCCTTATATAAACTCCTCTTGTGTCTTCTTCACCTTGTGAAAATTCTGAGTGGTAAGAAGCGGGCTTTTGTCTCTGAACCTACCCTCAGAGCCTTTCACATTTGGCTCAAGACTCATTCTTTATACCTAATTGACTAAGAAATGAGTCCCTCTGAATTAGGATGTAGTGACAGTTTTAGACTAATTTTCTTCAGTTCTTGATAAGACATTCATAGCACATTAGCATCAGGCATTAATTTCATTGATGTTTTGCTATAATATGGAGTAATTTATCATAACAAATAAAGTGGATTGACCTAGCAAAAGGATGCGGTTTGGGACTGGAAGTAGCATCGTGAAGTTCTGACCCCTCACCCAATCAGAAGTCAGGGAGAGAAGCCCACCTGACTTTCAAGCCAGAGAATCCTGGTTGCCATGTGCAGTTGTCAGTAATATCCTTCTGATATTGATGTTTTCTTTTTTGGTTTTATCAAATGAATTTGTATCTACTTTGTTCCAAGCGTAGCTCTAAGCAATTTATGTATCTTCCCATTTAATCTTCAAAGTGGCTCTGTGACATCTATGCCCATTTACAGAGAGGAAGGTAAGGCTAAGTGGATAACCCACCCAAAAACCCAGAGCCATAAAGGCTAAACAGGGATTCAAATCCATCTGTCTGACTTAACATTGGCTTTGCTGTCACATTACCACTCATCCCCATCTGTATCTGATTGATGAACCTTTCCGGATACTATAGTAGAAAAGCATAAGACAGCATTTTGTGAGTGCAGTTAATTTGTTGGCTTTCCTTTTTAGTTGTGACTGGATTATTTGCAAGAACAAAGGCTTGCTTTTTATAAATATATAAAATCATTAAGCAGTCTTCATGACAAGCACAACAAATCTGTCATTTTCCCCCGAAGTCTTTTGCCAACTTTCCTATAAAGTCTCTACTCACTGCTCCACTTCAAATCAAATAACTTGTCTTACTTGTCAAGTAATATATATATGGTTGAAATTAAAGTAAAACTGAATGATCGTGTGTGTGTGTTTGTGTTTTACTCCAATGACATTTGGACACTTATCAGGCCCTTTGAGCAAAGTACTTTGACTAGCAGAGTATATTCTGAGTGGCTAGATGTTATAGAATGTTCCTGGAATACTTTTTGATTCATATTTAACTCACTACAAAATTCAGAAGATTTCACCTGTCTTCTAATGCAGACTTTTTAAAGCAAAGGATAGATACTGTCATTTTCTACCTCTTCCAACAACTATATGAAAGGAAAAGAATCCATATTCACCTAAGAAAAGTTTCCAATAGCAAGGGATGACTAGTAGTTTTAAAACTTCAGGACTCAGAGGTGATAGCTTGAACTCATGCATTTAGCTCTGCTGCCCACCCCAACCCCATTTTAAAATTACAGTATAGACTTTTCAAAGGGAAAAGAAACATACAGAGATGAAGGAAGGGAAAATAGACCCAGCAACAAAATTTGGAAGTGGTAAAGAAGATGGAGAAAGATGGATTTAAAGAAGCAGAAGGGAAAGCTGACAGTGAACCTGACTTATATCCTGAACTCCCAACAGGCCCAGGAATTGGTGAAATCAGGAACTTCTAAGTGAGAGTTGTGGTAGAACTAAGACTAGAGGGTTGGTTGGAAGTCTATTAAGAATGAATTAGTCCCTCAGATGCCTTCTCCCACTTAGCACAGCTAGGCAGTCCTTTCCTTCCTGACAGAAGCCTAGCTTTACTCTCTGGGAAGCATGGCATAGAAGGTCCCTGGACTAGGAGGGCACCACTGAGTATAGCCGGGCTGCTCTAAAAGCAGAGGAGGTGAAAGTTTACGTGATGAATATTCAGACTGCTCAAAGAATCCAGGTAGCCAGGCTTCATACCCTCCAAACAAGAGTAAGAATCAGGGCCATCTGACCCAAAGAAATAGCCTGGCCTGAACTAAACAGTGGAGACCAAAGTCCATAAGCTCCACTCAGATGCACCGAGTTTCGGCTTTTTAGGGCCACACTCTAATGTGAACAGAGAGCTCAGGAAAAAAAGACACCTGAAAAAATAATCTAATGTGCAAGACTATCACCAAAAATAGAGAAGAAGACCATAAAAACAGCACATGCAGGAAGAAGAAAGGAAAAAACTGTAATTAACATCATTAGCAACATAAGATACTATATCCATGGGAAGGAGGAAATGATTACTATTGCTACATAACATACAGAGGAAAACAAAGAGCTCTTGCAGCTGAATAATATGGCAGAAATGAAAAATTCAATAAAATATGAGAAAATAAATTTGAGAAAAATTTGTAGAAATTTTTAGAAAAAACTAGAACAAAAATAAATGAAGAATCTACAAGAGATAGGAATTATACAGAATGACTCCAAATAACACAATATCCAAGTAATAGCCATTACAGGAAGAAAGAAGAAAGTAAAGCACCAAATAATTTCAAAACTTTTTAGAATTGATGGACATCAGTTTCCAAATTGATGGGTGCTTTGAGTCATGGATAAAAATAGACCTACACCAGAGTACATCATCATGAGTTTTAAAAACACTAAGACATAAAAAGCAAATGTACAGACTCCCAGTGACAGAAGGAAGAAGGGAGTTTTTATACATTGTATCAGAATACAAACAATAATCAAATAATCAGAGTGGCATCAGACTTCTCAACAGCAACTCCGTAATTTAGAAAGCAACAGAGAATGCAGTAACTGAAACGAAGAATACGTTACGGGGTGTCACAATGGAGTAGATGAAGCAGAGGATCAAAGCAGAGATTTGGAAGATAAGGAAGTTAGAAATCACCCAATCAGAATGGCTAAAAGAAAAAAGGATAAAAAAAAATGAGGATAGTGTTCAATATAAGGAGCCTCTGGGACAACTTCAGGCATGCCAACATTCCCATCATGGGGGTGAGAACCCCAAATAAGATGATCCCAAAGAGGCCCAGACTCATCGTAACTAAAATGCCAAAGGTTATAGACAAAAAGAGAACCTTAAAAACAAGAGAAAACAGTTAATTATCTACAAGGGAGCTCCCATAAGTCTGTCAGCTGATTTCTCAACAGAAATTTTGCAGACCAGAAAGGGTTGGCAAGAAATACTCAAAGTAATGAAAAGCAAGGACCTACAACCAAGATTACTCTATCCAGCAAAACAATCATTTAGAATCTAAGGACAGATGAATGACTCCCAGACAAGAAAAAAACTAAAGGAGTTCATCACCACCAAACCAGTATTACAAGGAATGTTAACAGGTCTTCTCTAAGAAGAAGAAAAAAAGATAAAAATAATTCATAATAAAATGCCAATAAATTCATATCTATCAGCAATTTTTTAAATGCTTCAATCAATAGACAAATGGAGCCTGAATAGATAACAAAACAAGACCCTTACATATGCTGACTACAAGAGACTCACTTTGGATCAAAAGACATACACGGACTGAAAGTAAAGGGATAGAAAAAAGATATTTCATAAAAATAGAATCATACATGAATATGATGGTGGTATGGAGGTGGAAGAAAACTAACTCCTCATTTTTCATAACAGAAAGTAAATAACACTGGAAATAAGTGTTAGTAGTTGTATGCTATTTAGCAATATGTAAACAGCATCTGGTATGTATCAATATATAAAGATTACATCTGGGCAAGGAAAAATAAGGGCTGCTCTTTTAGAATTTTAACTCTTTAAATTGTATGCTTGTGTAATTTTTATATAAATGAAAAGTAAATTTTAAAAAATAATATAGTAAGTAGTTTCCTTGTGAGGATCAAGAATGTGTACTTACGGGCAGCGTGAGAAACACAGTTCTACACAACCATGGGTAATTGTGATTTGGGACAGCAGACAAGCTGTCAAAGACATGACAATGAGCTTTGAAAAAGCTTATAGATGACTTAAAACATGCATCTCGAGTAACGATAAAAGCAACTGACATTGGTGATACAAGTGAAGAGTTTGTGAATTAAAGTTACATTATGAACTATGAGTGGGGAAAAGACTGTATTTTGAATTTTATATATATCCTATAACATGGGATTTTGCTCTTTTGTCAGCCTTTTAATTCTGTATGTTGACCCAACTTATATCAAGATTTCAAAAGGCTATGATTGTTTTTTCTTTCTTTTTCAGAACTTAACCTTTTATTGCCCTTCTTTTCTAAGCCACACTCTTTCCGTACTTAGTGTAACCCCCTCCCCACGCGGCCTTCCCAGTGGGAATCACTTCTCAGGAGAGAAAACTATTTCTTCCCTAACCAGCCCAGCCTCTCCTTGTTATCCAACTTTTCTGGGGTTTCATAGCCAGTGCCTGAAGCAGAAGTGCTTAGGTCGTAGTTGGTGTTCAATAACTACGTGTTAAAGGAATAATTCTGTGGAGAACTCTGATCAAATTCAAACCACTGAGTGCTAGCCTATTCTCACTCAAATACAAACTCAGAAAGCCCTCAGGAGTGAGACAAGTTAGTGAGTGAGATCCTTCCAATGAGAACAGTGACAAACTGATGGTTTCCAGAGGAGGGGGTGCGTTGGGGAGCCGGGTGAAAAAGGTGAAGGGATTGAGAAGTACAGATTGGCAGTTACAAAGTAGCCACAGGAATGTAAAGTCCAGCATAGGAAAAACAGTCAATAATATTGTAATAACTATGTATGGTGCCTGGTGGGTACTGGAAATGTTGAGAGGGGATCGATCACTTTGTAAAAAATATGATCACCTAACCACTATGCTGTACACCTGAAACTAATACAAAATAATATTGAATGTAAACTGTATTTGAACAACATTTTAAAAAGAGAACAATAGGGAGACGAAGGCTCCTTGCCAAGGGGGCAGTGGGAAAGTGAGTCCAGGGTGGCTGAGTAATCATAACAATAACACTTACACAGTGCATTCTACTCGCGCTGATTCAATCACTTTACATGTGAAAACGACCTTACAGCAGAAAGTCCGCAAGATAAGCACCATATTGTCGTCCTCACCGTTTCACAGGGAAGGAAACCCAGGAGCCTCAAGACTGCATGCTCAGGCACGCGTGGCTAGTAAGTGGCAGAGCCAGGGTTTAAACCCAAGCATTCCGACTGCCAAGTCCTGGTAACCAGTGCACCATCCATATCGTCCCTCCAATTTTTTTAAAAGAAGGTGTACATTTATATGAAACCTACAGTTTTGATATGCTGGCAACTAATTTAATTTTTTTAAGCACCATAATCCAAGCGAAGCATGCTGGTATGTGACATCTTCTCAGTGTGTACGAACCGTGACCAAGTCCCCAAACATGCATCGCCGCATTTAACGTGCCTGGTAGCCTCGGTGGTGACACTGTCGGGAACTCACAGAGATTTGGAACCCACTTATGGGTTCCCACTTGTGGGTTCAACTTTGTCAAACCAGTGATATGAACCTTTCAAACCTCAGGTATGGACTTGGTTAGAGGAGAAAAAGAAGGATCTAGCAAACGTGAGAATGGCCACCACACTTGTCCGTAGACCATAGGAAGTTTCAAACCTCTCTGCAAATTGGTGCGAGTTTGTCCAAGAGGCCACCATGCTCTTTTCCTGTTGCAAAGAAGACACAGATGGGTTTAATGTATTTTCTTGCCTCTACTATTGTTTTGTTTCAGACCATTTCAGTGGAACATGGAGTTTTTTTTTAAACCAAGGGAAATATTGAGTGTTCTGTGACGGTTACTTCCGTTTGGCGAAATATTTGTTTTTGTAAATATGAATGTGTAAATTCATGGGCAGATGCTAGAAAAGTCATACTTGTTGGTAATAACAAAGTTTTTATTTTTGTGCCCATGCCCAGAACAATTTGCTGTGCTAAAATATTACATGAGTAAAAATGCTAGACGTTTATATTTCTCTAGAGGAATTATTTCAAATCATTGAGTAGAGATATAAATTATGAATTAATTGTAGTGAATAGAATGTTTACATTCTTTGCTAGAAGCCAAGAATAATGATTGAATGAAGCCCCATTAACACTTCCTATGGACTAATTTAGATAGTGGGTAAGGTATTGGTATATGTGTTTGCTTTTCCTTTCCATGTTGTATTGAGATATTAAACCATCTGTTCTTGTGTATAAACATTTTCCTGGGATTCAGATGGGATTATGAGCTATGATATGGTTCTATGATTATTATGGGGTGATCAGAGTGTTTATAAGAAAATCTTACTTTAGGGGCCTCTTAATGATCACTACAGGCTTAGGTTGGCAAAACATCTCCTCCTGGAAGCAAATTGTTTTTTACAAATGTTGGTGTGGTTAATTTTCATTATAAGCCTAAATTAAATGATATTTCTAAATTCTTAAATTAAGATGATATTTTTGTACTTACTTGGACTATAGTTCATTTTTAAGATTAATACTAAGTAGACTCCTTACTAATTCGTTTTCATTCTCATCAAATGGAAATATTTCTAAGAAAATTTATGAAGCTCAAAACTGACCATTGTGCCAGATAATATTTTTATCTGTAAACTCAAGAAAAGTTATGTGTACATGATTATTTTATGAATATGCATAAAATATAATTAAGTAACACCAAATATTTACCACTGTCAATCACATAAAATAGTCATGTTCCAAAACATTTTAGAACATTCTAGGTATGAATTTGTAAATAAAGTTTAAAGATTTATACTATACCTAGCAAAAGATTTCCATCTGGGGAAAAAAAAACAACTTTGAATCAATGCTTCTCATCCACTCCCCCCACCCCAGGACGCTTGAGTAATACCGCCCATGTCCGTGAACGACGGTGTCCTCCTGCCTTGCAAGCAGCTGAGAAAGGCAGGGAGAAGGGAGCCTAACAGGAGCCCCCGGTGGCTTTTAACATTCTCTTGTTACCCCATCCACCCTTCGTGTCTCTCTCTCTCGAGAATCACAGATTACAACAGATTTAAATCTGATGGGCGGCTCTCCAGTTGCTTTTGGCAATTACAAATTTAAAACAGCTTGACTTTAGTTTTTAAGTTTATGAATACTTTAAGGTATTTTTGCCTTGTTGTAAAAGGTATTTAATGTAAAATGTAAAGGTATTTTTACATCAAGAAGATGTATTGGGCACATTTCTAATTCACTTGTTGACCATCTCTGCTTTACCTACAAACTGTGCCGGCATTAACGGTTGCTATAAAACAGGAAGTGTATAGTAGTAGGTGAGTCATGGATATAAGGATGTGACTATTCTATCTTCATTTTTATAGCACCATCCAGTAGAAAACCAGGAGACCCCCTAGTCATCTCAGATATCAAAAAAGGCAGTGTGGCACACAGGTAAGCAAAATGGGCTTTCGGGTTCATTCCAAGGCATTTCTAAATTAAAGCAGAAACAATCCACATACAGCATATGCACATACAATATAGGCACATACAAACACATATGCATTCGTATTTTTTTCTCATTTCATGATGGGAAAATCTTCAGTAGACCTGCAGTGGTCCAACTCAAGTATTAAACTCTCAGGGGAAACACCCAACTGCAGACAGGTTTTCTTCCTGCTGCAGCCACACTGCGTTTCCCTGTGCAGGTGGAAACGGCAGAGGCACCACATCTCAGACCTCCACTAAGTGCATCCCACCTTGGCCTTCCTCACTGCCTCAACCCTCTCCTAGTATCTAGACTGCCAAGGATCAAAAGAGTAGCACAACAATGTAGAGAAGTTTAAGGGATCTGGCTATAGACCTGAGACGTTACCTTCCTTCCTGGGAACCTCACAGTGTTGTCTTGTTCTAATAGAAGACAGCACAAGAAAAAACTATTTTTAACGCCCTGCAATTTAATGCCATGCGGCCATCCAAAACAAGACTGGAAGAAAAGGGGGGGTTGCCAATAAAATTCAGTTTACACAATTGAAGAGCCTCTTTTCCTCTACAGACTACCATAATGCTACATTACCCTTAATGCCTCTTCAGTGGGCTGGTGAAGCGCTCATCGCTACTCATGTGTTGCTTTGCATTTATTAACAGGACCGGAACCCTGGAACTTGGGGATAAATTACTTGCAATAGATAACATTCGGCTGGACAATTGTTCCATGGAAGATGCGGTTCAGATCCTCCAGCAGTGTGAAGACCTGGTGAAGCTCAAAATCCGCAAAGATGAGGATAACTCAGGTACTCATAGCCTCCTTAGTTAAACTGATTTCTCTAACTGCCCATCTGTCACAAAAGATGCTAGATCTTGACGCTTTACAAACAACAGCTGGCTAGAGACGCTGCGGCAGAGTTTTACGTAGTTAAAAGGGTCTTTAAAATGTGCATTGAAAGTGTAGCAGTTAAGTAATAGTGCTCTTAAATGATATAATTAAGACAGTGTCATTATATAACTATTATTACAACTGGTATGTAAACAATTTTGAAAGACGAAAATGAAATTAACACCCAGTACCGCCCTAGTACAACAGAACAAGTCATTTTCAAGTTGATAGTTATATTACGTAATTATAATCATAGTGCATGTTACATTTTTACTTAATTTTACAAACACATTCCGATTTTATAACCCTTAATATATGTCATTTTTATTTACTGACTGTAACTTACTGTTTTTCTCTTCTTACTTAGATCACTTTTAACTATTTATTTTTATGGATGGTACAATCATGGATGTCTTTATGCATAGATATCTTTCTTCAACTTTTCCTCTTTTGAATTATTTCATTAGAAAGCATTCCTAGCAGTGAGTTTGCTGGATCAGATTGAAGTGGAAATCTCACCACGCAGAGTCTTGTAGCACGTTTCTGTCTAAAAGGGCTGTGTTCATTTTTAGTGCCTCTAGCAATGTGGGAATCCACTGGAGCCGTGCTGCTTGGGCTTTAGTGGGCCTCAGAATGTCCTGAAGAGCTTGTTAAAAAACAAACAAAAAGTGAACAAACAAAACAGAAACAAACTCGTAGATACAGAGAACATTTTGGTGCTTAGCAGAGGGGAGAGAGGCTGGGGGGATGGGGAAGGGGGAAGGATTAAGAAATACAGATTGGCAGTTACCAAACAGTCTTGGGGATGTAAAGTACAGCATAGGGAATGTAGTCAGAGATATTGTGACAACTGTGTGTGGTCCCAGGCGGGTACTAGAATTATAGGAGTGATCGCTTCGTAAGTTATAGCAATGTCTGATCACTGCGTTGTGCACCTGAAACTAATCTAATATTGTATGTCACCTATAACTTAAAAATTAAAAATTATTTTTTTAAAAAACCCCAGTTCTTGGGCACTGTTCCCAAATGGGGCATGAGATTCTGCATTTGTAACAAACTTTGTTAGGATGGATGCTGCCCTAGTCCAAGGACCACACTCTGAGGGGCCCTGCAGTAGAAGCCCTTTTATCTGATTGTAATAAGACCAGAGCTAGTTAGAAAAAGGCCATCGATTGAAAGAGTCAGCTGATGTGGGGAATTATAGGAAGTATATTTCTATCCATAATATGAATGTTTAATTTAAAATGTTGCCAGTCTTATGGGTGAAGCCAAGGGCTTTCATAAGAATATTCTGCTGATTATAGTTACAACTCTTTTTACTTGTTTTCCTAAACCATAGCCATAATACACAGTTTATGATTTCTACTTGTAGGAGTTATTTTGTTTATTTGTTTTAATAGTGAGAATTTTAAAAATTCAAAGCGATCAGAGTGCTTACCCCATCTAGATTTTTATTTTCCCCTATGCTGTCGGGTTTTTCCTCTGCATAATTAATAGTAGATGTTTGCCTAATGAACCCCCCTTATTGAATCTTTCCAAGCATTTGATTTTATTTTCGTAGAAACACTATACTCATATTTCATAGGTTATGTAAGATTCATTAAATTACATAGTTACAATAACAAGTAAAACTGGGACAAAACAGGCTTGGGAATAAATGTAATTAACTCTAAATTTTCAAGCTTACAACTCAAGAGGTAGCAAGAGCAAACATTCATGGGGGTGCTAGAGAGAAACCGATTAATCGAGAGCATTCCCTGTCATCGACCAATGTAATTCACAGAGGATGGAGAGCCACAGTTAATCCAGTGAACTGGTGAATTGGAGCTTGGTTAAGAGAGCGTCTGCTGTTTGTAATTTCATCCAAACCAATAATGAGTTATTGTCCATGTTCTGGAATCACCTGTGATCAAACCATCTAGACCTAGAGTTCATGGTTATGTCAGGCAATGTGTTCACGATTCCTAACCAAAGTCAAAACAAATCGATAGTTACATCCAACTGTACAGCCAGGAAGGATGATTCTGCCCAGATATATAACCAACATTTTAAAATATGCACAGGTTTCTACTCATTGTTATTTCCCAAGTGACTGACTTTATGTTGCCAACATTTGCATCCCTCTCCATACAAGCCGGCTTCAGTTGCACTTTCTTTCGGAAGTTTCTTTCAAAAGTGGGATAAGGCCTCCAGGATTGCTGTGGGTTCTGTGCTAGAGAAGAGGCAAAGCACTGTGGAGAGCCCCATTTTGCCTGATTTGCCAGGCTAAACAGAGCTCAGCTCCCTTCCTTGCAGAGTGAAAGAGCCAAGACAGGGGTGAATACGTTTGGAGCTCACGGGTGGCGGCGCTGCAGTTCCAAAGCCAGGCTGAGCACGCGCCGGGGGCATTTCAGCAACAACTGAGCACAGGAAGAGCCAGACAGATCCTACTCTCAATTGTTGCTTTCCTCACTTTTTCCCCTTTAGACCTTTCCCCTTCCATCCCTCTGCCTAACATAGTGATAATCATGATACACACATTAAGCATATCTTTAAGCGTCATCGGTTCCATTGCTCTGCCTTGCACCTCATCCCTGGCTTAGCCTTTTCACTCTGCAAGGAAGGTAGCTGAGATCTGCTTAGCTTGGTAAATCGTGCAAAATGGGATTCTCCACAGGGCTTTGCCTCTTCCGTAGCACAGAACCCAGAGTGGTGCTGGGGCTTTATCTCACTTCTGAAAGAAATCCCCTAAAGGAAGTGCAGTGGAAGCATGGTTTTCAGATGTTGTTTAGTCTTTGTTTTTTCTTTCATTCATGTGGTCAGCGTTCTTTAGTGTATGTGAGGTAAAAGGGACTGTGCTAAGGACTACCCATTCTTAGATTAAAAGAGACACAGTTCCTGCCTGCCTATGAATCAATCACCAGCTTTATAAGGAAAACAAAAGAAAATCAATAATTAACAGCACAATGGATATTCTAGGGGTATGCACAAAATGCTAAGAAAATGCAGAGGCTGCCATTGATGGCTGGGAGCTCAAGGAATGCTTCTAACAACCTTGGTCTTGAAATTATCTGGGAGATATCGCTGGGATTAGTTATAGGAAGGGTATGAAGCAAGCAGGAGGCCAGAGGGTATGGCGCATCCTAGTAGCAGATGTAGCTGAAGCAACAACTATGTGTAAAGACTCAAAGCAGGAGAGTAAAGAACTGCTGAAACCAGATTATTATGGTCCTTCTAAAAGATGTTAAGACATTTGAACTTATCCCAGAAGTCAATGGGAGGACTTACAGCAGGGGAGTGAGGCCATAGTACCTGGTCAGGGAACACAGGTCGAGGTCGCAACCATTTACTAAAGCATTGAATGAGACATTTGAGAGTGTCTGAATCAACTGTTTCCAGTCCAGGCTGGGGAAGCAGGAGAAGAAAATGAGTAAGAGCACTAGATGGGCTTCACAACTGACATGCTGGGGATCTTAGGAAAATTAACTTCTCCGAGCATCAGCTTTCTCATGCATAAGTGTCCATTTAATGCCTACTTTCTCTGGCTGTTTTCGGATCAAAGGAGGTAATGAATTGAAGCAGTCAGCAATAACGTGTGGCACCTAATAAGGCCCAATAAATGCTAATGATCAACAGTCATTATTATGGTGTTATCAAAGCTAATTTTAGCTGTATTTCACAGTGCCAGACCTTTTGGAACACTTGATTGTAGGAATTTCCCTCTCTCTATATTCAGAGACCATGCTGCCTTCAGGAGCCTTTGCATTTTCTATCTTTCATTACCACACAATCTTAAATTAAGTACAGCCAAAGGATTCCTGCCTGGATCCCAGGCTCCAAAACAATGGCTGTTCCCCAATCCCAAGCCCCCCAAAGATCAAATAACCCTCTTGAAATAGCATCTATTGTTTTGCCTTAATTGTGCCTAAGTCCAATGTAAATGCAGAAGGGAGAGTTTGGAGATCTGAAAAGGAACCCTGAAGCCAAAACAGTAGAGAATTTGGAGAAATTCTAGGAAAAGAAAAATGGAGGCTTCCAAATCTGTCCCAGATACCGGGAACTTCTAAGATTCTGCTTAGATCACACAACAGTAAGGAAGCTGTTCTAAGTGGTTTGTTGATACAGGCCTGTCCCCCTCCAGGAAATGTAGCTGTACTCTGAAATGCATCCCATCTCTTTCCACTGAAATGAACTTTGATTGACCTGTACATTTATGCATTCCGAAGGCTCTCTTGCAAATCCAAGCCTCCTATTCGGCCGCAGAAGCAGCTGCCGTTATGGAGTCAAGCCAGATAGTGCTCATTCTGTTAAACAGTCAGCGCTCAAGAAGCCCGAAAATAACGTTGCCCATAAGTAACACTGCCGTTTTGCATCTGTTCTGTGGTCCCATTCATTTTCTTAACTAGAGCTAAGCAGAACAAACAAGTAGGCTGGCCCCCTCTCATGTCTTTCACTAATAGTTGTAAACCTTCTGTTGTAATATAAAAGCTGTTTATAATATCATTACCATCTGGTTAGGCTCACTTTGCATCTTACTGGTGATCCTGCATTTTTCCTTTTTAGAAAGTTTCTGTTCTGGTTAAACACTCCAACTGCTGCTTTCTAAGCTGGAGCAGCCCCAAGGAGAGGGTGTCTTGGAGTGCTTCCACCTCCAAAATCGCCAGAGCCGCATGGGCAGTTATCACGCTGCTGCTAAACTGCAGAGCCTTTCAGCATGTCAGTTGAGCTAAAGCCCTGGAAGGCAGCTGGAGCTGGAAGTGCAGCCTGAAGCTGGCTCAGCCACTCTTGGGCCTGGGAAAGGACGATATTCTATGTGTGCTGGTTCCCACAGTGGCAGCCCAGGTCTCATTCTCACACTTTGAATGAGCCAGATTGGGTTTGCTTCATTTTGGAAAAGGAAACTAAACCTTGGAGTAGCAGGGAGGATGACCACAGAGCTCTCTGAGAGAGCTCTTCCCTTGGACCTGAAACTGGAGGGCCACCAAGTTGAGTCCACAGCTCCCGCTGTGCTGCCTGTCAACACTCAGCCGGAGAGCAGAAACGGGGATTGGATTGCAATTACACTTTTATTAATACCAGAGGCCAACAGTCTGAGAAGATGGTGGGTAGAAACCCTAACATCCACCTTCCCCTTGAGCCTTCAGAAGCAAGTTTATATAGCAGAAACGTGGGAATTGGGGAGGGGGAAGTCCTAAGGGAGCTCAGACTCGCTCAGTTCCCTTGGGACTAAGGGGAGAGGGAGCCTAAAGGGGAGCTGTGTAGCTTCCTCCCAAGCTCACTACTGCTGTTAAGGGGTTGTCTCTCCTCCATTTGCATTGGCATTCCTCTATTCCCCAGAGGGCTGTTGTTTGTGGCCAGGCAGGCTGTGCATTCTCTGGTTGGAGAGGAGAGGCATAAACCCTTTGCTCTCAAGGGCCCTTGGTCAGGGGAGATGAGGTCTGGTCATTTACCAGCTGGCTGTAAGTTGCTCAAACTGTTTAGCCTTGTTTAATTTTCTTGTCTCAGTTTCCCCATTCCAGTTGCCCAGGAATTTTCCTAGTTTCTTACTCTCCTGTCTCAGAACCAGTGACTGCATGCTAACATTAACATTTATGCATCCTTTTGGGGTGTGTGTGTGTGTGTGTGTGTGTGTGTGTGTGTAAAACCTTTTAATTAGGCTTAGTTTCATGGTAGAGTATAGGATGGAGAATCCACTGGAAGTTATTTCTATCCATGAGAATGTTAGTAGACAGTCAAAGGTAGAGACAGTATTAGTTTTATTTTTTTTAATTTATTGTTGTTTAGTTACAGTTGTCCCACCTTTTTCCCCATTGCTTACCCCTACTCTGACCACCCCTTACTCCCACAGTCAATCCAGCCCCCCGCCTTTATTCATTTGTTCAGGCATCTACTGAAGTGTCCTTGGTGCCAGACGTAGTTCCAGGCACCAGGGATGTGAAGATAATCTTTGTTTTCAAGGTGTTCTTGTTCTAATGGAGGAGACAAGTAGAGAGATAATTAAAACACCTAGTGGAAAGAACATGCTAGAACATGCCTTCTCGATGGCGACAAAAGTCAGTTCTCAGAGAGTAAGGAATCTTAGATATTACATTATAATGGTTAGTGGCCCTCCAAGCTCAGCCCTACCTGATTGAATCTTACTCCTTGATATTCCTCTTGTCAGGAGGAATTTTAATCTAATTTTCCTCCTTGTTGGGGGCAGGAGCAAGAATTGAAATAAAAAGGTGAGATACACTGGAAGAACGCATAGGAGCTGTGGGAGCTCCAAGGCCTCTGGCACCAGCCAAGGAGCCAGGAAGCCTTCCCGAGAGACAGGGCCTCTGAGCCATGTTTTAAAGTTGCAGTAGAAATTCTCTGGGCCAAGAAAGATGTTTGTGCGCAAGGAGTGACATGTGCATGGTTAAAGATGTCAGGAAAGTGCTTTTAAAGAAACTGCAGTGAGGAAGGATGTAGAAGACTGGATTGGAATGGGAAGATGGTGTGACCCTCGGGAAATCCAGAGGCTCCAGCTCCGCTCATGCAAAGAAAGGGGTTGTATTTTATTCTCAAAGAATTGGGGAGCCATTGAACAACAATTAAAATAAAGTTTAAAAAAAAAAACAAGAATTGGGAAACCAATGAAAAGCACCAAGTAAGAGAGTAACATATTCAGATTTATACCTTCAAAATATCCTAGGGAGAAAAGAAAAGGAATTACACGTTGGCAGCACTGGTGAAAATGAATGGGAGGGAGAGGGGCAAAGGCTGAATCCCTACCAGGAAAAACAATTTGGAAGAAACCGTTGTTTGGAAAAACCTGGGTGGAGCTGAGATGGGGGCATCCTTTCCAGCAGGTGGCAGTGGATGCTCTGGAACTTTGTCTGGGTGGCAAATGGACAAAAGGGTCTGGGTGAGACAGTGTCCAGGCAGACAGCTGCCAGCACCACCATCTAGGAAAATGAGGAAGACACACTAATCAAATATCTGTTTACCTGAGGCATCCAGATAGAGTTTTCTGAAAGAATCAAAGTTGTGATTGAATTAAATATTATTAAGTGAATTATGTATTGCCGTAATATTATAAATTTATTAAATGAAGTATTATAAATTTACTAAACGAAGTATTATGTAGTAAAATAATATTTTATTAAAATCTTTCATTGTTATTATAAAAACTTTAAATATTTAAAAACAGAAAAATGGTACAATGAAGCATCATACATGACTTAGCGTTAACAGTTGTTAACTTACGATCCATCTCAGTAGCTCCTTAGCAAACCGTCCCCAGCCTGTCGGCGGCGGGTGAGGTAGAAACCTGGGAGGAACTCGTGACCCAGCACGCAGAGCCATTGAGGGCTGGATACAGAGCAGCAGTTTTCAACCTTTTTCATCTCGTGGCACACACAAACTAATTACTAAAATTCTGTGGCACACCAATCAGTGTTCTATCTTTCGCCAATCTGACAAAAAATAGGTATGATTTTGACTCATTCACACCAAACAACTATTGTTGTGTTGACTGCTGTCGCATTTTTATTTGACAATCTAAGGGAAGAGAGGTCAGTGCCCTGGACTGAACAGTCAGGTACTGCATGTTTTTAAATTCTTGTGGCACACCAGAGTGCTGCAGCACACGGGTTGAAAATTGCTGATATAGAGGATTCTCCGCTGCATTATGAATTGCGTCAAATGTGGAAGATTTTTATACACTAGATGTTGATCTAAACACTGCGGTGGGTGGCAGTTGATCTTTAATTCTGTGCGTACGGAGCCTGTTGGGAGTAGTGCCGAGGAGGTGCAGGCAGTGGGTGCATTTCAGAACTCCCCACCCACGGCCAGGGGTGACATAAGTTCTGGTAGGAAAGGACACATCGCTTCCAACATCACTATAAACCTCTCATTTTATTTTCATTGTGATTTTTCACTGCACACACAGATACTTGAATTGTTAACTCAAACCTTTTTTTTCCCGTCCTTATTTTAGGGTCTCATATCATACATGAGCAGGGGGGCCTTGCAGAAATGCGACTGTGTTCACACTTCGCCGTGGTACAGTCAGCCTGTAAACACTGGCCCTTTCGTTAAAGTAGTTACTGGACCATTTCATGGCATCCTTAGGTATAGTAATGAAAAAGCTCCTTAACCATTTGCAGCTCCCGGACCCAAGGAATAAAACAAGAAATGCTGGAAATCCTTCAGCATGCCATTAGCAAATAAGACCCTGGGACATCATATCTGCAACCTGAACACAGTCAAACCACCCACCCTTATTGAAGGCATCTCATGACATCTCTCAGACCGATGCTTTAGGCAGACCACACTTGCACTTCCTCATGCTGGTGTTAAACAGCAAAAAGAAAATGAAGAGATTAGCCAAAGAACCCACAGACACAGACAGCAGTGTGGTGATGGCCAGAGGGGAAGGGGGAGGGGTCTGGGTGCAAGTGGGCAAGGGGGGAAATGGGGACACCTGTAATAGTGTCAACAATAAAAATAAAGTTAAAAAATAAAAAATTAGTGAAGATTAAATTATGATAGTATGGCAGCCTGGTATGTACTATAGAAACATAAGTTACATGTCTTTGAATCTCAGGAATAAAAGAGATAATCATTCACACCTCTGTTTTAATACCCATGAATTCATTAACAGGATTTACATTCTAAGACACAGTCAGTGGAATGATATGTAAGGGGTTCCAGATTTCCAGTCCAACCTCCCTCGGTTCCACCTAACCACGTGTATGGTAGAGTGTGCTCTGACCCTGAGTGAGACCCACTTTTCTGTACTGAAAGTTGGCTTACTCGTGAGGCCTGAAAGCAGGAGTTGTGTGGCTGACCTCTTCGTCACTGCACGACCCTCTCCTCCCACACGGCCCCCTCGGCCCTGTGTTCACCCCACGGGTATTGGTGGCACACTTACCAAATGCTGGGCATGCATTGTGCTGGGCGTGGGCACTGCGCGAAGGGCCTGCAGGGCCAGCTGGGCAGGCCACTCTCAGATTTAAACTATAAGTCGTTAGGCAGTGAGCCAACTCCTGTCTCCCTGTTAGCATGTAATATCCTATTAAGGAAACGCTACTTCCCAAAATAGTTATTTCCTGAGACATAATGCTCTGATGATGATGTTCTGAATTTCTTATTTTATGTCTGAATATATATGTCCTATTGCTTTGTTTTTTCCAAAGAAACCAATTATGATTCCTTGGCATTTATTGCAGACGAACAAGAAAGTTCCGGAGCAATTATTTACACTGTGGAGCTTAAGCGCTACGGGGGACCCCTCGGCATCACGATTTCAGGAACTGAAGAGCCGTTTGATCCCATCATCATTTCAAGCCTCACGAAAGGGGGATTAGCTGAAAGGTAAAAATTTGAAGGAACTGTTACAGTGACCTGTGTCTGAGTTGGGTTTCCTTCCTCACAGCCACATAAAGATGGGCTTTCCTCTCCTGCTTGGTTTATTTGTTGACTTTTTCAAATCTGCACAAAAGAGTGACTTTAGAGCTTAAGAACTCTCAGCTGTCGCTCCAACGTGACTTTGAGGGACATCTTACTGGCGGTGAAAGGTGCTATGGGCTTAGCATTATATGAGTCTCTAGAAATGTATAAACTGACCACAATTGACTGGAGGTAGATTTATATTGTGTCCACTTTGAAAGAAGGAGGCTGAAGTTCAGGAAGGTTAACAGGCTTGTCCACTTCAATTCAGCAAACGTTTACTGAGCCTGTTACGGTGTTTTCAGGAGAGGATGACAGGCACTGGCCTTAGCTGCCGTGTTTTCAGGAGAGGATGACACAGCCTTTATCTTCAAAGATTTCGGGAAACAAAGTGTAATATCTTAGTAATATCTTGCAGTTTGGAATGTCTGCCTATTCCTTTGGCAAATTGTTTTCATTAGAATGCGACCCCATCCTCCCATTAAACTGCATCTCCCTGACACAGGATGTGGGGAGGACACCCCAAACATGATGGCCAGATCTGTACTTCAGTAACTCACTCAAGAACGCACTCACGTCATTCATGCTCACACTTGAAGACGAGCATTTTCAAAATAGAGATGTTGCATTGCAGAACTTTGGAGCTGCAAGGTGCCTTAGAAGTCATCTCATCCAATATCTTCATCTGCCAGATGAGGGCCCTGAGACACTCGAAAAGGTCGTCCTGTAGGAATTTCATATTGTGATATTAACAGAGACACCTATGATATGGTATTCTTCAGGCATCTTTCTGTCCTAGGGATCTCTGGTAGGGAGAAAATGAGAAAGGATTAATATTTATCTGATTTGGCAGGCTCCTGGTCAAGCATTGTATGGCTTCCAACGTAGGTCTTTCATAAACTGGAGATTCTTTGTGAGAGAATGAAGTGATTTTTTTTTTCAGGGAAAAAAATTATTTGAGAGTTGATGCATTAGTGGACTTGTTAAGCAGCTGCTTGTAAGCTGCATGATCCAGAGCTGCTTCTGCTGCCCAGCACAGCTGCCCACGGCCCCAGCTGCCAGTCATAAGCAGCCCTGGGAGCCAGGCTGATCGCTTCACTTTGTGTAGTTAGTGAGCAGTGCATAGGAGGCTGGCACACGGGACTCCCACTCTGCAGCCTTCAAGGAAAGAGCTCTGACTATTTCACCATCCCTGAGTCGGCTGCTGTGAGTCTACTCCTTCCACACCCAGTGCTTCCAAACTAAGGTAGACACGCTGAACACCAGAATTATAAATTCCAGTCTGCTAGTTCAGAATTGGGTGAGGATGGGAAGAGGAGAAGAAAGGCCAAAGGTTTATTAGTTTATTTTATTTATTTATTTATTTATTTATTTATTTATTTATTTTTATTTTTTTTTTTAGAGAGGGAAGGGAGGGAGGGGGAGAAAGAGAGAGAGAAACATCCATGTGCGGTTGCTGGGGGCCATGGCCTGCAACCCAGGCATATGCCCTGACTGGGGATCGAACCTGCAATACTTTGGTTCACAACCCACGCTCAATCCACTGAGCTATGCCAGCCAGGGCTGGTTTATTAGTTTATTGATCATAAATTAATTTTCTTTTTTTCATGTGTCAAACAACCTACTAGGCCCTTTACATATGTTTTCCTATTTAATCTTCAGGACTGCCCTGTAAGATGATTACCCCCCATTGTAGTGATAAGGAAACTGACACCCAGAGGGGTTAAAATAAGGTCCCCAGGTCCCACAGCTGGCAGGTGGTGGAGTTGGATTCATACCCATCACTACAGTCATGTGCCACACAACAACCACGACCTATACCACAGTGGCCCCATAAAAAAATTCCTGTCACCTGATGACTCATAGCTGTCCAAACATGGTGTCACAATGCATTGCTCATGTGTTTGTGGTGATGCTGTGTAAACACACCTACTGGGCTGCCAGTCATGTAAAAGCACAGCACATACATACAGTTCCGTACAGTACATAATAACTGATAATTGATGACTATGTGACTGGTTTATGCAGTTAGTGTACTATACTATTTACTGTTATTTTAGAGTGCACTCGTTCTACTTATATAAAAATGTTTGCTGTAGAACACTACATTGTGTTGTGCTGGCAGCAGCCTCACACATCACGTGTTCCCGGAGTCTCTTGATTGCATCACCTTCTCTTGTGCTTGGTTTGATTTCATGTTGCTTTGGACAGTCACATGCTGTGCAGGCTTATAGCTTAGGAGCACCTCTTCTTCCTCCTATACCATAAAGCCTCGGTGTGGTAGGCTATACCATCTAGGTTTGTGTAAGTGCAGTCTGTGATGTTCACAGGGCAATGAAATCACCTGATGACACATTTCTCAAAACACACTTCCATTGTTATGCGGTGTATGACTGCCATTGATTCCTGATATCAGCCTTTTTCGATCCTTGGAACCACCAGCAGGGGGCTCTGCTACAGCAGGGTCTGGGGGACTCCCCATGTCTCTGAGCTTCACTTCCGTTGAGCTGGGACGATGATTCTGTTCAACCTTTGGGCCCCAAGAAAGAAGAAATGCCCCATGCTAAACATCGCTGCATTTATCGTCCAGCCTTGTTAGTTTCCTTGGGATTTTTAAGAGAGTTACCAAATGACTCAGCTTTCTTGGAATTTAACAAGAACACAAGTCCACTTTAAATACTAATTAAAACAATTTTTCTACTTTTATTTGAAACTAAAAAGTAATTCACAACAGATGCAGTTGTCTTGTAACATTGCCCAGGAGACAGCTAGTAGTGGTTTCTAGAGACTCTTGCCAAATCTTTACCATTATGAATATATAAAGTCTGGCTGGGAATTGATACTCAGTATCGCACAGGGATTATTCCTACCGTTCCTATTCCTGCTTGGTGTTTCAGAACTGGCGCAATCCACATCGGAGACCGAATCCTAGCCATCAACAGCAGCAGCCTGAAAGGGAAGCCTCTGAGCGAAGCCATCCATTTGTTACAGATGGCAGGAGAGACTGTCACCTTGAAAATTAAGAAACAGACAGATGGTGAGTGGGTGGAGAGCCACAATTAAGAATTTCCTGTGCCTTTCCGTCCCAGAAAGTCTGTGCAAATGTCTATGTGTGTATTTCTAGGAAAATGACTCTAGCTAGGGAGTGTTTGACATCTTTTTATTTGGATTTATTCTGATACTCAAACTGTTTTTCCTGTCTTTAAAGCTCAGTCAGCATCAAGTCCCAAGAAATTCCCTGTTCCCAGCCACTTGAGTGACCTGGGAGATGTGGAGGAGGACCCGTCCCACGCACAGAAGCCGGGCAAACTCCCCGACACGTACCCCTCTACTGTGCCCAGTGTGGACAGTGCTGTGGACTCGTGGGACGGCTCTGGGATCGACGCCAGCTACGGGAATCAAGGTGTGTCCTAACCCTGAGGAACAGTGGATTTGTCATTGTCGAAGCCCAGGTTCCTCAAAGGCCCACCCTCCGCTCCACGAAAAGAATATATTTTACTTGCATCCACGTTGATGTAACATATAGAACGCACTATTGTAGTGGCTCTGCATTCCCCCTCCCTAATGCTGAGAAAACATGAACATCTATCAAACACCAGTAGGCCCCCCTTAGACCTGCCAAGGGTCAGTGTTCAATCTGGAGCTGGTCCTTCCAGCACAGGTTAATCTGAGGGTAACCATGCGATGAGGTGGCCCACTGAAGACAGGCCCCCGTTGTCTTACCTTTTCCAGCAAAGACGGATTGGGGATGCTGACAGTAAGCATAAGAGGTATGTAAGTCAGTGATTTCTTTATTCCTGCCTCCTCCTGACTTTTAAAACCCTGTGGGGGTTTCCCAGAATACTCATTATTAGAGAATTGTAATCACAATATATAAAAGTATTTAGTAGATTTCAAGGACATTACCTTCATGTGGGCCAGCATAGCCTGAATTAAAAGTTAAACCTCATTAACAGGAAATAAACACAGAATGTGTTAGACAGAATAGAGAGGGAAAACTAAAAGTTTCTTTTTAAAATCTGTCTCCTTCCTAATCACATATAGCATCAAGAGAGAAGTGTATCCAAAGAGTCTTTGTATTTCTCCTTATCTGAAGCACCCTTTTTGTCTATTGCCTTGTAGAAATTTCAGCCTCCAAATCCCCTTTCTCACCCGGATTTAACAGCCAGAGAATAAAATAAACAGTTCTGAGAACACATGTCTGGGTATTAGGGTTGCTTTGTGGCTTAGTAGTTAACTGCTTTTTAGGAGAGTTGACACCCAGTTTGCTGTCTTCCAGCTCCCCCAGTTCATTCTCTGTTAAATCTCCTGAAGGGTGCAGAAAAATGAAAAGGAATATTTCAAAACTGTCAAGTCGTTACTGGTTAGAGATGATATTAGGGTTTGATGGAGAAAATATTTTGAACACCCTGAAAACAGAATTGGAACTTTGTTTATCTGGCACTTAATTTTTCTGAGTTGTAATACTTGGTAACGGGTAAGCTATGCCATCAAATAATGGATCCCCTCGTGGCCTGGGGGTTGATGGGCCACCAGAGGTCACTCTGGATAAAGAAGTCAGATTGTATCAGCGCTGACTCTGAGGTTAATCTATTCATGTGTTTGTTTACTGCTTATTAATGTGGATACTTTTTGTTAAACAGATTTTTGTGAGGATGCCATTGACTTTGTGTGTTCCGTCCCATAAGGCAGTGTGTGGTAACATAGCCGCCCTGTCCCTTTCCGCCAAGGACCAGAACCGCAACCAGCTTGCCAAATAGAGGGCCTTTGCCTCGTTAGTGAAAAGCGAAGAACCATTTATTATGTATGAAGCATTGTGGACATTTGAAATCCTAGACAGGGGATAGTAGTCATAATACTATTAAATTTGGTGTTTATTAATCAGAAATCTGTATGAAGTTGAAGAGAAATTAGAGATAAGCAGAGAAAACGGCAATCTGGATGGAACAGAGGTGTTCCAAGGTGATGAGAAAATAGTAACAGTACCTTATATTTGTAAAACACTTCAGTGTTTACAAAGCACTTTCACAAAATCAATCTCAATTGATCCTCACAATGAACAGAAAAGTCAAAAGGCCTGTGGATCACAGGGTTTCGGTGTCAGGAGAGAATTTAAAAGTCAGTGTAGCCCTTGGGGCCGTGTCCAGCTTTGCAGCACACAGTCACACTGCCCCTGCTGGACACCCCGTGACCGGCTGCTCCCCAGCTGCTGAGGCAGCGCTCCCTGCTCCAAGAATGCAGCTCTGTCCCGACTCCTCAGCCGCACTGAGCGGAAGCCTGTCTGCCTGTAGCTCCTTCCCGTCAGTGCGAGTTCTGCCCTTAGGTCTGGCAGGAGACTAAAGCCTCTTCCCCTGGACCGCCCTTCAGGTTCTCAAAGCCAGCTGTCATGCCTCTTTCTGTTCCTTCCCTAAGCAAAATGGCCACAGTTCCTCGAACTGTTCCTCACATAACCTGCTTTTCAATATCTTCATCATCCTGCAGGCTTCTCTTCTAAATATGCTCAAATTCAATGCCATACTTACTAAAGTGTAGTACTCAGAAAGGGAAGTCACACAATAGTCGGATAGCCCAGAGCAATTCAAGCCTGTCATCTTCATCACTGAAGATTGTAGAACTTCTCAATGCAGCCTCTCCCAATTTTGATGGTCACATCTTATCTGTCACTCATCTTGAGCTTACTGTTTACCAAGAACTCAGTCTGTTGTTTTTTTCCTTTACTTGGGATATTGGGTTAATCCAGATCTCCCCAGATGTGCTTGTGAAGTCAACTTTTTAAAAGCGAGGCATAGAACCATACTTACTTTCATGTTAATGATTGTGTTGTGAAATGTAGCTTGTCTCTCCAGCCCATCCCCCAGCCTCCCATCAGACTCGACCGTTTCCCAGGAAGACGGCGTGTTCTCACTGCTTCTTTCAGTCTAAAGCAGTTGCCCCATTCTCAAGAGGGTGTTTCACCTCTGTCGTTCCTCCTTGAGCCAGAAACTGATGTCTCTGCAGCCACGTTCCTTATTGTTCTCTACTTCTTGTCCAAAATGTCCAGCTTGTCCATTCATTCATTCAGCAAACAAGTAATGGCGGGCACAGTGTAAGGTTAGCACACCATGGGCATGTGATGTTGGACAGAAGAGATGTGGTCCTTGTTCTCATGAGAGGTTACCCAGCTGAAGGGCCAGTTAACCACCGGTGCAAAGTAAAACTCCATCATTGAAAGGGAGAAAAGGATGGGATAGTCCCAGCTGGTAGAGAAAGAAGGAATGGATTCAAAGAAGCTCACAATGGGATGACTCAATTCTAGACTACAGCTCTAGGATACAGATTTTTTCTGGTCTGCCTCCAAGTCAGCTTCTTCCTGTCCCCTTTCTCTATATTCGTGTCCTTCTGCCTTATCCAAATCACATGCTTTGGGCTCCCTTGTCTTATTTATTCCTCCTTCTAACTCTGAGAAAGCCTTCTCATGCTTTCCTTGGACTTAGCAAAGGTCAATCAGTACAGGAAAGAATTAACAAATTGTTGGTACCTGGAGTCTGTCCTTCTCATAGATGGTGAGCGTCTTGCGATGTCTGCAATTCTTGACTCTCAACTCAGGTATTTACATTTCTGTCTTCTTATCCCATCATCTTTAGATATTTCTCTCTTTTGAGCTTATTTTTTTAGTGTTATTGATGTACAATTGACAAGTACAATTGTGTAGATTTAAAGTGCACACTGTGATGATTCTACACACATATATGTATGTGAAATGATTACCACCATCGAGTTGGCTAACATGTCCATCACCATGTGTGTGGTGAGAACCTCAAGTTCTGCTTCCTTAGCAAATTTCAAGTATACAAAACAGTGTGATTAACTGTAATTGTCATTCTGTACATTAGATTCCCCAAACATATTCGTCTGATAAATGAAAGTTTGCCTCCTCAGACCAGCGTCTGTTTCTGCCACTCCCCAGCCCCCAGCAACCACATTCTCCTCTCTGTTCCTGTGAGTCGTCATTCTTGTTCTTGTTCTCGTTCTTGTTCTTGTTCTTGTTCTTGCTGTTGCTGTTGTTGTTGTTCTTCTTCTTCTCCTTCTCCCTCTTCTTCTACATTCCACATATAAGTGAGCTCATACATTATTTGTCTTTCTCTCTCTGGCTTATTTCACTTAGTATAATGTCTTCTAGTTTCATTCATGTTCTTGCAAATAGCAGGACTTCCTTTTTATTTATGGCTAAATAATTTTCATACATAATATTTTATATATATACATACACATATATATATTAACTTTTTATCCACTCATCTGATACTTAGGATTTTCCCCTATCTTAGCTATTGTTACATGCTACAATGCTACAATGACACAGGAGTAATATGTCTCTTCAAAATACCAATTTTATTTCTTTTGGATCTATACTCAGAAGTAGGACTGCTGGATCATTTTGGAGGTCACTTTTTAAAAGATTTACTTATTTTTAGAGATGGGGAAAGGAAAGAGAAAGAGAGGGAGAGAAACATCAATGTGTGGTTGCCTCTCACATGCCCCCCATTGGGGGACCTGGCCCGCAACTCAGGCATGTGTCCTGGACTGGGAATCGAACCAATGACCCTTTGGTTTGCAGGCCTGCACTCAATCCACTGAGCTACACCAGCCAGGGCTACAGGTCATTTTTTATCATTTGTATTCTCTCAGGAAGAAAATTGTTTCATCCAACTTTTCTTATGTATTTGCCTACAATTAAGTAATATCCTGTTTTATTATTTTTATTTTATATGTTTCTATAATTATATCCCCAACATTGTTCTGTATTTGGTGAATTTGTGTTTTTATTTTTTCCTGTGAATATATTAGTAATGGTTTATTTTTTTTTTAATATTTTTCCCAAAGAACTGACTCTTGCATTTATTTATTAGTTCCACTCTGGCTTTTTAAAATAAAGTTTTTCTTTTAATTTGATTAACTTTATTTTGTTCTTAGATTTGTTTCTGTTTATGACTTGAATGGGATGCATCGTTTGTTTCCACGCTTCCTTAGAGTTCTCATAGAGACGGTGATGACTGATAACGGACACCCGAGGTGTGGCCAGAGAGCCCCCCCGCCCTTTACTGCGGCGAGGGAACGTGCGTGGGCACGCAGGGAGCGGCACAGAGTGAGCCACTCAGCGGTACTTTCCCCACGCAGGGGGGCTTTACTCCCCGTTCCTTGCTTTTCTGACACACTATGTTTCATCTCCTTCTGTTGTCTTGCCTTGCCCGATTTTCCTTGAGCTCTTTGATCTCTTATAGAGATGATGGTTTCAGTGTGTATTTTATAAGTTTTGAGATAATGTATCAATATTTGGTTATATCTGTCATTTGCTCTGTGGTAGCCTTTTTGTCCCTTCCCTCTCTCTCCCCTTCTCTCTCTCTCTCCCCCCGCCTTCTCTCTCTCTGATATTAACTTGGTATACCAGTTTCCTTTAAATTATTGCTCATCTTTGCATGAGATGACTTCCTCCTGATTTGGAAGTTTGCAAGAGGTTCTGAGATAGACGAGCCCAAGCTGTGTTCCAGGCTAGCCAGACTTACCCTGTTCCCAGTATCTGTGATGAGCGCTCTCTCCCTCAGCCAGCAGAGACCAGCATTGCAGACTGCCAACAACGCAGAAGCCCTGTCTGCCAGCCTGCCTTGCTCAAAGATTGCTCCCTGCAGTCTGTGGCACATCTGCAGGTGCTGTCTCTCAGCCCACCTCCCTGGCTGTACCCCAGTGCGGAACTGGGCTCACGGCACTCCCCGCCCCCAGTCCGAGTCCTCCACAGTGATGCAGACAAAGCTCTGTTGTCTTGCCTCATCCCGCAGCTCCTGATGTGGAGGATGGGGCCATTTCTGAAAGCTTTGGCTGTGGATATTTCCTCGTGGCTTCTTAGCACAACCCCCCAAGCCCTGTTTGACTTTCAGAGAATTTGGTAACTTTGCTGGTATGTATGTTTTAAGATTCTAGTTTTGCTAAAGATAGAGTTCACGTTCTATTTATTATTTGTCATCCTTTTCGATTTGAAGTGATTTCTGAGAGAAGGAAGAACTACTCTGCCATTTGCAAACCAGGCTCATGAAAACACCTTCAAGGTTTCACATCAAGAACAATTACAAATAGTTACACAAACATGTGATTTGATTCTTCTCACTTTTAACAAAATTGGGACTTTAGGAAACAAATTTGGCAGGGAATTATCTGACTCGTTTTCCTAGCCTGAAATTGGCATCCAAAGGTGACAGAGGAAAGCAAGTCCCAAACTTGTAGAGCTGAGGTTAAATTCCAAAGCTTTTCTTGCATTCAAACCTTATGAATATGAACCTTTGTTTAGTTCACTTTTCTAGGTTAATACTGAGTGTGAATTAAGAGCTGAATAGATGTATTAACCTGCATAATGTCGTGATACTGAAAACCAAATAGTATAGTATTGTAGTATCAGAATTTTACAAATATCTGAGCGGCGGTTACCCTAAAAATAAAAATCATTATCAAGCTTCCATCAGCTTTTGGCAGTGCCTTCATGGCTGAAGGCCTATTTTCCATTATGCAGATGAATAAAACGTAACCTTCCTCTCCGTGAAAGGAATCTAGACTGAGTCTTCTACCTGGTATCAGTGCGCTTGGGCTGCTATACCAGGATACCACAGACTGCGTGGCTTTAAACAACAGAAATTCTTTTTGCCATTCTGGAGGCTAAACATTCAAGATAGAGATGTCAATGGGTTCAGTTTCTCCTGAAGCCTCTCTCCTTGGGTTGCAGATGGCCTCTTCTCGTTGGGTCTTCACATGGCCTCTGCTCTGTGTGTCCGCATCCCTGTGCTGCAGGGTCTGTGTGTCTGCCGTTCCTGTAAGGACACCAGTCAGATCCTCGTCTAACTTCCTGACCTCTTTAAAGGCCCTGCCTCCAAATATAGTCACAATGGGGGTGAGAGCTTCAACGTGTGAGTTTTGGAGGGGATACATCTAGGCCATAGCACACCTAACATTATGATACAAAGTGGAAGACCAGATAAGGAATCTAGAGGAGAAAGAAAGGAAAGGGGAGGGGAAGAGGAGGGGAGGGAAGAGAAAGGAAACAAGAGAAGGAGAGGAGAGGAAGGAAAGAAAAAATAAAAAGAGGTTTCTAGTTTTACATACAAAGAATAATCACTTAGGAAATAAAAATTTAGAAACTACTTCATCTTTCAGTTTGTTGTCTTGATCAGTTTTGAGGTTAAACTCTAGTTTCCAATATCATACTTGTATTTGAATTTTATGTACTTAAACCATAATTCAGTAAAAACAAAGTTCACATTTCTGGCAGCTGACTTTCCTCACGCCCGAGCTGCCTCATTTATTCCATTCCTTCTGTGGCTCTTGAGTTGAACTCCTGGTGTAAAGGGATATTCCTCAGGGCCTGGTAACTTTTTCTCACCTATGGCAACCAGCATGCCTGTACTAGAATTTAATTTCCACCTATTTTAAATCATGATAGCATCATCTACCTGCATCAATTAGGGGTCGAATTCACCCACCTGTAAAAGAAAACCCAAATATTGGTGTTCACAAAAGACACGGTTATTTTTCTCCCACTGCAGTCAGAGCCTGGAGGAGGCAGGTGGCCCAGGGGATCATCAGCACCCAGGCATCTTCCTCCTTCCTACTTACTTAACGTCGGTTATGTCTTTCCATCGCCGCTGCCTTTTTTACACACTTCCATTAGGCCTGAAGTATTAACTTCCTCGCTCATCTCCTTACTTTGATGATCCTTAGAAAACAAAGTCTAATTTTGTCATTTCCTTTAAGAAAAACTCTCCTGATGGTTCTTTATTATTGTAGGATAAAGTCAAAGGTCCTTAGTTTAAAGCACGGGGCTCTTCGACTACTCATCAACTTTATCTCCTGACGCTCCACTGCAGCGCTTCCGCCCCACACATCCCGAGCTCCTTCCTCGCTGTTCTCTCAGCCAACTTGGGCACCTTGAGAGCTCTAGGCATTCTGATAGGTTAATCCACCTCTTCCTCTATCAATTATAGAACAGTTGAAAAATTGAAATTGGGGTCAGCTATGGATTAAAATAACAACTTCTATGTTTGTTTGTTTTTGCTGGGAAAGCTGGATTGACTATACAGAGTTAAGACTGTTATGTCCCTACCCTCTACCCACACCTAGACATTGAGACTTAAATGATGGGGCGTCAGGTCCACACAGCAAGCTGTAAGCCAGTACATCAGTTGAATTTGGTTCAGCTGAATAGAACTTAAAATCCTAATACTAGCATCTTAAGTCATAAAGAAGTAGGCGTTTCAGAGCTGGTATAACACTCCCAGCATCGTAAGGGGTCCATGCTCTTAAATATTTATTCTCTCCTGTGCTTAGCTGTGTCTTCCATCACGGGGTCCAAGGCAGTTACCAGGGCTCCAACTATTGTATCTACATTCTAGGCAGCAGGAAAGAGGGTTGTAATGAGGTTTCCAGAAGTTCCGTTTTGATTTCACTGGTGAGAACTTTTTATGTAGTTAACACAACTTTAAGAAAGGCTAGGAGCAGTAGTCCTATCCTGAGCAGTAATGTCCACCACCAACATTGGTATTCCAGTACTAAGAATAAAGAAAAAAAATGCTGTTTTGATGAGCCGCAGTCGGCTAATTGCACGGTCCTGGTCTCCCATCCCCCTTTGACCTTGGATTGCCCAAGCAGGGGACCCAGTTTTGCTTATCTCACAGAGCAGCAGCCGTGCAGGGAATGGATCCAGAGAAAGCCAAGAAGGGGCCAAGGGTACATGCCCAGTGCTCTTTTCCAAAACTCGACAGTTAGGTAAATCACAGCTCCTCCTGTGGGGAGGAGTAAGTACAGGCAATAAGGGGGAGCTTTGGAAGAGTCCTGGAATGCTGCTCCCTCCTTGGGAGCGAAACGGAAGCACACTGATGGAACGTGAGAGCGGGAAGCAGGCTTTCCCACCTCTCCTGCCAGGCATGCACTTTGACCCGATCCCTCCACTGTAAGGGCCAACTTATCCTCCAGCTCCAAGGCACCTTCCCATGGCACCTCTCATGGCCCACATTCCCACGCCAAACAGGTCTCTCCTTGCTTCCATTTCCGTGTGTTCAGACTAAAAGGATAATACTGCTTCCGTGATACCAGAACTCTTCCTTTCCATGACTGTTTCTCCTTCTCTTACTCCCAGACATATACTGAGCCATGCTGTTTCGCAGTTGTCTGCATTTCAGCCGCTCGTACAGTACCAGCCACTTAGGAAGCCATCAAGCATGTACTTGAATGAGTAACACTGAGGCTTTCCTCCTTCCTATTTTATAACAAGGAAACTGTGATCTTGAGAAGTTGAATGGCTTAGTAAATAGTGGAAGTAGTGGACATCTATGTTCATTAAACCTCATTGTGTTCTAGGCACTTTCATAAGTGTTCATGTACATTCTTCTCCATTCCCATACCAGCCTGAGGAGGCGTTTGTCATTGTATGGAGGGGAATTGGTCAAGGCTTCAGGGTGAGGAAGTGGCAATGCTAGGATTTGAACCCAGGACTTTCCTTACTTCAGTTCCATGCCAGCATAGCGTGAACCAGGCCCAGGTCTTCTGAGTCTCTGCCTGACCTGAAGATATTTGAATTTTATTCCCTTTTCATGTCCTGCTTCATTGTAATGTGATAATCATTTAATAGTGCTGATTAAGACAAAGCGGTCTTGGTAGAGAGAGATGTGCCTGCCAAGGGTGGCATTTGTCCAGTGGTGTTGCTGCGAATCTGCCCCAGCTGGCCCTGCTCTCCCGCCCAAGTCACTGAAAACCACTTACAAACAACAGCTGGAGGGAAAATAAGAAAGTTAATCTTCCCAGTTTAAAACATGTTGGAATTTCCCCAGGGAACTGAATGGTCACGTGGGTTAATGCTTATCAGAAAAGGTCACCCCCCAGGAGGCCACCATTAGCATTAGGCTCTTGACAGGCATAAAGCCAGCTGAGGAAAGCAAAGAGCAGGCTCCCCTAACTCTTTGCATCACAAAAAGTGTGACTTCTTGTGTTCAGGGGTGGCTGTTTCGGTTCAAAGGAGAAAATGGATCCCTTTCAGGGGAGCCAGGAGAGACGTGGTGTTACCCCGTCACTCCCCTAAAGGAGGGGACTTGTGTGTTCCCTCCATTCGCCACTTTTGATGGAAAACTGCACATTCATCAAGCAAGATTTCTTCCCAACTGGCTGGCCACACTCCTGTGGTTGTCTGGGAAAGAAACTGAGATACCGAACTGTGCGCATTTCCTCTGCACCAAGGACTTGGAAGCCTTGGTCTCCTAAAACAAAAGGTTCGTGGAGCATGGATGCAGCTGTGGGCATTATCCTGCATGCTCGACAGCAAGTCCTTTCGATCAGAGCATTATCTTCTGGACATCCTGCTTTCTCTGGGCTGTGTGTAACCAACAGTGAGGATGGCATTGCAGGATCTAACAAGGGGAGGGAACATGAATGAGAAAGACCCATGATCCGGTCATTTCATCATGTGTGAGAACAGGGGTCTAGGCCTATTTGCTGCACCGAGTGTTTTTAAACACAGGAAGGAACACAGGTTATATTGCAACCTGTACACACATGTAAACACACATGCGCAGTGGGTCACAACCTGAAGTGGCAGATGAGGCTGTGACGGTGGCTGTAGCACAAGCCGGAGAGTCGGGCCTGCAGCCAGCCCTGGCGCTCTCACTGGGCCCCCACAAGAATTCTGAAAAACTGCACACCCCATCACACATTTACAGTTGTCATCTAAAAGTGTTTCTCCCAAAATTTAAATATTTGCAAAGACTAGAGTTTCCAGTTTGTTGTAAATATGCTTTAAATATATTTTTGTCAAAATACAGAGCCAAGGATTTAGCTCAGATATAGACAATGTCCATTATATAAGCTAGTTGCCAAAAACATCCCCCACTGCCTCACACATCAAGCTAATCAGACTTAACTCCCTGTCAGAGAGGAGGTCAGTCTTCAGTTTTGCAATTCAGATAACCATCATAAGGTACCCACCTCCCAGTATTTCTGAATTCTGACTCCACGTGCAGAGATCTGTGGGGGAAAGAAGGTCAAAGCCGGGCCAAGAGTCTGTACCTGACAGAAATACAGCGCTGCTCCTCCGAGACCCTCCCTCGGGAGCAAGCCTTTCCCAGCTTATCTCTTGACTTGGCATCTTAGACTCTTTATCTCCCAGGACCAACCTTCAAAGGCTTCAGTTGGATGAGAAACGTCGCTCATTTGTGAAGAGGCAGAAACAGCCGTGAAAGTGAGGCGAAGGGGAGAACTGGCAGGCCTCAATCCTGTCAGCTTCTCAACCAGGGCTGTTGGGGGAAACGTGCACGTGGAACTTGAGAATCTGAAAATTAAGTCTCTTAAATGTATGACTGGATCCCCCAAGAAAGTATGCACGTAGCCCTAGGTGCTTGAACCCCGGCTCTGAGTCTTTAATATCCTCACCTGTAAAGTGCAAACAGTAACAGTCCCTGCTTTCAAGGACAGTCACGAAGAATACGTAGAGCTATTCAAAGAAAGCATTTCATGAAGTTCTGGGTGCAGAGTAAGTGCACAAGTATGTGTTTGCTGCTGTCTTTGTTGCTGTTGTTATTTGACCCTCTACTTGCTAACAATGTCATTCTCAATGGATTAAGTAATTCCCAGGCCCATCCCTAACATTTGTGGCTGCAGCCCAGTATCCAGGCTCTGTCCACACCCCTGCAACCAGCAGCCCGTTGGCCACTTCTTAGGCCTGGAACCCACATCTGGTGGCAAAGTCCATTCTCAGAAGGTCCCACTTGTATAAGAAGCCCTCACACTTCTCAGAAATGGACACAGGGCTTTTTGGGTAGGAAATTCAGGATTCTGACTTTCTGGAACTTGCTGTAAGAAAGGTTGGATATAAGTCTGCTGGGCACATCCTCTGGCCCAATAGGTTTCTTGCGCAGACAGGGTAGGGCAGGAGCTATATAAAGCACAAGCCCAGCTCCATGGCCCCTCCTGCTGGGGTCTAAAGGTCTTACCTCTGGAATATTGTTCAAATCAATTGGGATAATATGTGCAGATGTGTTTTGAATATAAGACTTGAGTGTTATCTTGATGGCCTTTGTGATTCCAAATTCCATTCAAGTCAATCCCATGAACAAACTAACGAAACCACAGAAAAAGGCAAGCTAGTCAACAGACTTCTCTTGAGGTTCTCAGACACAGAATAAAATGCCTGTCTTATTGTTTCAGGCACTGGCTTTCAGGCCTCAGGATACAACTTCAACACCTACGACTGGAGGAGCTCCAAGCCGAGAGGTAGCTTGTCCCCAGTCACTAAGCCTCGAAGCCAGACTTACCCAGATGTGGGGCTGAGTAATGAAGACTGGGACCGGTCCACAGTCAGCGGGTAAGGTTCCCATCAACTGTTGCCCTGTCCAGGCTGCTCCGAGTTCTTCTGGGCCAAGAGTGAGCTTCTCTGTGTCCAGTGGCACAGATTTCTAGCTCTGGCTTCCTGAGGCTGCTGCAAGCATCCCTGCGGCCCTCACGAGCAGCGGAGCCTGAACCTCATGCCTGCAGTGGGAGCCCGGGCCCTACTGCACAAGGGGGCAAGAGCCGGGTGTCCCCTAGAGAACCACAGCAGCAGCACGTGGGGGAAATTTACTTCTGAAAACTGTTTCCTCAACCTGTGACTTGTTCCCTCTCATTTTTTTTTTCACTTAAAAGGTAGTTGTACATTAACTAACATTAAAAAAAAAAAAAAAAGGTCCATCTAGGCTCCCATATTTTTACTCAGAGGCATATTTTAGCATTTTGTCCCTTACCAAAATATATTAAGGAAATTCATAAAAAGTGATTGCACTGAATTGATCCATCCTGATGTTTACCATAGGGTGGGGAAAACACATTTTTCTCTCCTACAGAAAAGTCTGAGTTCCCTTTCCCTGTAGCTGTGGTAGCTGAAGGATATCCCCACACAAACTCCACGTTCATGCGGCTCATGTAGCAGCAGCCGTGAGTACTCTGAAATGCAGTCAGTAAGACCGCGATCCTTCCTTTCATTCTTCGACACATTACGTTTCCCAAAGCGTCCGTACATCGTAGCTGTCCCTAGCTGGAGGCCACTGTTGGAAGAAAGGCAAATCCAAACTGACTCATCTTTTGTGTGTGAGATGAAGGAAAGAGATTCTGAACACAGGGAAAAAATGATGTCTAGCAACTTCTTAACTAAAACTGTGCTTTTTGGTGACAGTTTCACAGGGGCGCCCGACAGTGCTGAGGCTGAGCAAGAGGAAAACTTCTGGTCCCAGGCGCTGGAAGATCTGGAGACCTGTGGACAGTCAGGGATTCTCAGAGAGCTTGAGGTAGCCTCAGTCCTGCTCCTTACTTTCATTGTTTCTACATTCATTTTTTTTGGTCCTTTTGAGTTTGCATTTATCACACCAGTTCATTTAAAAGCTTTAACCCCTTTCCACAGGAGAAAGCTGACAGGCGTGTGTCTTTGAGAAACATGAATCTCTTGGTAGCTACCCTTTATGTTTATATTTTTGCTTGTGCAGCTGCCTCCCCTGCCCCTTTGCCTTCCGGACAGCAATTTGATTTGATACAATGCAGTTAAAAGTATTTATTTCCCCATTGTCACATACCCTCCCACCCCCCACCCCGAGCTGACTGACTTGTGGCTTCTGCCATCGCTCCCTGCTAACCCTGACTGTACCTGTTTTCCACTGAGTCGCTAAGGAGCCAGCTGCGTCTCCCAGCCGTGGCGCATCTCATTCCCTTAGTTGCTTTAGAAAGGTTTCTTTGGCATGTTTTCATTTGTACCTGGTATAGAAATTAATTTGATCATGAAGAGGAACATAAGAGGAAATGTTCTTTTATTTTGTTTTACCCTTTGAAATAGATGACAGTGCAGCTGGTGCAAAAGGCCAGTCTGTGGGTTAAGCAGCCAGAGTGTTGCACAGTACTTCGCTGTTGATCACAAATCCTGATTCCATATTAACTTAGTGTGAACTTGAGGAGTCTGGGTGAGACAGAGTGTTACAGCCGAACTCCTGCTGAGTTCTTTAATCAAAGCCATGAATTTGCTGATGGTATTCACACTTTGGTCTGGGAAGTCCTGGACTATTTCCTTTTATGTTCTTTTAAATTTTCTAAGCTGTAAAAAAATAAAGTGGCAAAAGTTTCATTTTTATTTTGATGTCATATGAGGTCCCCAAGTCACCGTAAGGAATGTGAATGGCATAACTGGGTGGAACTCCTGCAATTCTAAAATGATTACTCATCTTTATATTATTTTGCTTCGAAATTGCATGTGTGAATATTTCGTGTGACTCTGACGTTTGTGAATCTGCAAAGAGAATTATAGAGAAAAATATTGATTTGAATTTATAAACATCATGGTATTACCTGGCATGAATTTTAGCTTCAGAGCGTGGTTGAAGGACCTGGAGATGGATAATCCTATAAAACTTGAATGCATTGAAATGGTAGCAATTGATTCCTTTTTAATCCAACTCTCAAAAAGTGTAGAATGCTTAAGCATTAGCAGGCCTATTTAAACTCTTACCACTTCCTGTGTGTAGAACCATCAGCCAAGGAGCCCAAACTGGGTAATGAGCTCAATTCACAAGCCTTGAACATATACCTGCTTTTGAAAGTGTGTTTTGGCTCACATGCCTTTTTCATTGTGCATTTTGATGCTTTTTTTGAAGACGTATGCATCTGTTCTTCTAATAGCTACTTTTATATCAGGTAAAAATGCAGATGATGTAAAAGATAATATGAGGTTGTGTTTCTCATCCAGAAATTAAGTTATCCAGTGAAAATGTTGCAACAGCCTGTATATAAATCTTCCATAGCATAGCTTCAGGCACGTGTGGTCCTTGAAATTAGAAATCCAGAAAGGAAATGGGTTGAATGTATAAACCAAAGAGAAATTAAAGTCCTCAACTAGAAAGAATGATTGGCAAACCATAAATTAGGGTCTTATTTATACTTTTATCACAAAATGCATTCATTTACTAGTTTAAATGAACTTTGATCCCTTGCAAATATATATATATATATTTGAGCTAGGTTCTTGCCTATGAAATTATACCCAGTATTAAAAGTTAAAGTGTACTATAACTGTAACAAACGTAGAAGATTAACTAAGATAAAAATGACTACAATTGAAATGAAAATTATACTAGTCGTTTTCCCCATTGTTAGCAATAATTTCAACTTAAGCACTGAAAAATGTAGTTTTAACAAAAGAGGGTCATTCTAACTAAGACTTTGGACAAGTTACTTAATATGTCTTATCAGATATATCTCTTTAAAATGGTTTTATAATGAGCTAATGTTTATGTGGCACTTAATAAATGTTCAATAGAAATGAATTATTATGTTTTGCCACTTGTCTGATTAGTGAACCCTGCCTTAACTATTTTTTGTTTAATATAGGGAGAAAGCTGAAATGTCAGAGAGAGAACTCTTGAACATATATCTCTTCTAAGTTGTTTGTATATGTCAGTTATCTCCCTGATAATTTAGAAAGAGGAGATTATAACTGTAAATTATGAATCATGTAAAATAAAACCAGGAAATAGATAACTGAGAGCCCAAAGAAATCCTAGATAGTTTAAAATACTTCTTAACTTTTTATTGTGGTTTATATATTTGCGTTTTAATTTTTATAGGCCTCCATAGAGGTCACTAATGCATTTGAAGTTCATTTTAGACAAGACAGCCCAGCCACCGGTTGCACACTGGCACTGGAGGCCTTCAGACAGTATGTCACTGCTTCCTTCACCACCCTTCCTGGGCCGCTTTGAACGTTCTGCAGGGACTAAGCCTTATCAAAGCAAACCGATGTCTCCCAGTTGTAGCAATTAAGTATTTTACCTCCAGTGTGTTTCCTGCCAGTCCCAGGAAAAGTGAATACAAAACAAAATAGATGTTAACAAAGTAAATAACTAGTCTAAGCAGGAAAAAGCAGTAGGTGGATGGTCACACAGCAGGAGAACAGTCGCTGGGTGCTGTCCCTTGGCGCAGGTTAAGCAGAGAAATGACACATGTGCATTAAATGTCATTAAATAAAAGGGTGCCCCTTGATACCAACACACCTAGTAATTCAAAGGTTTCATTTGTAAAAGGGAATGTATCTGACATAAACCAAAATATGGATAATTCATATTGGTTTAAATATTAGGGTTTGAATCTGCTAAAAAGTCATTTTTATATGTTTTGACCTAACATTTGACTGAGAAGCGTACAGCCTGCCCATAAACAGTGAGGGTTCTGGAGCCCGATTGCTCAGGGTGCCGTCCCAGGCTCGGGCGAGTTGTTTGACTCTCTCAGGCATCCCTCGCCTTAACTGAAATGGGGAGGTATAATCAAAATAATATCTCCCACACAGCATTACTGAACAATATTCTACACACACACATATAAATGGTACTTAGCATGTGTTGATAATGCTCAATGAATAGTAAGATATTATTCACAATTTACTTTTTCAAAATTATCATTAAAAAAAACTGATCTAGTTAGGATCTTAATGAGTTTACTTGCCTTATTTCTTTTTTCAACAGAAATACAGAATATGAGTACAAGCGCACTAAAACTAGCCTGTCATTCAAAGATCTTGTTCGTGGTATATTTATAGCTGTACACCAGGTGAAGATGGAATTACAAAACCTTAGATAACAAATGAAAATTCCACTCACTTTGCAGTGTTTCCTCCTGATCTATAATTTTAGGTAGTACCCTCGGCTCATTTACTACCCATGTGACCTTGGGTAAGTCAACCTCTTTGTGCCTCAGTTCCCCCACCTGTAAATTGGGAGGAATAATAGTGCTTATTTCATAAAGTTGCTGTGAGTCTTAAATGGATGAATACATCTCAAGCACTCAACAGATCACACTTCTGTTGCCGGTACCTTTAGCATCAGTATCTCTGTAAACCATCGCTTCAGGTTGTAGTTAGTAACGCAGCACGTGGAACTTGTTTTCTGTTCCCAGGATCCCTGGCAGATTCACCAGTGGTGGTTCATCTTCACATACTATCATATTGAGGAATGCAGGCATAGTTTCGGGATTTCAGCATTCTTTAACAATGAGAAATGGGCATCCCCAACATGACACTGGTTTCAAATGCCCTTTCATTCCCTTCTAAGACCCTCATTTTGGGGAATCTAATCTTGTAATCTTGTTCCTTGTACAAACATAATATGTGTGCTCCCTACATATTATGTAAGGAACATACTTGAAACTGAACAAAATCCCCAATTCACTGGTAAAAGCCAGCCCAGGTCTCACAGCTTTTGTGCAAAGGGATGAATCCAAGTAGCATAGTAAATGGTGATTCTTTTACCTGTATCAGGACCTTATTAAATGAAGGCCATTTCTAAGAAACACTGACCTATGCCATGCCACAGAGACCTGGCTGGTCTGCAAGCCTCTGGGCCAGGGCCACGGGCCAAAGGAAAGACCAAAGACAAGGAGGCTTGGGTAGAAGCTCTTGTCTTTGTATCAACAGCTGCATGTCAGCCCATCATTTTCTCCAGGTGGGACTGGAGGCAGCATTGCAAGTAGATGCAGCCTGGTCTCTACTGAGAAGTTCTTAGTTCATTTCTGTAAGGAAATTGAAGGTTCCCTCATGAACCCCATCTTTAGAGCCGACTCAGTGGAAAGTTAATGCTTAAACTGTAGTTTACAGTAAGCAAAACATCAGAGCTTTTCAATTTGCCTCTGAATGGCCAGGGGTGGTATTTGATTAAATAAACTCAACAGCTTAAGCACTTAAATTGGATTTGAGATGTGCATTATAAATGGCACTTGCAAAGCATTTTTCCAGACTTTCATACTTCAGTGAGTACATCCATTCTCCAGCCTTCGGTTATGCCCTGAAGAGACTGTATTTTGACTGGGCAGAAGCAGAAATGTGCTTAATGTCGAGCAACCCAATCCTTTTCTTTGTCCATGGCTTAATTGTTTCTGAAAATTGTCAATGCCACAGGCAACAATCATGTCGGGGAGCACGATGAGTTTGAATCATGAGGCCCCAACACCTCGCAGTCAGCTGGGGCGACAGGCCAGCTTCCAGGAACGGAGCAGCTCTCGGCCACACTATAGCCAAACAGCACGGAGCAATACCCTGCCCTCAGAGGTGGGCAGGAAGTCCGTCCCCCTGAGAAAAATGAAACAAGAAATAAAGGAGATCGTGTCCCCAACTCCTGTGGAGCTGCACAAGGTCAGGAAGCTCTCTTCTCTTTCCTTAGGGTCCCATTTACTAGCCTTTGTGCGTAGCCTGAGTGCCAGACGCAAGCACGACAGTGACATTGACTTGGGCTCAGCTAAGGAAGGAAGCCAGAGCTTAAAGGTAGATAGCAGAGACTTCGATTGTTCTCCCAACAGGAACTTTGAGACATTGTTCTGTAAAACAGAGATAATTGGATTTCAAGCAATGAATTAATCAAAAAAAATGTGTTTGTGGCCAAAATATTCTTGTCAAAGTTTGAGGCTCCAGTGTCACATAGAGCTCTGATGATTGCTCTATCAGTCCAACTTCATTGGAAGGGAGGAAATTATTTGCCTAAATGTATACACTCATAGCTTCTCTGAAAAGAGGGTTCAGGTGTACCGGGGGAGGCTTAACCCTTAATTACAGGAGCCAGCAGGTTGTTAGTTAGCCAGGGGACACGGAGCTCTCTTCGAGACAGTGTAGATGTCTCGGGTCAGGACGGGTAAGCCCTGGTGATGCTCCGTCTCTGTACGATAGTTGCCCTACTTTACTTCACGGAGGAAAGCCCACTGTGGCAGACGGGGATGAGTCTGAGTTCCTGGCAGAGTTCACATGGAGAGTAAGCATGTGACCGTGTTCATGGAACCCTGGGCCAGGGGCAGCAGTGGCAGAGAAGCATCTCTGGTTTTCTTCTGTAGAACCAGTGCTTCACTTTTGTCAACACACAAGGATACTTACAGTCTCTCCATTTTTCTTGAGAGCCAAGACCTCCCCCTGTAGTTAATAATTTATTCACTAGCAATTAATTGTTTGTCTTACCCGGAAGAGCAAATAAATGTCAGATTGAAAGGAGGTGACATGCCAGCTACTCCTTTTTTTCTCTAAAGACTTCATTTTCCCTAACCACCTGTGAAAACTAAGACTTTATTTTATAGCTGACAAAGGACATGGTGAAAGAAAGGACAGTGTGGGAAGTTGGGTCCTGAACTTGGTGTTCTATTTCTGGGTTCATTCTCTCCCCACTCATTGGTTTGTTCATTTAACACATGTACTGTGCATTCCTTCACTGAAAGAGGGGGTGGCAAGCCCCAGGGAGCACACGGTCTGATGGGGCCAATCTGGGAAACAGTGGGAAGAACATATAACGATAGAGGTGAGATGAGGCTGCCTTGGGGGACAGAGGGTGGACCCTGCCCACTGTGCAGGCTCAGAAAGGGCTTCCTAAAAGCAGGTGTTCGCTCTGCAGGAAGGTGGAGAATGGGGAGTCAGGCCAGGTACAAAATGAGCCGAGTACAAAGGGATGTCAAAGATTGTGGTATGCTGAGGTAATGAGAATATTCCAACAAGACCAGAGCCTTGAACTGGAGCGTTGTGCATTATGAGGAATTACAGAACTTGACAGAAAAACAAAGGAGCTTCTGACATGTTGGGGTGGTGATCCAGATTTACCCCATGCCACAAATTAGGTCATTTACCCAGTTACCCTGAATTGACATGTCTAGCAGACACCAGGCTTCGCCCCCCACAGGACCTAGCGGGCTAACTGACAAACACCGCAAGGAGGCCGTAAGGACTCACTTGGGTCTTCAAGTGCAGAAGCTGCACAGTCAATGCTCAACCTGTTGTGCCAGGAAAAGGGCTGCACCTCCCTAATCCCTCAGCAGTTTAGGAGCACTGTCTCATCCTCTTCTCTAAAATTCCACTGTCCCAGGCAAAGAGGAGCGAGCTTAATAACCCTCCCACCTTCAGCACCCAAGGGAAAGTCATCAACATGTATGGAGAGCCTACTCTGTGCTATAATTTATTGATTTATGCCTCTCACGATAGCCCTGCTTAGCAGACGTTTGCTAACCCTGTCTGCAGGACAGGGAAATAACAAGTCTAAAACAGAGTTGTTCTTCCTTCTGGCATAAAGCACTCTCTTCCAGGGAAAATTACTGATAGCCCAGCAATGCAAAAGAACCGTCTCCCCTCCTCTCCTGCACCGAAAGCATTTAGCACAGATAATGACAGTGAATTGGATGTGTGAATGATTATGGCTGAGGTTTAAAAAGTACCTGGGCTGAAAATAGATCCCGTTAAAATCTGTTCCAAACGCATCATCCACTCAGCAGCACAGTGAGTGGCGGGGCGGACCGCTTGGGAATGTGTGCCCGTGTGTGCTTTGGGAGGCCTCGGGTCACAGCCACGGGTGAGCCAGCTGCACCTGCTCAGCGGGATGCTGCTTTTTCCCTTTGCTCCAGCGCCGTTCCCATGTAGCCTCGCCTTCTGAATTGATCCCAAACAAATTAAGACTCTCACAAGTCAGCGGGGGGCTGGGTGTCATGGCCAGGCAGGAGGGAATCCTTGGGAGTGATCATTGCCCACATCTCAGGTTTCTTTTCTTTGTAAGTGAATTCGGTTACTCTGACGGGCCGTCCACATGTGTGTTGCTAAAAACGCTCTTCAGTTCTGAAGTGCTTGAGCGGAGAAACGCTCCTCAGAGAAGTCACTTGGCTCAGAGAGAAGACCTTTGCCTGTAGGTGTCTTTTGAACACTGGACGGTGGCCCGACAGACACCATGAACAAGTGCAGTGACTTGTGGATAGACTTGAGTGACCCTTCCGTCAGGACACTGCCGGCCTGTACAAATCTTTGTGAGAATGCTCTTCTGTGTGGTGGTGTGGGGAAGGGGCCAGGGGATTGGGAAACACCCCTTCCTCTAGCTGAAGAACACCCCAAGATGCTGTACACAGTGTGACACATGGAATGAGGGCTGGTTTTCAGCTCCCTGGGCCCCTTGGGTGTGCTTTTCTAAATGAACCTAGTGGATGAATTCCCCAGGGGCTGGCAGGTCCGGAGTGGAGAGGCTGGGTGCAGTGAGCAGCACGCTACTCTGAACACGCTGTTTTGGTGTTACCTTCTGGCTGCCCTCGACCACTTGGTGGAAGCTGTCTCCATGAGAACAAGCTATGCACCTATACGAGGCCAGGCCGGCTCCTACGAACTCTCACTATCGCTAGAAGCTGGCAAGCATCCATTCCTGCGGAGAAAAAAACAAAAGCAACAGTCCCTCCATCTCCTGATGATGGATTACTAACATCTTTATCCAGAAAGAATAGTGTGGGCTTATCTTTCAGTTTCTTGGGTTTCAATGTACTCTCCATTGTTTGCCCCCCATTTTCCACCCAGCCCTCCTCACCATTCCTGCCCTTCCTTCGGGCCATCAGAATCCTGAGCGCAGGTTGTAGTCTGAGTGGTTGCTGTTTGTTTTACATCATCTGTTGTACCTCAGGTTCCACCAGGTCCTGGCAGGTCTTCCTTCATGTGGTTCTGGGGTCCATATTTATTCCTGAACCCAAAAAGCTGGCTGTCCTTCCTGACCCTTGAGAACCAACAAACGAAGCAGCACTTCCCCTTTCGGCTGCGTGGGTCAGGGAGGAAGTTGGAGCTGACTGATGGTTTAGTGCCTAGTTGGGGGGTGAGGGCAGGAGGAGGTCACAGGGAAGTGGTACTCATGTCCCCTTAGAACACTGCTTGTCAGACTTTCCTGGCTGAGTCAGGGGATGGAATACGTCTCCTCTCGCATGTCAGTACATGCATACAACTACACTCATATATGAATGAATCCAAACATTGTACACTGAGATTTTCTATTTTCTGTTTGTTTCTTTTCGACATGTGATCGCAGTAAGCTGAGTTCAAGGCTTTTTAATGGGTCTCAACCAAAAGCCGGTGGCCTGCAGCCTTAGAGAGTAGTTTGGCGTGTGAACCTCTGATGACCTTGACCATGATTACACGGAGTGCTGGTTAAAATGCAGGTTCCTAAACCCCACCCAGACTAACCTGGCCAGCATTTTCTGGGACTTCGGGCTGACCATATGCATTTTAGCAACTTCTTCAATGGATTCCTTTGCACCCTAAAGATCGAGTATCATTCCCTCAGGTTTTGCTAACTAGAGGTGATTATTCTATTTCATAGGCAACAGCTGGTGACAAGGTAAAAAAAAAAAAATGAGGTAGCATCTTTGGCCCTGGAACTTCTGAGTTTTATCCTTAAAATGAATTCTAGTTTGTCCTATTGCTTATCACAAATTCTTTCTCTTTGCAAATAAGGAGTCTGTGATCTTAGCTACAGATTACTCATAGCCCTTCTTTCCCTGCTGAAGCTTAAATGTCCTGTGGGGTCCACTTCATCTATTTCTGAGATGAAGTCTAATTTCACTTCTTTGCAGGGTTTATAGAAAAAAGAAAATAAATTCCGTAGAGTAGAAAGTTCTGCACATTCAGAGCATTTGGGCTTTTTTAAATAAACCACATTGACGTTTCCTGGGCTCTGTTATGCACGTTTTCAGTTAAATTGTGTGCCTTATTCATGTGCAGCTATTTTTATTTACCTTTTTACAGAAATGTTTTTAAAATAATTTTCCAGCATCTACTTTTATTTATGACTCAGGTGGCAATTGAGTCACCCGGAACCCTGTCTATTTCCCGGGGCTGCGTGTGCTGCCATTGGCATTCCCAATGCAGCCAGGGCCCCTCTGCACTGGCCATCGTTTGAGTCACTGCAGAGGGGACCTTTGCTCCTCTCCACAGTGTAAGGGGGTTTACTCCATGGAAGGGGTGCCCTTTGGGGTGTTTAATGGCAGCTCCTTTTCCCATACTGTCCCTGAGTCAGGAACAGGCTCAGCCCTAGGAGGAAATATAAAATGGAAATACATATCTTACCCAGGCACATGCCTCTTTCTTCACCAGATATTCAGAGTTGCTATTCCAGATCAAATGCGGCCGCATACCCAGCCTCCTCCAAATGGCTCGTGTGGAGCTGTCTCACTGCAGAGGTCACCAGGAGCTCCAACGGCACACTGACTCTTTGGCCTACCAGTGTAGGTCCAGCTTCTTTCTCAGGCGAGGAGTGACGAGGGAGAGAGAGCACAGGCTTCACTGCCCAGCAGACCGAGGCTTGGTCCCAGTGTGACAGTCATTAGCCCTGTCACTTCCCAGAACCTCTACTTGCTCCCTTAACAAAGAAGGGTCAGGACCAGTATCAGGAGAAGAGACTTCACAAACACCGTTTTCCCTGGGGAAGTCACCATCTGTCAGAGTCTTGCCAAAGCCGTGTGTTGTCAGAAACCCAGAAAATGAGATCTCCTCGGGATCCCAGACTAAAAGGAGGCTCAGCCAGCTGCCTCAGAGTCTGCAGAGATGGAGGTGTCAACCAGAGTGAGAATCTATTTACAAAGACATTTGCGTGTGTGTCTAGCTACTAATCACCGCATCAGTTGGACCAGCATGTTCTCTCCCCGCAAAACGGGGTGGCCGAATATCTGAACGTGGTGAGGGACCACAGAATAGTAGAATAAGGGTTGGAATTTAGGTTGTACGTTTCATATGACTAATGGTATCCAGCCCTGGCAGTCCTCAAAATGTATCATTTCCATCAGTTCCCCTTATCTATGATGCTGCTAAAACAACGTTACAAAATGTAAAAAATGTAATTTGTATGCAAATGAGTTTTGGGCTTTTTTTATGTATACGCACATATGTATATATTTTCAGTCCATGGGTAGAGAAGGAAAGAATGACAGTAAGATTTCCTAGTTATGATAAAGCTTCTTGATGACAGTAGGGAAATAAAAGCAAAGCCTTTGAGGTTATCTTTTCCAATGGAAAGAAATCATTTGCATTTCAACCAGCCAGAAGTCAATTTGTCCGAGCTCTCAGTCCGAGCTCCGCTCTGGGCGATAGGACGGGAAGTCCGAGTTGCGGTCCCCAGACCCCGACGACCCCTAGGCAGGCCCGGTAGACGGCATTCGGATGTGCCCGGGTCTCCCTTCCTGATCACGTGTCTCATCACTTTGTCACGGGTCCACCACCCTCCTCCTCAGAAAGGTTCCTCGCGTCCCTGACTTCTCGCTCCAGCCCGGGGATCGACCGTGCATCCCTGATGTCTTTGTGTGTCTCTGTTGTGATCAGACATGTTCACTTACAAGCTCCCTGAGGGTCACCCTGTCTCCCGACTGTGGGTCCCTGGAGAGAAGCCTGCTGGACATCTGCCCCCACATCTTTCTGCCCTGTCGCTTGTCCGACAGAGCTATGGTGGGACACCCATCATGTCCGGCCAGCGCGTGTCCCCTTCTTTCCCGGGTGCAGAGCTCTTTCCTGGTTCGAGAATCTTCGCAGTGTCAGGCCACAGCCATCCCTGGAATGAGGGAATGAAATCTGGCTGTTTGTGCTCTGTGCAGTTGGCGTGTGGTCCGTTGTAACTTGCCGTCCTTCCCGAAGGGCAGTGGGCCGGGCCCTGAATCCCCGCCGGCCCGGAGGGTGGGTGGAGGGCAGGTCTCCCACCCAGAGGTGCAGGTGGCCCCTAAAGCACGGAAGGCCACGGTGATGTTGTGATTTATAATAAGAAATACCTATTTGGTCTTCATCCTTGCTGACGCAGAGCTCCTAAAACCGTTGGAATCTCCTCAGTGTTGAGAGCATAGTGGTGTCTTTTGTCATGCTATTAAGGTGACTGACCTTTGGACAGCCCCTAAGGCTGAGGGGGAGTGGAGAGGGCTTGGAGGTTGAGCCCAATCACAAACGGCCAAGGATTCACTCAGTCAGCCTAAGTAATGAAGCCCCCATAGTCCACGGAACCTGAAAGAGAGTCTGGCGAACCCCCGGACTGGTGAAAATGTGGAGATGCGGGGAGACTGGTGCCCTCACCGGGGGCTTGAAGCTCCAGGCCCTTTCCCCAGACCTTGCCCTCTGCATCTCTTCCTTCTGGCTGTTCTTGAGTTATATCTTTTTGTTTTAAACTGGTGTTTTAGTAAGTAAAGTGTTTTCCTGAGCTCTGTGAGCCACTCTGGCAAGGAGAGGGTTGCTGGAACCTCTGACCTAAGCCAGTTGGTCAGAAGCCTAGGTGATAACCTAGACCTGCAGTTGGCCTCCGAAGGGGTTGGGGGCAGTCTTCTTACACTGAGCCCTGAACCGGTGGAATCTGATACTGTCTTCAGGTCGGTCAGGCCAGAGTCGAGCTGAACTGTAGGACACCCTACAGTTGGTGGTGGAAAATATCCCCTGCCCCTACACACACGTTGGGATGGTGATCAGGACATTTTTACCCACATATCTGCAGGGAATGGAGGTCAGTAAATTGTGGAGGGAATCGGGAAGGGTCAGCAGCTGGAGGAGAGCCAGCCCAGGGCAGACCTGGCAGCAGAGAGCTGAGGCAAAAGCCAAGGGGCAGGTGCTGTGAGTAGCCAGCAGGCAGTCCTGAGCAAAGCTGCTGGAACGAGGCTGCCCCCGAGGCTGACTTGATGGCCGGCCGGGGCAAATGGGAAGGGCCAGGGACTGAGCTGACAATAACTACGTGTCCGTCAGCTGCCTGTGGCTTGGTTTGATTGCCTGGAGACCTGGGAGAATGATCTGATTCCTTCCTCTTCAATGTGGTGTGGAATGATAGCCGTGAAGGTGCTCTGGATGAATGGAGGGACCCTGAAGCTCCCTCGGTCGGGACGCAGTCTCCACGGGCCCTGTCAGCCCCTGGCGTGCTCATACTCACACTGATTCTCTCGCTCGAGCCCGTGCGTCCAGCTCCCGTGCCACGGCCTTGCCAGGGAGCCGCAGGAGGCACGTGTGAAGCAGCTGTCTCTTCTCCTCCCCTGCCAAGGAGACTCCCCAGGCGGGAGGGCAGCAGCTGCCTTCTCTGACCCAGCTCGTCTTGCAGGTCGTGAGTTGGAGTGGCGTAAACTGACATCGCTTCTCCTGGGCTGGAAGAACGCAGCTGGGAAGGCCATACTTCACTTTTCCTTTCAGCCCCACAGGTAGCGTAGCACTGTTCTCAAAACTGACATCACTGCATTGTCAGGGTTAAGGAAGAAGGCTACCCCAGCAGCGTCTGCAAGAATAAACCCACATGCCTGGTGGTTTATGGGAAAACCAGTGCCATCTCTGAGAAGTAGGTGTCAGTCCTTAAGGCCATTGGACAAGAGGCTGAGCCATAGCGTAGGGACTGCTTCTGGGGGTGGCTGTCACTCAAAGTGACTTGCTCAAGGTAGGAGGCACAACTGCCCTTAACACCCAGGTGAGGAAATTGGCTCTGCTGTGAAAGCATTCCACACATGGCAAAGCTGAAAACACAAGCATTGAGTTTCTGATCTTTACCTCGAGGACATTGTTCAGACATGGGCACAGAAGTATAAAACAAGGCTCAGCTTGAATCGCAGTGAACCCTATGCTGACAGAGTTAAAGTGGAACTGAGGTTTGTAATGCTGTATCCTTGCCTGGAGTGTTACATTCCAAGAGTTATGTTCATTGGCCCTTTTAGAACAGAACAATCTAGTCCAGGTTCCCTGGAAGTATCCTTTGGTCTGCACAGAATAGAAACCCTACAAAATAAGTGTTGATTGGGATGGGCTGTGGGGGCCATGAGCGGGCGTGCCGGTGACTGTCCATGGAAAGCTGTAATGGGCTCTCGAAGAGGAAATGCAGCCATCATGAACCAGTTTTCATCTTTAGTGGGCTGGGCAGTTGGAAACGGATAAAGGCTGCCTGACCAGCTAGGAGATAAGTGTCCAGAAAAAAATAAAAATCAGGACTTGACAAATACAGCTAATGAGGTCTAGAATTTTAGCAGTGAATTCTAGAGCTTGTCCACGTGGACAAGTCTGTCATCCACTTCAAGAGCCGGCATCCCCCTCAGCAGGAAGGGAGTGATTCCGCTGCACAGAGCACCTCGGAGACCAAAAGCAATCTTGTGCAGGAGAGCGCCTGGGTAAGGGATGCCTCTGTGCAGAAGAAGTGTTTTTTAAAAAATATGATCTAAACCTCAGAATCCTTAGAATTATTTTTGGACAGAAAATAAATCAGAAGTAACCGCTACCCATCTCCAGTGGAGCAAGAGGGCGGCAGCTACATGGCACCATTCATTATTGCTGCTTTGAGAGCAGCCAGCTGTGCTGCCCAGCTCTGTGAATTATTGATTTCTGGAATCTTATCTTTGTGTCATTTGAAAATAATTTCATTTTTCTTATGTGCTGTTTCTAAGCTGTTTCCAGGAGAACAATACACTTGGCTATTAAAATTCAATCTCTTCTAATCTCAGGAAATCTTTCTAGAGAAACAGATTACTTTCAAATTTAAATCACTTATGAGCCTCTTATTCTGAAGAGTTTACCACAGACGCACATCAAGTCTAAGGCCCAGGAGAACGAAGCCTCTTCGTCCACAGCCGTGACCTTCATCTGCTCACCTGCTCTGCCCACCGCCTGCCAGTAATGTTTTGGCTCCTGTGTCACCACTGACCAGTGTTGGCATCACGTGGTGCCACGCATCTCTCTTCCCTTCCTGGGCTCTGGCTGTGGAGCAGGTGCCCGAGATCCATTGGCCAACTGAGCAGTGACGAACCTGCCTGTTATACCAGGCCCACGTTGGGAAAGAGGGACAGAACTCCCCTGTCCTGTGCCCTGTGGCAAAATCATAACTATAAAGGGACCCCAAAATTCTCCTTCGAAATGAGTACTGGTTGAGGCAGTGTGCCATGGGAAGATCTGGATGCCTCGATCAGAAGCTCCTCTGTCTCTTGCCATCTGTTTAGCTGGGGCAACTTTCGAACCCTCCCTGAGCTTTCATTCCCCTGTCTGTGTGATCTGCTTCACAAACTTGGTAGAGACAGCAGCATTCTGTTTGCTTTTTAATCTGCTCCCTCAAGTCCCACAGACCTTGTTAGCAAGAAGTCCAGCATCTTGAGCTGAAAGGCCCTCCATCTCACCACCTCTCTCCCTGTCCGTGGGAAAATGGGGCTCCTTCCGCTCTTCCGTGGGGCCAGCCTGACTCCATTGTCAGAAGCACTATCACCTCTCATGGCCACAAGGTGTCGCCATTGGATCTTCATGGGGAGCAGCCCCATCCACCCAACTCGAGGTGCGGATGCACCTTTCTCATTTCCAGCCCTTCCTAGGAATGGTTGAAATGGATGGGCAGATGGCTTGAACCTCAAAATTAAATCCATCTTATTCACATTCACAGCATCCGGTGGCCAGTTCTAACTGCTTCCAAACTCACCCATGTCAGAACCAACCTTTTCATTTACTCAAAAGTAATAACCCTACCATGTGGCAGGCACCGGATTAGGGATTTAGAAAGGGGCATCTTCCACATATTCCCCTGCTTTACCTGAGCCCAAGTTACCAAGAAAGGCGTCTCCTCCACTCCTGCAGGGGGCGCGAGGGGGCGCCAGGGGCGGGAAGAAGACTGTCTCATTTACACAGTTTGACCCAGTGCTCTCCGGGTGTCCGAGGGTGCGTGTCAGATGGGGTGCTGCACCTGAGCTGCACCCTCAGATGCCTGCACCTTGTAGACTGCGCCTGAGCATAGGCATACTCGTGCCTTCTATGGTAAAATGGGGCTTCCTATTCCATTTAACTGAATGTCGTAAAATTGATCTCCCACAGAAATCTGGTCACTTCAGATTAAAACTTTATATCTACTACCTGATTTAAAATTGAGGCTCTTACTCATCTGGCAGGATTGTTAGGAGGATTAAATTAGATATCCTCACTGGACTACAAGCTCATAAAGGCTGTTTTGTTCACTGCTGTCTTTTATTTTTGTTTTTGTTTTTCACTGCTATATCTTCAGTCCTTAAACCACTGTCGGCACATGGTAGGGGCCAGTGTGAGTGTGTGCACGAGCATACATGTGTGTGCACATGGTCACACACACTCACACACAGTCGTGGAATGAGCCTGCAAAGAATGTCGTCTCATCAAACATTAGTTTCCTTGCTTCCTTTTCCAGAACACATAGCACTCAGTGTTCACACAAATCACTAGTGATCTGCAGGTGCCAGTTCGGTCGGCCTGGGACAGGGCCTGAGATTCTGCCTTGTGCAGACTGATGTCGGTACCTCGGGTCGGAGCCGTGCTTTGCAGCCCGGGGTGCTATATGTTGGCACTGACTTCATGGGCTCTAAGATGCCATTGATTACAAAACATAGTCTGATTTTGGAGATTTTGAAATACAAAAAAATGGAGAGCACCTTAGCATCTGTGACACATGCATGTTGAGACACATGAGGTAATGGTTACAGGTGGTCAGACAGACACAGCCGCACTGGTTGTACCTTTCTGATCGTGGGCAAGTTATCAAACCCCTGACACTGCATTTCCCACCTCCAGTGTGGCAGCAGCCACAAGGGCTGCCTCAGGGGTGACCAGTGCTGACCCAGCCAGCCTGGGGATGCACCTGTCTGTCTGTCCAGTGAAATAAAAAATCCACAAGCTGACCAGCTTTCATTTCCTTCCACATTCCATACCTCCCTGAAGTAAAATAACTGAGTGTGAAAGAATAAACCTGCTCTAAAAGTTTTCATCTTCACATTTTGCCCTGTATAGCTCTACACTTTTTACTCTTGCAGTAATGTATCTATGTATTATTTGTACAGAAATAGAATAAACTGTACACTTCTAAACCCAGAAAGTAAAAAATAAACCCCAATTGCTGTTTGAAGCATATGTAAGGTTTTGTGGAGGGCATTTGACAAACCTTAAAAAAAGGCAGCAGGCACCCTAAAGTGCTAAATGAGTGTGGCATGCCCTGGCCAGCCTGGCTCCGTGGGTTGGAGCATCATCTGTAAACTGAAAGGCCGTGGGTTTGATTCTGGGTCCAGGCACGTGCCTAGGTTGTAGGCTCCATCCCCAGTCAGGGCACATACAAGAAGCAACTGATCAATGTTTCTCTTTCATATCGATGTTTTTCTCCCTCTCTTTCTCCCTCCCCTCTCCTCTCTCTAAAATTAAAAAGCACATCCTTGGTGAGGATTAAAAACTGAGTGCTAAGTGCCGAGCATGCCACCTAGCAGTGTCCAGCACGGACTCAGTGAACATAACACATAATTAACTCGTTTGCCTCTGGAAGCAGGCTCTCCTCTCTCACTGCTGCTTCCCCGCACCCAGAACTGAGCGTAGAACATGGTGGGGACTCAGTCCACACTGGCTGAAAGCACGAATGGTTTGATGAGTGAGTGGACCTCAGACTGACTCGTGCAGATGGTCAAGTGGAGGAGCGAGCACTGGGGGAAGCTGTGATTGGTGGCAGCTGGTCTTAGGTGCAGAGAAAACCAGCTGTGGCCCAGAGCTGAGAGGGTCAAATGCCTCGAGCTGCTCAGCTCGACCCTGGACACAAACTGAGGGCGCTGTTGGAGCCAGGCCCCAGGGCAAGGTGTTGGTTACGAGAGCACCTTTGGGTTCTTTTCAACTAGTGCTACTGAAGTCGCGATTGGGGTGCAACAGCGAATAAAATGAGGTGCTTCATGGACTTCAAAGGGAGAGGAAATGCCGAGCTCCGCAGCCAGCACGGCCCCAGGCAGGGTGGGCAGGAAGGAAGGGTCCCTGGTTCTGGTGCCCATCAGGATGAGGGGCTGCCCCAGCTGCTCCCAACACTGGGGAGATATCCAGGAAGACGGAGAAGTCAGCTTGCCCTAGTGAAAGCCTCACTTTCATATGCCTGAGAACTGCTAGTTCAAAAGCAACAACAACAAAACCCACCAGGACTCTCCAGCTTTTCTCCTTCTCCTACTTGTCTGTTCTGGGTGGAAGTTTATAAATTCCAAGGATATTCTTGGGTTTGGGGGTAGGACTACAGGGCTGGGAGAGCTGCCTAATATATTACAAATCCATTACGTTATTGAAATGAGATTGAGAAGATTGTCAAGAAGATTCACAGGCCAGAGTCTCCAACCTAGTTAAATGTCCCCTTCTCACTTTCCAGGTGACCTTGTACAAAAGCTCTGACATGGAGGACTTTGGGTTCAGTGTAGCAGACGGCCTGCTGGAGAAAGGAGTTTATGTCAAGAACATTCGCCCAGCCGGGCCAGGAGATATTGGTGGCTTAAAGCCCTATGACAGGCTCTTACAGGTAAGACTGCAAGTGGGATTCAATTAATTTAACTCTTCTAAGTCTTCCTTGACCAATGCCCATCCATCCTCCTTTGTCTCAAACCTAGATTAGAAGCTTTCCTTTGGTAGAATTTACCAGTCATTGAAATTGCCTGTTTCCCTATATATATTCCCCAGGAGATTGTACACTTCTTGAGGATGGGGCCAGTACCTTGTTCTCCCATTCGCCATTGTACAGTACTCAGTATCTCAGTAACTGACACGGTATCTGAAACCACAGAGCTGAATGAACCCTGTTTGTTGAATGGAGTCCTGTCGTGGTCCAGTGTAGTAGTTTCACTGAGCAAAGCAAGTCCTCATGCAGATCTCAGGAAGAGAACATTTTGCAGGAAAGGAAAGCATTGACACCGTCTTAACCGTGTGTTCCCCTGGACCGAGTCCGTCGCCAGACAGCTGACCTGCACAGCACGAGGCTGCTCTGAGGTGCGCTCACTGAAGCCAGTGCTCGTTGGTCCACCAGATAGTTCTAAAACCAGTTCTGGTGCTTATTTTTACCGCGGCAGTAGAACAGTTAGTCTTGTCCTAGACACGTAGGACACTTGTACTTTCTGTGGGTACTTTCATAGTTGAAGAATGACTATGGACAAGTTACTCTCTGAGAGTGTGTTCCTGGTCCACGTGTTGGAGCTACACCTACTTAGATGCAAACTGAGACCTGAAAAGTAGAGGGCATTCAGACTGCGAAGAACTTTGAATGTCATGATAAAGCTCTTGGACTTCATCCTGAGGCACATTCACTTCTCAAGCAGAATGACATCATTTCTCTTTTAGAAAGAACACAGTGGTACTGTGAGGCACGGGGTAGGTGGAGAAGGGGAGATGACGGAGAGGAGCCGAGGCAGGAGTGGGTAAGGCACCGCCTCGCACCGAGTCTTCAGCCCCTTCAGCACATCCTGGCAGGGCCCTGGGAGAGGCGGCCTGGTGTTGCTGCTCAGGAGAGATGTGAGCGCTGAAGATCTAGGGTGCTGAAGGCACGGGTTTGGATCAGGTTGCCCGTGGCGGACTTGCAGTCATAAAGAGAGGAGAACCAAGGATAAAAGTCTAAGGAGAACAACACTTAAAGGACAGGGAGAAATGAAGGCAGGAAAGGACTGAAAGCAAGCTGTTAACATAACAACAGGATCAATACAAAGTAGAGTTCCAGGAGCCGAGAAAGAGTTTTAAGGAGGGACAGGTGTTAAGAGCGGCCAATGCTGGAGGCCAAAGAGAATGGTGGTCCAAGGCCTGAGTCCCGTATTGGACGGTGGGGTCATTTGTGCAACATGAGCGTCAGGTCTGACTGGTGCGAGAAGGGAAAGTCACGGAATGAAAGCAGCACGTAGAATGTGAAAATTTCTGATTGCGATAAGGAGAAATGGCAGCCGATGAGTGCATGTACATGCTGAGGAGGGGGTAGGCCACTGCCGGGGCTAGTTCAGCATCATGGTCAAGAGCACAGGCTTTGGAATCAACCAGACTGCCTGGGATCACATGTTGGCTTGACCACACACCAACTGCCCCTTGAAGGCAAATCTCGTTAACTGCTCTGCACCTCATGCTCCTCACCTGTAAACTGGAGATGACATTCGGCTCTTGGAGTACCTGCTGTGAGTGAGGCAGTCTGTTCGCCATGGGTGTCCCCTGCTCTCGGGGGCATTAAAAGTTAGCAGCACAGACTGTGAAGCCAGTGAGCTCATTATGGCGTGGTCAGCGCCGGGCTGGGCCTCTCTGCAGAGGTGCTGGTTTAAATCCCTGCAAGGCCATGTGTTACACCTGACCTGTATACCCTGGGTCTGGGGAATTATTTTATGACTAGAGCAACAGTTCAAAATGGCTCTTCTTCACCTTTCAGGTTAATCACGTCCGAACGCGAGACTTTGACTGCTGCCTCGTTGTGCCCCTCATCGCAGAATCTGGTAATAAGCTGGACCTGGTGATTAGCAGAAACCCACTGGCTTCACAGAAGTCTCTAGAACAGACTCTACCAGGAGAATGGAGTGAACAGAACAGTGCTTTTTTCCAACAGCCCAGCCACGGTAGTAATCTGGAGATCCGAGAACCCACCAACACCTTATAGCAGCGCTTTTTATAAAGCAGGACAAAAGACAGTATATACATGGTGCTAAAAAAACATCCCTTTGAGCTTTCTGTGACGTTTGAAGCACAGATAATCACGTGGCATTAACTGCAAGCACAGGGGTCTTTCAAATCTCTCACGGCTCATGTTCACTCCCCTTTCCGAGTAGAAGAGGTTACTTTTTTGGTGACCACCGCGGTATCTGGCAGACGGTTCCCTGCCAAGCCCCATGGTAGAGAAAAAGAAAAGTAGGTAGGCCACCCCTCCACGAGGAACATCGGAGGAACTTTTTTACAAGTTCATCTTCCTGTCACTTTTTGAAAAAATGTCTGTTTAAAAATATTCTCTATGATAATTTCCTTAATTCACTTTGAAATCAGTTTCTTACTATGAAGTCATTAATGTAAGAACTTGACCAACAAGGCTTTTCATAAAGCTGGCTCTGCTAGAGGAACTAGTTGGGTAACTGCTGGGACTGGCTGCTGCTAGGGGAGGGGTACGGGGATACAATTATCTTAAAATGTTTCAGCAATGATGCACGCAGGAGATCCTAATAGGTGGTGGTAACTGTTTTGCCCAAGTATAGGAATGATTTTAACTAAGATGTATGCTATTCCCTATGCAACAAATTATCAAACAGGATATGTCTTGTGACCTGTTGCTTTTTTTTTTTTTTAGGGACACATTTTTAATAGCTGAAAATCTCTGATAATGAATTAGAGTGTTTAGTAACACTGAGAGTTAGTTATCTTATTTTTAAAATTCAGGACTAAGAATTTAAGAATTAAGTCTATTAAAAGGTTTATCTTAAGGATAGGCAAATCAAACTCATCTTGCTCGACACGTTTGAAAAACTGGTTCTACTGAGGGGTGTACAGCACATGTACTTAAAAACGACACCAGACTGTGTTTAGTTCTGAGCCATGCCACTCACCGAAATTGTAAATACATTTTCCACAGAATGCGTTGCCAATTATCACCATCCCTCAAAGCAATAAACTGTGACAGTTGCAGTTAATGTCTGTCAGCAACTGTTTTCATCTGTCCGGATATTTTGAATAGTTACACTAATAACTGTTATTTGGTGAATATAAAAAATATATCTGTATATCGATTATAGAATCTCCATACTGAAAGTTATTTTCCAAACATTTCCATTTCAATCAATAACTCAAACAACCGCTTAGATGAAGCACTTGAACACTGTGTCCTTTGTTTAAGGAAAACATTCACCTTTCTTTGTGTGCAAAGAAATATATTATTTCAATCACATTTCAGGACCGCCAGGGCAAGAAAGTATAAAGCAGAATCATGTTAAGAAAAAAAAAGATCATGAGTCACTTAAATATGTATTTTTATTTGTAACAAACAAGTATTAAACTGTAAAGTATTTTTGTACAAATTTAATACTTTAATAGCATGGTATTTATCGTCTATGTATGGTTTTGGGGGATTCAAAATTGTTGCAAATATTTGTATGGAAAAAAAAATCCTCTACCAAATGGAATAAACAGTGATTTTAAAAAGCCAAAAAATATGACATGCAGTTTTTCAGAGCTTTGAATGAATTCTCATGTTCTAGAGGCTGAGCCCCCTACACAATGTTAATTGCTATATAATTTTTAGAGGAGGGGAGGTTTTGCCATAAATTTGAAAAGCAGCATGGAAGAGCGGGAAGAGCATAAGGTTTGAAAGCAGATCTGGGTTTGAATTCCAGCTCATGAGTGGCATGAAATTTACCGAGAGTCAGTTTCCCCACCCCCAACACTGAAAGTGGCATCTGCTCTTGGAGTCTGATGTGAGGACAAGATGTGAAACCTGTGCAAGTGCTAAAACAGCCTGCAGACAGGAACACACCCAAGACTAATGGCACATTTATTTTAGGTGACACATCTGCCCTCAGGGAACACCACGTGCATTCTAGGAAACAAGTTTACACAACTGTGAACAGACTGCACCTGCGGTCCCAACACTCATTTGCAGATTGCCTTGCAGACCCTGAAAACTCACAGGAACAACAGTAGGATGTCCATTCTCACCACTTCCATGGAACAGTTTACTAGAAGGTCTAGCCAGAGCAGTAACACAAGAAAATGAAATAAAAAGTGCCCAGATATGAAAGGAAGAAGAAAAATGTTCTCTATTTGCAGATGATAGAAAAATTTGTGAAAGTGAAAACAAATCCACAAAATGCAAAAAAATGCAAATAGTGTTTCTAATAAAAGACTTCTTTGCAGAATATATGAAAAACTCATATCTCAATAATAAAAATAACCCAATTTATAAATTGGCAAAAGACGTGAATAGACATTCCTCCTAAGAAAGAACAAATGGCGATAAGCACAGGAGAAGACGGCTGACATCATTACCATAGGCAAATGCAAGTGGAAGCTACAATAAAATATCGCTTTATACCCACAGTGTGGCTATAATCAAACAGTCAGACGACAAGTGCTGGAGAAAATACGAGGAACTGGAACCCTCACACACTGCTGGCATAAATATAAAATGGTGCAGCTACTTGGAAAACAGCCTGTCAGGTCCTCAAAGCTTTAAACAGAGTTATAATGTGACCCAGCAATTCCACTCCTAGGTCTATCTATACCTTAAAGAAATGGAATATATGTTAACACAAAAACTTACCCACAGATGCTCACAGCAGCATTAGCTGTAATAGCCAAAAAGTGGAAATAACCCAAATGTCCATTAGCTGAGGAATAGATAAATTCCATGTGCCATATCCCTACAACAGAACATTATTTGGAAATAAAAATAGATGAAGGCCCTTTGCTTCGAGGAACCACTGAAAACAAGGTGGGCCACCTGCAGCTCTATGGGAGCCACCTGCAAAAATGCAGCCAGGTCCCTGATCTTGTCACATCAGCTCAAACCCACACGGTCCAATGCAGAAATATGACCTCAGTCTATGTGGCCAGTTCTTCCGTCAGCACCCAAAGGGCACTGGCTTCATCAAGGTGGACTGAGTGATCTTCCTTGAATGGATTATCCAAGACAGCTACCCAGTAAGAGAAACAATGCTAGCTCTTTGTACATGATTGTTTTTAATCTTTTATTTTTTTTTTTTAAAAAAAGAGAGGTGCACTGGTAGATACATGGTACGACATGGATGAAATCTGAAAACATCATGATAAATCAAAGACACCATAATAAAGGGCATATTGCAGAGACAAAGTAGATTACCAGTTGCCCAGGGCCAGTGGGGAGGAGGGTATTAGAGCTGAAAGGTACACCAGTTCTTTGGGTGATCATATAAAAATATTATAAAATTGACTGTGGTATTGGTATTAACAACTGTGAATATACTAAAAGCTACACACCTCAGCTGTGTAAATGGGTGAATTGTATATGAATTATATCTCCGTAATGCTATTTTTAAAACACTGGAGTATCAGATAAATCTTCCCTTTTAACTATTTCTTCTACCATTTAATAATAAATAAAACTTTAAAAAAATAGAAATCACTCTGAGGAAAAACTTTTCCAGAACAGAGTATCTTCAGAGCCATGTGCCCCCCAGTGACAATCATGTGACACAATGGAGGTGTTAGCTAATGCTACAGTGGTGGTCATAGTGCGAGAGGTGAGTTCCACGCACCTTCAACTCAGACAACGTTACATGTCAGTTACACGTCAAGTTCAGGAGTTTCCGGGAACAGCCCCAGGTGAGGTAGAGCCTGGCAGTAGTGAGGGACAAATGGCAGCCGTGGGAGGTGACCCCTTCACAGAAGACAGGACACCCTGACACTGGTGTCAGTGAGAGACACAGTTACAGTTTCTTGTTGCCACTGCCTCACCCCTTGGCGAAGACCACTCCGTGATCCCAGGAGTTGATACGGCATTACCCTAAAACTAAAACTCTTCGTAAAGTACAGACATGACACTGTTTTCTCTCATGCATGTTCAGTGCTGCCTGTTCTCATGACAGCCATTGACGTCATCACGGTTTTCTTGGATCGAATGAGTTTAAAACATCTGTCATACAAACACCTTAAAATAAAATTCTCACTACAGACATCCTCCTTTATCCTGATGCTTTGAAGTTAATGATGTTCACTTTGCATTGAATGGGAAAAATAGACAATTATTTTGAATAATCGGAAGGAAAATTAGGTTTCTTGATTATTTGTGGGTTTGAAAAGTTGCCTGGGGGTCAAACTATTTAGTCTCAAGTTCTGAAGTTTGGAAGACACTTGTGGAGACGATTCCTCCATCTGTTAGGGAAACAATAAAAATACGGTTAATTTTGTAAAAATGTAGTCAAGTCTACCCTATGCACTTTTTCCCCTGACTGCTTCTGCAGAAGACCTAGTACATTTCCCCTGCCCCTGGTCGGCCGGAGCAGAGCAACTGGCTGTCAGCTCCTTCCTTGTGGGATCGTGTCTGCTCCTGCCCCTGTGGCATCCCCAGCACCCAGCTGTGGGACTGGCATGTGGACGTGACCATCTGCTGAATGGGTATACAAATCGAATTTCCAAAGGTGTGGACAGGGTCCACTATATAATTTGGTGACGCAGTACAAAATTGAAATGAAGACCCTGTGTTCAGAAATTAAGAATCTTAAGATGGTTCCTGCTGAACAGCACAGCGAGTGTGGGCCCAGCTGTGGTCAGCTGAAGCACAGCTGGGCCACAAGCATCTTCTTGGCACTGTTGGTGATTCCCACGTAAAAGTCAATGGACCAGGGAGGTCATGGGGAAGTTTTACCACCACAGGGAAATGAGGAAAGCAGGCACAGCTCCATCTTTCACAGTGCAAAGTCTGTTCCATTTAGGTGACTGTGATGGTTAATTTTGTGTCCACTTGGCTAAGCCATGGTGCTCAGATATTTGTCAACTCCAGCTCTAGATGTTTCTGTGCAGGTACTCTTTAAATGAGATTAACCTCTAATATAAATCAGTAGACTAGTATAGTAAAGCAGATTACCCTCCATAAGGTGGGCCTCCATCAACTGAAGACCTTAAAAAAAAACTGACCTCGACCCAGGAAGGAGGAAGTCTCCCCTGGGTCCCCGGGGTCTACCTGTCAATTTGAGACTTCCAGCCTCCACGAGGACAAGAGCCAATCCCTTCAAATAAACCCACAGAGGGACAGACAGATACAGGCAGGCAGGCAGACAGACAGACAAACATATCCTATTGGTTCTCTCTCTCTCTAGAACCCTGACTAATACAAGGACTCTTTTTTTCAGGGATTATGTGATTATGTCTTTCCTAATTTTTTTATGTTAAAATGTCATTTTCCTTAAAAAGTTCTGGAAATCACTGCTTTATGGGATACATTTTAGAATGTTTACACACGTTTTTATTTAAAGGGAGATTTTTGTTTTCCCTCTTTTTGGTGGGGGTAGGGTACAGAAAGAAAAAAACTAACATTTACTTCTGGAACATGTTTCCAAAGCCAAAGCTATTAACCCATGGAAAAGCAAAAGCTGCCATTTCGGACGAGACCAGCATTAGTGTCTATAGAATTTAAAAGCCGATTTGGCTCTCGTGAAGCAGTGTGAATTTTAAAAAAAAGGAATGTGGGCAGCCCTTGTCACTGAATTTAATCTTTTAGAAATGACACATCTCAAGGCACCTGAAAATCTAGAATCATGAAAGCACAGGAGTTCCTAATGTATCAGCCCTGAAGCTTTGAATTCTAGCCCTCATTTCTAGGGATTCTTGTCAATGCCACATACTTCTGACAGACCTGGTAAGAAAACTATCCCCACCAGTTAGAGAACTCGGCTCGTGCTGCGGCTGTTCCGCTGTGACATCAGTCAGCACCGTGGCCCCCGTGGTCACTGTGCTCACAGATCTGCAGCATCGGCGTCAGCCAGAGCGCGAGAGCTGTGGCAAGCGCAGGCGTGAAGATGGACACTGCTGCTGCTTTCCCTGGACACCAGGGCATCCCCTGACCCCCACCCCACGTTAGCAGTGAGAAATGCAAAGCCAGAAACCTTTAGAAAGACTCTTTCTATGGAAGTGCCTCACGTTTCTGTCCAGTCAATGCCTTATTTATCCCATGGTCTTTGTAAGAGTTAATACATTTAATTTCAGAAAAAGAAAATGCTTTGCTGAGACAGAAATTCACTACCCAAGAGCTGAGATGGAGAAGGAATGAAGCAGCAGTGGTCCTAGCACTTCCAGGAAGGAAAAACTTCTTCCCCACTATGTCCAGTTTTAGCACTTTCCCCAGAAAACCTGTCCCCCGGCCTCTTTTCCCAAATCCCGATTAATGGTGCCTGGATCCCCTTGGATGCCCAAGCCAGAGGCCTAGGAATCATCTTCATGTCCGACCCTACCTGTGTAAGTGAGTGACGACTAAGTGCCACCAACTATATCCCTTGGCCTCGCTCCTCCACCCCGACTGCTACTGCCTGAGTTCAGAGCGTAACCATTTTGAATAAGCTATGGAAATAATCTTTTTGTTTTGGGAATTCATCCCCGCGTGTCTGCCTAACCATAATCTACTCAAGTCCTGTCAAAGTCACCTTCATAAGTTAAAATCCACAGAGCTCTTTAAATGTTCCTAGTGCTCTCCACAGCTGCAAAGAACACACAATGTCTTTGGAAGAGCCGCTGTCTCTTTCCTGATTCCTCTGGTGTCCTCAGCCCAGCCCCCTCTGGCATGCTGTGCTCCAGCTACACTATTCTTTGCTTGTAGCTCACTAACGTGCTAGTACTTCACACACTGTCAGCACATTCTCAGAGATCTTTCTAACCACCTCACACTCTTTTGGGGTCAGAATATACATGTTTCTCCCTTGAGGACTTAACCCCGGGACAGGCAGGTTTTGTGAGCACATTCTCCAATGGGCCGCAGTGACCTGCACCATCTAATCTTTCCTACACAGTCTGGGAAGCCGAGGCTCACCGCGACAAGGATGCTGTCAGCACATAAAGCAACTCTTAAGCTTCTGGGGGACCTTTGGAAATAACTTACAATCCAACCTGTTTTTCCAAAAATCACAATGCTCGAGGAACTTAGTGAGGACCTCAACAGCATAAAAAAGATCCAGTCAGTAACAAAGGATACAGTAAATGAAATAAAGAACAATTCACAGGAAACAGCAGTACAGTGGATGAAGCCTAGAATCAAATCAATGATTTGGAACATAAGGAAGCAAAAACCAACCAATCAAAATAACAGAAAGAAAAAAGAATCCAAAAAAATGAGGATAGTGTACGCAGCCTCTGGGACAACTTCAAGAGGTCCAACATTCACATCATAGGGGAGCCAGAAGGAGAAGGGAAACAGCAAGAAATTGGAAATCTATTTGAAAAAATAATGAAAGAAAACTTTCCTAATTTGGTGAAGGAAATAGACATGCAAGTCCAGGAAGCACAGAGAATCCCAAACAAGGTGGATGCAAAGAGGCCCACTTTAAGATACATCATAATTAAAATGCCAAAGGTTAAAGATAAAGAGCAAAGCAGTTACCTACAAGGAAGTTCCCATAAGATTGTCGGCTGTATTCTCAAAAGAAACTTTGCAGGCTGGAAGGGATTAGCAAGAAATATTCCAAGTCATAAAAAGCAGGGACCTACAGCCAAGATTGCTCTACCCAGCAAAGCTATCATTTAGAATTCAAGGGCAGATAAAAAGCTTCCCAGACAAGAAAAAACTAAAGGAGTTCACCATCACCAAACCATTATTATATGGAATGTTACAGGGGCTTATTTTAAAAGATGGAAATGATGAATAAAATGACAATAAATACATACCTGTCAACAACTGAGTCTAAAAAACAAACTAATCAAGCGAGAAGAACAGAGACAGAAATATCAATACAGAAAGCATCTGGATGGTTTCCAAATGGGAGGGGGGTGTAGAGAAATGGGTGAAGAGGTGAGAAGATTAAGAAGTACAAATAGGTAGTTACAGAACAGCCATGGGGATGTAAATTACAGCATAGGAAATGGAATAGCCAAAGAACTTATAATCATGGCCCATGGACATGAACAATGGGGTGGGGATTGCCTGAGGGATTCGGGGGAGTGCTAGGTGGGGGGGGCAAAGGGGGGAAAATCATGACAACTATAATAGCATTATCAATAAAATATAATTTAAAAATAAAAGTAGATGAAAAATTTAAAAATCACAAAATGATATTACCCAAATTGGACAATCCAATTCATAAAACTATGAAACAGATGACTTCAGAGTATTTCTAAAAACCAAAATAGGTCTCAATAGAAGTTTGCTTCCCTTATAAAATTCATATTGCCTCTAAAAGTGATGTTCAAAGGAATTCGCAAAGCAAGAAGGACACTACAAAACAGGTGTGACTTCGAACACAACATGAAAGAGCAATACTCTGAAGGTCCAATTTTTTTTAAAGGATGGAATGCCACATAGTCACAACACATAATTTAATCACTAAGTATATTTGAGCTACCATGTCATCAGCATGCTGTCCTCAAGAAGCTTTATTTACAGAGTCAAACGAACTGGGCACAAGTGCTGCGCAGAGGAGAGATGTGTTCGTTCAGAGACAGGCCGGGTTTCGTGAACAAAACAGAAAATACGCTGGATTCTACTATGAAGACAGATAAGATGGGAGGAGGCAACCGACTGAGAACAGCTTCATCTTCCTTCCCTAAACCCAGCAACACACTGCACCCACTCCCATCCGGCTGCCGTGGGAGCCGGGCCCCTACCCCCACGTGCATCTAAAGGCAGCACCTCTGCTTACACTCCTGGTTTCCCCATCTCACCCACTTCAGGACACCACTCCTGCAGCTACCCTCTGAATCATGAGTTTCTCGTTCTCCCCTGGACCACTCTAGAAACACTCTAAGATGCTTCAGGGTACCCATCCAAAATAAAGAATTCCTTCCTTGACCACAAGCCTTCCATCCAGATACAACCCCATCTCCCTGCCCATTTTCACAGGAGCCCTCTTCAAACACTCTGCCTCCACGCCTTCCTCCCCGCTCTCGGCTCCGACTCGCTCCCCGGCACACTCTCACCAGGCTTTCGTCCCTCCCACCGCCCTGGTTCCTCCTCCTCTGCGGGACCTCTTTAAGTTGGGAGGTCCCTTGTAAGGCCCTCTCCTCTATCTGTGGTCTCTCCTGAAATTAACTCACCTAGTCCTTTAAGTAGTTTATGCTAGTTCCTCCTAAATAGACATGATCCACCCCAATCCACCCTGAGGTCCTAAACTCTTCTACCAACCACTGACTTTCCCAGTGAGTCCACTTCACCCAGTTCCTCTCAAGGTCTTGTCATCTCAGGAGGCAGCACTACCATTCACAAGGTATTTCAGCGAGAAATCCAGAACTCCTGGATTACTTTTTGTTTTACCTCCTCACATCTAATCAGCAAGTCACAGAGACCCTATCTCCAAAATGCATCAAGAATCTGACCCCTGTTCATCACCCTCCCTGCTCTTTCACTACTGGGCCTTCCCTAGGACAACCTCTGGCTGGGCTCCCTGCTTCCGGACTACTGGGCACAGCAGCCAGAGGCTTTGTTTTTACGCACACTTTAGATGATCCCACCCCTCTGCTCACAGCTCTCCAAAGCATTCCCACTGCAAATAGCATGAAATCCCAGCCCCCCCTCGCCCCATAGCCCTGCTCTCTCTCCACCACCATCACCTACACACCCTCTGTTCCTCATTCTCTGGCCACACTGGCCTGCCTTCCCCTTCCAATAAAGTCAGTCCCGTCCAGGCCATCGCCAGCTCCTCAGCCTAGGAGGCACTTTCTCTGAGCCTCGCCTGGCTGTTCATTGTTCAGCTCACGGGTCACCTCCGGGAGGCCTTACCTGACCACCACATAGCACCTCCAACCCCCTCCTCCCCTCCCCACCATTCCCCACCTCACTACCTTTATTTTCGTCATAGAATCTTTCTTGACCTGAACATTTAATTTTTCTTGTATTTACTGCCTACAACCCATTGGTAGATTGTAATGTCAAGAAAGCCAGAGACTGGTCTGTTTTTCTCCCTCCAGCATTTAGACCAGTGAGAAGAAGAGGATCTAAATTTTTTTAAATGCTAAATGAGGGGAGGCAGAAAGAATGAGGAATCCAAACCAAGTTGCACAATAAAAGCCAAAGGGAAAAAGTGAGAGTAAGTTTGGCTCATTTTAGTGAATGAAGAGACTAGTTTGACCGAAGCAGAAAGAGAAAAGGGGGAAATAAAATGATGCTGGGAAAGCTGGAATCAAACTTGAAAGGTCTCCAATGCCAAGCTAGATAGTCTAGATTTATGTTGTGGGCACGTGAGAGCCACTGAAGGCTCTTAAACACATGAACAAGTGGAGCCCGTAAGGCGGTCTAATTTGGCAAGGATGTGCAGGGCAGTACTAGGAGAAGGGAGCAGGAGGGGGACGTAGAGGGTGAGCAGTCACATCCAAGAAGATGAGATAAGGATCTAAAACTGCCCAAATTGAACAAACAAAAGAAATTCCAGAGAGATACATTTTGCAACAAATCTAGCAAGAAGAGGTAGAGGGTGCAAGTGAAGAGAGTCTACGGTGACTCCAAAATTTTAAGCTTCTATAACTGGGTAAATGTTGCTTGAAATGAAGAAATCAGAAAAGAAAAAAGAGGTATTGGGCCGTGGTTCCAGAAAGTCATCTCCAGGATCAGAGACGCAGATTGGGGGGCTGGTTCATTACCTTCTCTCTACTGCCCAGAACACTTAGTGAAGCAGCAAGCTACTTACACACCCCTTCTCTCCCCTCCACGGACCACAGAGCAAAAATGGGAATGGTCACTTACTGCTGAATTCCCAATGCCTTGAATGGAGCAGGCAGCTGAAAACTATTAACTGAACAAATCATCAATGCAAAGGTGACAGCTGAAACTTAGCCAGAAAAACGGTCCTCAAAGGAAAGAGAACTGGTCCTCGGGGTGATGTCTCCAGTCAGAGGACGGGAAGATGAGGAGTGAAGAAATGAGAGGAAATGAGACAGAGGTGGGAGGGAGGGAGATAAGGTACCGGTGCAATCAAGGAAGGAAACATTGAAATGGTCACATTGAAAAATACTAGGAATGTCAGGGAAAAATGTCAAGAACAAGACCTAAGGAAAGATATCTCAGGTTGACAGGATGACTGGAACCAGCCGCTTCAGTGGAGTTCTGGTATAAAAGTGAGATTACGGCCTACAGAATGGGGTGGGGGGAGGCTGATAAGAAAGGTGTGCAGACAGAAGGTTCCAGATGACCAGAAGTTCCCCCTGACAAGCCCACTGATTGAGGCTCCCTAGAATGCCGGCCTGGGACAGAATGAGAGACAGAACCAGGACCAGCCGGGTGTGGCAGAGAGCAAATCTGACAGACAGGAGAGAACACTTGTTTTTACATCCTGCAGCACAAAGCAACACTAATAGAAATACACAGCACTTTAGTACAGATAAGCACCCTGAAGCTAGCAATATTTAAATAAAGCTCGAGTCCATAAGAACGTCACTCCTACCATAAGAATTTTGTTTGGACTTTGATCTTCATTCACGACGCTGGTTCTTTTGAACCCTCGCAATTTGGATGGATCTTCATCTGTATCTGCTTCATCTGGGAAAGAAATTTTCCGTCTTCCAGCAAAGGCAGGCATCTGGTCGTCCACCACAGAGGCCTGGCTTCTGGGAAAACCGTTCGTCCCGGGGTCAGCTGTGTTGGTCGGGAGTGGTGATGCTGAGGGCAGTGCGCTGGGTCCTCCGCTGTTTCTGGAGCTCTGCGACGGAGACGCACAATCTGCTGGAGACGCACAGCTCATGGAGAGCTCATTTTGCAAGAACTGTTTCAAGCGAGTTTTTCTGCGGACACTCTTCTTCGAAATTGCGTTCCGGAGATGAGACTCTTCCGCAATGACGTACACTCTGCTGCGGCCCCTGGTCACCGCGGTGTAGACGTGCTGCCAGTGCTGGCGGCCCGCCCTCCCGACCACGTAGACGACGGTCTGCTCCTCAGACCCCTGGGAGGGAAGAAGGCATCAGGGAGGATTAAAGCTGCGTAAAGGGTTCGTGTCCTAATCCACAGAGGCAGACGAGGCAAGGCCGCCCACGCACCCACTCCCTGGCCGGCCTGCTAGTGCTTACGGAGTTCATTTTTGTCGTTACCGAGAACTCAGGCTCGAATGTTTCCTAACTACGCTGCTGAGCTCAGGCCGCACAGATCCGCAACTGGCTTGTAAAACCCGAAGATAAACTTTAAAGTCTATGTGCAGTGCCAAGTAATAAAATAATTTAAAATGGTTGTGTGAGCTTTGTGTGTAAAGGTGCGATCCCACTGTTATATTACAAAAATAGACACCTTAAATATCCAATGATAGAATATATATATATTTACATATATTTATATCAAGTGTCTACATATAGATATTTGATATACTATTTTCCAAACATTGAAGATGCTTTAAAAATAACAAAATTTTAAAAACTGGGTATACATGTATGTACTACAACTATGTAGCACAAAGTAAAATTACTCTGATCCAAAAAAGCACCTACAAAATAAACATCAATATGTGACACAACAAAATCAATCACAAAATAGAGGCAATTCTATCAAAATTATAACTAGACTGTCTCCAAAATGAAGGGCTTGTGGATAATTTTTTCCCTTGTACTTTTCTGTATTTTTCCATTATTGAACCAATTACTTTATCAAGATAAACAAAGGAGAACAATGGACCTTTGCTTTTTAAATTTAGCAAACCAAGAATTTTCTAGACAAGAAAAATGCCCAAAGTCACCATTAACTGGGAGAAAAGTTTCAAGTTTGATAAGTATCCCTGGTTGCTGTATTTTCTGCGCCAACATAAATAAGAAGTGGTTTGAACCATTATCTCCCCTAAGGTTTCCACGTTAATCTGCCACAGAAGAACTGTGGGGGGACAAATGACAAGACGGGCATTGAGGAAACACAGATCCACCGTTAAAACAAAGAACAACCTTTTACACAGCAGGCACTTCTATCTCCCTAACACAGAGAATTTGATCCAACTCTTCAGGTGGGAGAAGTGTGACAAACACTCCCAATGCTGCTGAGTCGCAGAAACTGACTGACATGATACTTGATTATAGAAATGCTAAACACATTTAACAGATGCACAGCGCCATTTCTCTGTGCATTTGCACTGTGTACTCCAAAACAGGTACACGTCTACCTAAATTTAGCTAACTGAATTCTTACTTATCGATTAACACTGAGAAAAATTCAATAACCACATAATCAGTCTCCCTGCATTCACACTTGCTACAATCCAGTGTCCTCACAGTAAACTACAGTGACATTTGTAAAGTGTAAATTCAATCACATCCAACTCTGCTTAAAGCCCCTTCCTGGTTCCCTGACTCTCACAGTCCTATCTTCTTAATGCGGCTCACATGGCCCTCCAGGAGCCGGCCTCAGCCCGCTCCCCTGCCTCCTTCTCTTCCCTTTCCTTCCCAGGAGCCCGGTTCATCCAGCACAGGGACCCTCCCTAAGGTGCTGCCAGTGCTCCCCAGGCCACAGCCCCCACCCAGCTTCTGGGCTAGGCCTCTGCCCTCCACCCCCATATTTTCCAGCAGCCTGCACTTCCTCTATGACAGAATTTTTATCAGACCAGAATGTAACTCCCTAACTGTATTCCTCAATGGACTGTAAGCTCTGTGAAGGCAGGACCACATCTACTTTGCTCACCGCTCTTTATTTGGAGTCGTACTGAATGAATGACGGTCAAAAGTAAAATTTCAAGCCAAAGGTGTGCGCAGGAAGCAGGACACGGACTCCTAACTCCACCTCAATGACCTGCTATAAATCATACTCATTTCTTTAAATCTTCCTTCAATCATTAATACTATCAAACTTCTTAAAGAGGCATTTTTTATATATTTACTACTTTTTTAACATCCTCAGCCAAAAATATGTTTATTGATTTTAGAGAGGAAGAGAGAGCGAGAGAAACATCAGTGTGAGAGAGAAACACTGACTGGTTGCCTCCCGTAGGCACCGGCCAGGGACCAAACCCGCAACCTTTTGGTGCACAGGACGGCGCTCCACCCAGCCGAGCCACCTGGTCAGGGCAATACATTTACCGTCAATTACATATATAACTACTCTCTAAATTTGTTCTAAAATACAACTTGGGTGAATAGACACAAACGATTAAGACCCTTCACGATTTTACAGATTTAGAATCTGAAAGTCTGTATGAGCTTTGGAAAGGGTCCAAAATCTTTTTCTATGAAGGGTCAGGGAATAAATGTTGAGGCTTCGCAGGCCAGACGGTCCCTACAGCTACTTCCCACCTTGTTCTGTGTGGTGCAAGGCAGTCATGGCCGGCACGACAATGAATGTGACCTTACCGATAGCATTCCCTTACAAAACAGGGTGAGCCGGATCTGACTACTGTACTGGGCTACAGGCAGTCCTACAAGACCCCAGGAGGAGACCCGGCCCCCCTCCTCCTACCCCCATACCCCTCATTACTTCTTCGACCTCATCGCCAGTCACTCCCGCGGCGGCCTCCTTGCTGCTCCTGTTCGTCAAATATGCCAGACAGGCCCCCACCTATGAACCTTGACTTGGCTCTTCCCTCTAGCTAGAATGCTCTTCTCCTAGATACACACATAGTTAACTTCCTTGCCTCTTTCAAGTCCATGCCCAAAAGCCACCTTCTCGATGAGGTCTATGCTGACCACCTATTTGACATTACAACTGTACCCCGCCTCCATTTCTTTTCCAGCGCATTTACCACCCTCTAACATCACGTGTAGTTTACACATTTGTTCACAGTTGTGTGACTCTATCCTCTTCCCCGCCAAACATAATCCTCACACTGGCAGGCACCTTTGCTGCCTGGCCTGACCGATACCAAGCACCCAGAACAGAGTTTGACTGAATAAGTACTTGTTGAACTGAACTGAACTTGGAAGAAACAAACTATGCTGATATAAGATAATGATGAATGTCCCATTTCAGCCATGAAATAAGAGCCAGGTTTAGTAAAAGGAACACTCAGAGATATTTACTCCAACCTCAACCCAGTAATCTCGAAGACCCTTTCACTCTTCATTTGCCTGGATTATAATAAAAGACTGGATTATAATTTTGAGGAAATCTTTCAGAAAATACAGCGAAATGATAACATGATGGAAAACAAAAGAGATGGATAAGAAATGGAGATAATCACTTCTGGAGGTCAAAAATAATAAAGGTTCTAGAAATATAAAACAGAAAAAACTCAGGACAAGAAATCTTAATGAAGTTATTCAAGAAAATTTCCCAGAACTGAATGATACGAGTTTTCATAATTACAGAAACCAGGAGGGAAATTTCTCTAAGATCTCACAGCCAGAAACACTGCACATCTTCATACCTGGCTGTATTTTCATCCATACAGACACGATCAACCGATTGCTTCTCTCTCACTCTGAGAAGCTCAACCCAGACCCGCAGCCTAACTGCCCCAGCAGGCACACAGGCCGGTGCGTGTGGCAGCGTGCCGGCCCGCTCCCAGCAGGAACCCCTTACCAGCCTTACCTTCATTTTCCTCTTGATATCATTCATCTTTGTCTTTTTAAAAGCCATGTTAAATTGTGCATATTTTGATAGCCGTTTCAAATGCTTTTTGAAACTGAGATGGGGTAAGTTAAATACAACACCATCCACTTAAAAATTTAAAAACCCACACTAATTAATGTCCACCTACTAGTAGAGGACATAGGCTAACCTATAAAATGTTTCTGCGTGAAAACGGAGGTCAATGCGGCTTCATTATTAAAACGACATTCCACCATCCTAGAGGGGAGCTCAAAATCAGTGAGATGCGTAACAGAGCCACGGACAGCTTATGAGAATTCAAGAGTATTAAAACAGCTTAAAACTAAGTTGCAATAAATGCACTGTCATCCAGGATTAGATCCTCGAACAGCGGCAACAAAAAGGCACAGTGAAAAAAACTGCTGAAATCCAGATAAGGTATATAGTTTACTTAATACCACTGTACCCAGAGCAACTTCTTTTTTGACACATGCCAGAACTATGGAAGATATCAACATGAGGGGAAGCTGGGGGAGGGGTACACGGAACTCTCCATGCCACCTTCCCAACTCTTCTGTCAATCTAAAATTACTCCCAAATAAAGGTGGTTGCCTCACAAGGGTAGAGAAAGGGGATACATTTCTCAAAGCTCATCCAGCTTTAAAATTAAAATGTGTACACAAATTATACCCCAATAATAGTTGATTAAATTAAAAAATAAGCAAGTCACAAAAACCTCCAGGCATCACAACACCATTTGTGTAAACCTTGGTAATCCCGTTTCCGAATGGATGGACAAATGCAGAGCAGAAGCCACTTCTGAGGAGGGTGGGAAGGCACTGGACCAGGGCAGAGTAAGTGAGGCACTTGCTTAGGATGCGAAATTTAAGAGGATGCCAAGAAACTCAGCCATCAAGATAAACAATATTTGAATAAAATAGTTTCAAAAATCAAAATTTTAACCCAAAAAGATCCATGATGAACCAAATATCAAAATTTTTAATAAAGACGAGCTCAGTAGCAGTGCCAAGCCCAGCCACCCAGGAGATGGAAGTGAGAGACAAACTCAGTCCAGCGATCCTGACCCTTCTCTCCGGGTGGGGGTGGGGCCCAGGGATGAGGCTCTAACGGTGCTGTCTCAGTTCCTGAATAAAGAAGGTTCTGAAGTCAACAAGAGTAAAAGGTTTATGGCTCTACAGAATTTTCTGTACTTTGGGGCATTTTGTTTCCTAATTAAAAAATAAATAAAAGCAATAAAAATTAGGAAGAAAATAATACACGGTATTCTGTGGCAGGGCCAGATATCTTGAACAGCTCCATAAATCTCCACAGCTTACCTGGAACGTGTGAATAGTTCTCGCCCATGCATGTCTTATGCGACAGTGTTTCATCAGTTTCCCAAAATCCACAGTTACTTCCAAGCCGGCCATATTATTAATGGTCAAATATCTTTTCTTTCCAGCCGTTATATCCATTTTATCCTGTCACCACAACAAAGAACTATTTTGTACATTTTCAAATATGCACACTGCGAAGATATCTATAGTTGCACTGAACATAAAACGGGAGCACCTCATAAGTAAAATAACATTTTTCTAACTACAAGACACACTCCGCTCCCCCAAATTTGGGAGAAATAACGATTGTTAATGCTGCTGTTGAGTTCTGTTTACATTTACATTGGTGAAATATTATGTTATTTATGTTAGTAAATATTTTATATTTTTTGTTCAAAAATTTTTTCCCTATTTTCTTCTAAAACCTAAGTGCGTGTCTTATGGTCCAAAAACTATGGTGCAAAATAAGCCTGCATATTCACTATATTGTTAAGAATTTCAAAAGGCTGAAAATCTATGCTTAAGCACCAACTGAATACACATTCACACATTTTCATAAACACAAATGGAAGTTTTTGGTCCTTAAAACTTAACCAAATTTGACTCTCTAGAAAACAGCCCGTTGTTGCTTTTCTTATTTGAAATCTATACATTTTATTTCCTGTACTGACAATGTAAGTCTACATATAACTCTTTGCAAAAACTACTTCTTCTCACCACTTTTAAAGAATAAACTTACAAATTTAAGAGGGTGTTTGCACAAATAGAACAAATTCAAGGTGACCGCTTCTACAGTTTCTAGATGCACTCAGCCACCGCGGAAACGATGCTTTGTAAAATATCATGTGCCACTTGTTTCTTGTTCTTGTTAGTCAGGCACTTCCAACTTATAAAAAATGTTTTTTCACCAAGTCTTCCAGAAACTCATTTTATGAAGCCAGCATCACTGACACCAAAATCAGACAAGACAGTACTAGAGACCTGCAGACGGACACCCCTCACACACACGGATGCGAGAATCCCGAACCGGATGTTAGGGAAGAAGACCGTCAGCTCTGGTATGTCTGGATTCAGAATCATGCCTGGGGCAATCTGTGAAAAAGGACACCTGTCTCTAACAGGTAAAAAGGTGCTCTCTGTTACCACTCACATTCGTTATGAAAAATACTTCCCCGTTGCAGAGTCGGATACCACTCTCAAAGCTGTGTTTACTTTTAGCAGCATCGCGAGGGGTCCAGTTAAGGTCCTCACCACCGGCCCCTGGTTCATTATTTTGCTGACTGTTGAAGGTATTTTCAGGCAGTAAATCCGAGAGATACGCATTCTTGGTACAACAAATTTTATCGCCAATTCCAAATATAAGTCTCTTCTGATGGTCTCTGGGTTAGAAAATGATAGTAAAGCATTAAGTCTAGAGAATCTTAATTTCATTTTGTTTAAGCAATAACTTCCACTCAGGCCCAACACAATGCGCGAAATAATTTCTACACTTTCTTTGCTCCACTTTTGTTCCCCAAAGTTGCACGAGAAATCGGGCTCCCACGGGTGTAATCCCCTACACTCTCTGCGCCACCTCGAACTCACGACCGTGGCCTAGCCCAGTTGTTTGTTACAAGTCTCAGCACATATGCTGACGTCTCTCTTTCCCTCTACATTCTACAAATTACCAAAAATCTACTGATTTCATGCATCTACTGATTCTACCTTTTAAATTTATCCTCTCCTCTCCAATCACTCCTATCACTACCCTATTTCAGGTCTTACAGAACTTATACACATTTCTATTATAATTATTATAACATATTAAAATAGAAGCAAATTGAATAAATGCTGGCAATATACCAGCTGCTACAATAAGTGCATAGGCATATTACTTCATTTCATCCTTAACTACAGCTCTGTGAGGAAATTCTGTATAAGTATCCTCTTTTACATACATGGAAAGGTGAAATTACCTGGCAAAGTTCACAGTCACTGAGACCCAGATTGCATGGCCCCAACCTTGTGCTTTTTAACCCTGTGTCAGGCTACCTAACATTTGTGTGTGTGTCTTCCCTTAACTAACATATCTCTGGGTTCTCTGCACTTAATAAGTAGTAGGTGCTGATAATGCTATAGATATAAGTTAATTTTCCCTATGTGTAAACAGAGTGCTTTTCTATACCCATATTTCTCTGACTGATGTTCACTACGGGGTTCTCTGTGTGCATCCTGTTGCTAAGGTTCTTGGAGACACTACATACATATTGTAATTTGAAAAATGCTCCTGAATGCCCCACGCTCATCTTGGAGAAGCTGGAGTTTGCCAACCTGGAAACCACAAGGAAAGCTTTATTCCTTATTTTTCTTACCAAAAATTCAGTTCCTAAGAATATATATTATATTTAATTGACTAAATCATCTTCTCCAATTAGAAAAAACGATTTTTAAATATGTGGCTACAGTGCTAAATGTCAAAACAAACAAAGAACAGTGAATCCAGGAAGGACCGCCCCCAGAGTTTCGTTTGCCCGTGCTCACTTAATCAGGTGGCCCGTGTAGTGCCTGCCACAGCAGACATTGATGACGTCGCAGTCTTGCCTGAAACACGTAAAAATGCAAGAGTCACACAATGGTGACGGTTCAGTGCATATTTCTGTTATCAACAACGATGACACACTGGATTCTATACAAGGTCTCCAGGACTTTCTCCAGGAAGAAGTATTTTGTAAATAAATTTGATCTTAACATAAACATTTGTTCCATTCCGATTTCCTGTGAGTTTCCAAATACTGTATATTATTTTGTAGAAAGAGTTCTGTTTAGAAACTGCCCTCTGCATGTCTAACAAAGAAATACCTCAAAATAAGAGAGAAAATAACAGTGATGAACTAGAAGAGACTCTTATTCAAATAGTATCTGTATTAATAAGCAAAAAGATTTAAAAGCTAGATCAAAAAAATATTGCAAATGCTTTACCTTCTAAATGCAATAAACTGTGATGTCTCTGCACACTGTAGGTCATTTTCTTTGAGTAAAGTGCTCACGGCAGAATATAAATCTGACAATTCAAGAGAAAAAAATTAACACAGAAAAGCATCAAATGACAACACTATTGCTGTGGAGAAACAAGCTCAGAATCCCTACTGACGGGCACGGAAAAACATCTCACACAAGTTCCCCCTGGGAACATCAACTGCGCCCCACATCAGCCAGAGCGACAGAAGACAAAGACAGGGGTTCCAGACAGCCTGTCCGCAACAGAGTGCAGCCACAGACAGGTCAGCTTCTAATTTGTACTACCGTCACTGTAAATTCACTGAGGGCTCGTGAATGCAGAATTCAAACTATGAACGAGAGGATAAAATACATAACAGAATTACTAATGCAAGAATTCTTTCTGTTTTAAGTTCTGGTGACACTAGAGGTAGTGAGTTGTAATTTGAGAACTGCTGTGCCTACGTTATTTCATTTAATTTCATCTTCGCAACACTCATACGAGGCATGAATTATTTAGTAGATGCGCACCAGTGTAAAGTACTGAGGTACTTGCATAATAACTGGAAGACAATTACTCCCCAAACACCACAAGGCCCGCTCCCACTCCAATCCTGTCTCTCCCTCCCCCAGAGCCCACAGGCCTCCCCAGGATTCAGCAGCTAAAGAGTTAGCCCTGGTGCAACAGGAGTACCCATTCCCAGAGTGACTATACCCTACCAGCTAGTAAGCAATCTGACTGTCACCACTACATCCTTGTTATGAATGTGAAAGTGAGGCTTTTGGAAGCAAAAGTAACTCCAAATGGAGTAGAGAGGCTGGACTCCCCTTCCACAGCTCAGATCCCTAACACTGCGGGCATCCACTCACAGCTTGCCCTTCCTCAGAGCACGGAGAAGCAGGCTTCCTCTCATCTCTCAGCAATCTTACAAAACAGAAAACACGTCTCAGGAAAGGGGGAGATATAAAAATTGAGAACATTCCAGGCTTGTGTGCCTTTCCCTCACAGCAGGTGAATCACAGGAGAATGAAAAAGCCCGGGCCTCGTGATACCCTCTGTTTGGGGAAGGCTGAACTGGCTGCCAGCCGGGCACTGCATTTTTCAGATGAAAGGAGGATTATCACTGAAAAATGGCCAACACTCAGCTCAGCCTCAGGCAACCCTGGTCTTCCGGAACAGGAATTCCCAAAGGTTCCATAGAAGATTGTTTCCTTCCACATCTTCTCCTTGTTCTTTTCACTCTCTCTCTGCATCTCACCGATAACAGGTACCGTATCTCAAGGTGGACACTGGATTTCACCAATTCTAAGATACACAATTTTCTCACATTTTAATGTCTCTAAAATGCTAACCCAGCTGTGAAGCCTGTCTTAGGTCTTTGTACTCCAAAATACTGGGAATAATTTACTCAACAACTTAATTCATCATTAATGAAAAACTACTATATGCCTCTCTAATGAATATTTATTCAATTTTCTTAAAGAAGAGACTAAGTTTCCAGGTAAAACTTGTAATTAAGAAAGGAAAACAGCATCAGTTAAGCTCTGCTACCACTCTGAAAGAGACAAGTTTTTAAGTACATTTTCATTAATGTAAAGAATGGCATCAGAAATAAGCAAACCAAATTTTAGGTAAATCTAAATGGAGTGGCAAAGAGTCCAAGTTACTTAACCATCTAAGTCTCATTTTCCTCATTTATACTAGTACCTACTATTAACTAAGCTGTGACAATAAATATCTATTCATTATGTACAATGTATTTACTAAAAAAATCACAAAACAGTACGCACAGCCTATAATCTAATTGGTGTAAAACACTAAGCCCTCACTATGTATCTGACCTTTATAGGGCTTTCTTGAGGGAGAGGCAAAAGGAAGATTACAGGGAAATATTAATTTTTACTTCAAGCACTTCTGTATCATTTGACTTTTTTATGGAATTATTTCAATAATCAAAACACCAGAAGGCATTTATAGAAGATGATGTATTAAAAAGAAAAAGGGGTGCTTATTCTCAGCTGGTCTGCAAAAGACCCCGAGCGCCAACCCTCGTCCCCACCGCAGCCCCACTTTGTCTCCGACGAGATGAAACTACCGCGAACCACGATGAACTCGCCAGACTGCAGGCACACATGCACAGTGGTGGGAGAGGCACTGTCCATAGAAAGAAGAAGGTGGTTCACAGAACACCTACAGCAGACGATAAAAACCTTCAGTTCTCCTTCAGGAAGTTAGGGCTACACATATCTCTGGTGCTGAAGAGGTAAATATACTCACAGAACAAGAGTGATCCACTTTCACAACCCTAAAGTTCGGGCATCTCTGGCAGCAGACACGTTCACCATCACAGGACCCAGTGCCCAGGGTTCCAGTACCAGGAAGACAAGTCCCTACAACTTCTGGCTACAAACCGAGCAGGGATTGAGGTGGTGGGAAAAACTCAACCACCTGGAGCCCCAAGCATCCCCATTAGAGCACAGGTGGCGAACACAAGGCCCACAGGCCGAATCCGGCCCGCCACCTTGTTTTATCTGGCCCAGCCCCTTATTTCTACCCAGTGGCAGCACCAAGCTCTCGCTTAACTGTGAAGGGTAGTTACATTTATACAGTCCTAAAATTACATTCGGCCCTTTGAAGGCCACCGTGAGGCTGATGTGGCCCTCGTGAAAATGAGGTTGACATCCCTGCACTAGAGAACTTCCACATGGACTTACTCAGATTCACTCCGAGCTCCAGCACCAGGGTAACAGCTTGGAGGGCACCAGTGGCTACAGGGACGAAATGAAGTTTCTCGCATCAAGGCAAGAACTGAGGGACAGCTTCCTCCCAAACGGAAAAGCAGGAAGAGCCATGCTGGCAAGTAGGTGTTACATCTGAGACTCCATCAACGTGGCTAACACAGTTGCCCTGCCCTGGTAATTTCCTAAGCAGGTGTTATATCTGAGACTTCATAAACCTAGCTAACACTATTTGCCCTGCCCTGGTAATTCCCTGAGGCTATGTCCCACCCAGCTTACAGCTGTTAACAGTAGATTTTCCATAAAATGAATGGCCTTAGCTTTTGCTCGACAACTTCCTAAATCCTTTCAAAGAAGCAACAACTGGCCTCAGTGAGTCCCCAACCCCTGTACCTCTTGCTAAGTGGCCCTAGGCTTGGCAGTCTCACTAGCCAGCCTAGACTCACAACTTGGCTTTACCTGGGAATCTCCAAGCCCAGCACAAGTAGCAGTCATCTCAGATTGCTTTATAGCTCAGACAGGATGGCCAGGGGGGAGAATACAGTTGGAGGCTAACCTTGGTCTGCACCACCCAGGAAACCCCAGGGCCTGTGCACCCAGTGGACAGCTAGAGACCATGTCAGAGCACCACCACCCTGCCCCTGCACAGTTAATCCTCCACAGTGGGTGGAGGTTGATGGTCAGTGGTCACAGCCAATCCTTGCCCCTAACTGGCCTGGGAAAATCCTTCCCATTGACATGCCAACAGCAACCAAGGCTCAACTATATAAGAGGAGGGTTACTCGGGCCCTGTGAAGGGAACACCTCAAATACCCAGCTTGGGTGATAAGGGAGACTATGCCACCAGACCCTACAGGACACCTAAGACATTAGGTCACACTACCAAGACAGGGAGTCAAAGCAGCTCCACCTAATACATAAATACAAACACAGGGGGTCTCCAAATGAAGAGACAAACAAATGTGGCCCAAATGAAGCAGATCAAAACTCCAGAAAAAGAACTAAACAAAATGAAGATAAGCAATCTATCAAGCGCAGAGTTCAAAACACTGGATAAAAAGTTGCTCAAGGTATTTAGTAAGGACCTCAACAGCATAAAAAGGATTCAGTCAGAAGCGAAGGATACACTAATTGAAATAGGGAACAATTTACAGGGAAACAACAGTAGAGTGGATAAAGCCTAGAATCAAATCAATGATTTGGAACACGAAGAAGCAAAAAACAACTAATCAGAAGAACAAAAAGAAAAAAGAATCCAAAAAGTGAGAATTGTATGAACAGCCTCTGGGACAACTCCAAGAGGTCCAACATTCTCATCTTAGGGGTGCCAGAAGAGAAGAGAAGGAGCAAGAAATCGGAAATCTATTTAAAAAAAAAATAATGAAAACAACTTCCCTAATTGGGTGAAGGAAATAGACTTGCAAGTCCAGGAAACATAGAGTCCCAAATAAGCTGGATGCAAAGAGGTCCACCCTGAGACACATCATAATTAAAATGCCAAAGGTTAAAGATAAAGAGAGAATCTTAAAAAGCAGCAATAGAAAAGCAGTGAGTTATTTATGGGGGAGTTCCCATAAGACTGTCAGCTGATTCCTCAAAAGAAACTTTGCAGGCTAGAAGGGATTGGCAAGAAATATTCAAAGTCATAAAAAGCAGGGACCTACAGCCAAGACTGCTCTAACCAGCAAAGCTACCATTTAGAATCAAAGGGTAAAGAGCTTCCCAGACAAAAAACAAAACAAAACTGGAGCTCATTATCACCAAACCATTATTATATGAAATGTTAAAGGGACTTAAATTTAAGAAAAAGATCAAAACTATGAACAATAAGATGGCAATAAATACACACCTGTCAACAACTGAATTTAAAAAACAAACTAAGCAAACAAGAACAGATACAGAATCATGGGTACAGAGAGTGTGTGATGGTTTCCAGAAGGGAGAGGGAAAATGGGTGGAGGTGAGGTGATTAAGAAGTGCAAATAGGTAGTTACAGAATGGCCATGAGGATGTAAAGCACAGTATAGGAAATGGAGTAGCCAAAGAACTTATATGAGTGACTTGTACACATGAACAATGGTAGGGGGATATCCTGAGGGATGGGGGGTGTGGGGTGTTTGCTGGGTGGAGGGGAGTAAAGGGGAAAAAGTGGGACTACTGTAACAGCATAATCAATAAAATACAATATATTGGGATCCACCCTGCCTGGTTTCACAAGCTGTAACCTCCCCTATCCCCATGGCTAAGGCTGAGTGGGCAACCTTCAGACCAGAAGCCACTAAGGAGATAAAGCTTATCTTCTTGACAGGGGCACTGCTTCTGCTTTTACTTCACCCTGCCTGGCCCCCAGTGCTTGATCGGTTAGCCAATGATGGGTAAGATTCCCCAAGGGGGAACAACCTAAGACAGTCATGATCACAGGGAGGCCCCAGGGAAGTACTTGGGGGGCTATAGCAAAAGGGTGTGATGGACCCTCGCCCCTCAGCTTTGATGTAGCCTGAGTCCTCATTCTGTCTGCCAGAAATCTCCTAATCTCTTGGCTGCCTTACTTCCCCTGCCTGACTTAAGTCTGAAACAATGCCTTAAGCCTGAAACAATGCCGGTGGTGGGTGCAGCCCTGTGCTGGAAAGGGCAGGTTCCCTGGGCAATCAGGCCTAAGAACATGTAAAATCCTGTGAAACCTGCTTTGTTTAGAATGCTCTCAATTAAATGATAAGGGGCTGAGCAAGAAGTGAGTTTGTTCCTCAAAGTTTTATGGCTCTTTAGCTATCTGACCCTGACTCAAAATAGGCCCTCAGAGTTCTTTGTATGTTATCCATTGTTTGATCCTTACTGCCTAATAATGATTAATGAGCTTTACCTGTATTCCTGTGCAAAATGAACCTAATAAAAGCCCATTGAGGAAAAGGCTCTCGGCCCTTCTCCTTTGAGAAATCAGCCACCTTTCCTCCCCAAGCAGATCATGTCTTGGTAGACTTATTCTCATCTGTGGTGGCCAGGGGTGGTGGTGGGGCCTTGTGGGTGGAGCCCCCCCACAACAATAAAAATTATAGAAAAAAGAACTGTGGCAACTGCAATGAATTCTCAGTAACAATCATTCAAATTTTCACTAATTCCATTCTGAGTAAACCATTACACTACTTTTAAAAGCTTGCTAGGTACATTTATAATAAAGATCAAAAGGTTCAATCTATTTAGGTTCATTTGCAATAGATAATTTAATATCTGTTATTTATCAAAAACTAACATTTATATAATTCCTCAAAACTGATGAATGCCCTTAACCCTCACAACAGCTCCAGAGGCCCTGCCACTGTGACTCCTCTTCTACAAATGACTGAGCGATGTGACTTGGATTGTACACATAAGGGCAAAGACTTCCTATCCCAGGCTCTTTCCCAACCCTGCCATGCTGTCACCCTAACACCCTTAGTGAGAAACGATGCTTGTCCATTTAATGAGAAATAGGACAGAAATATTAGGGCTCAACTGGGAAACAGTTGACAGCCATTAATTTTGTTTCACAAATATACTCAAAATAACAAAAGTATTTACTTTTTCCAACTTCTATGAAAGGAAAACTTCATTACGACATGCTTTCCCCTGAATGAACTTGGATTACTGGAGCTTCGCTTTATTTTAAACTAATCATCCGCATTACTTTATTCACCCAATGAATATGTATTGAGCCCTCAGTATGTACGTCACAACTTATTTTTTACAAAATTCTAGAGTAATGTGCTTGTGATGATTAATAAATTATTTTTAGTGTCTAATTTTTTACTAGCAATATATATCTTTACCATGAAATAAAAGTATAACTAGTCATTTAATAACTATATTACAAAACTGAAATATTTCACTGTACCTAATACAGAAGTTTATACTCACAAGATTGACGATTATTTTCTGATAACTGAGAACTAGCATCCTCTTCTGGGAGTCTCACAAAAATAAATGTTTTATCTTGTACTGAGACAGGACATGTTGGATCATCAGAGATATTCAGCTCTGCATCAAATTTTGGAAACTGGCGTTTTGAGATTCTTAAAAAAGATAAAATCATACACCAAGAACCTTAATATCCAAAAATGTGTCTTCATAATATGATCAGGGATAATGTCATTACAACAATTAATATCAGTTGTTAGATAAATAGGGCAAACAGGCTACCCGTATACACATAAATAGCAACTGTATTTTAAAACAGAATTAGCAAATTAAAAGCATTAGAAAAAACTGTCAGGGAATTTACTAAGCACCATTGTGAGAACTTGACCTACTTTTCTCCCAATGGTAAAAGAACTATACGAGGTAAGTAATATCCTCATTTCACAGGTGAGCAACATGAGACTCCGTCAACGGTAGTGGGTTGGACAACGCCACAGAGGTAGGAAGTACAGGAACTAGGCATCAATCTGGGCCCATGTGGTTCCAGATCCTGTTCTATTTAAATTAGTTTGGACTCTTTGGAGCCTTATCTATATGTTTACCCTTTCTTTTCCCCTCTCTTCTGTGTATATCATATACATGGCCTCATTTTCCCAGTTGAACCAATATCCACATCTTTTCGTTGCTTCCATTTCTTCCGCATCCCTCTTTAGTTCTTGTATTTCCCAAGATTAACAAATTATATCAGAAAACAGAGTAAGGGGAAAGTGCCTTGACATAATAGAGTCTCCCCTTGGTTATTTGGAAGATGGCTTACTCCCTGGAGACCAAATAGCGGCCTGGCTATCAAAGGCAGTGGTACCCTACCATGCATCCACAACCCTTCCCGGTAGAGGTGAAAGGAAGGAAAGGAAAAGGGAAAAACTTTGTCCCTGCTGGAAATATCCCAGATTTAATTTCTTGGGAATTGAAAATCACCACAAATTTCCTATTTCTGACCCAGGACATGTAGCATATTTCTATCTCAAGGAACTTTTCCCTGGTATCACTGGGGTCCTTCTGTCATTGAATATTTGGTGATGGTGATTAAGAAGAAATGACGAAGGAAGCCCAGCTCAGCCCAAATGGTATCAAAAAGGTTACTAAAAGGCATTCGTAATTTCAGATAAAACTGAGCTGTAAGAACTCTTAAGATTAAAGAGTGCTTTAGATTCTCCTAAGACTTTTAGACTTGAAAATGACCAAACATCTACCAACATCTCCAAAATCAGGAGAAGTGTTACAGGAAAATAATATTATACATCGAACTGCATTACTGTTCTTAATGTTTTAATATAAACCTGTATCACCTACCCTATTCCTAGCAATTCTTTCTCTACTACCCCATTCTATCCAGGCAGACAAGGACATAGAGAAAACAGGTTTTAATGTTCTAGTTTCTGCCAATATCCAACCAAGGAAATGTTCAAGCAACAAATACATCTTGTAAAAGAGAGTCAAAAACAAAGATAAATTTTGTTGAATGGATAAAACAGTCTCTTGGTACCCTCAGGTACCTTTGCATCTACTGCAGAAGACCGCTCTGAAGATGTGGCAAAGGCTGAGGGAAAAGAATTGCTCTTTACCACTTAAAGGAGATTAATGTGTCACGGACGCCACCAAAACTCATCAAGAAGGAAAATGTCATACTCATTTATTTTGCTTTGGGTTCTCTTACAAAAACTATAGGTAATCTTTTTCCTCAATTCTCCTTTGAACTCTACTGAACTCATTTCTAAGTCTCTGCTCCCCTTGGGCTTATTCTAGTCTCTATGCCTGATGCAACTTTAATTCACACATATACTTTTTAAATCAGGAAAACATATTTATTCTTAAATGCATTACTGGACCAGTAATAAAAATATTAACTTTGTTTTTTTAATTGTAGGGCAAAATGTGTGTGTGTATATATATCTGAAGGATGGAATAGGTTTGCTAAAAGGGCATAGTAAATGTTCTGCACTGAATCACCCTAATTCAAAAACTAATCTGTATTTTTAAACTTTTATTTCTAATACAACAGAGAGAAAGTACAACATTTTACATTTTTACCTCGTAGCATTGTCCACAATTAGCTCAGATTCTGCTCTGTGGTTTGTCTTTAGTTCAATAGCACACTTCCTTGACTTAAGAGTGTCAAAAAGATCTTCCAGCAAGTTACCAGGTTCAATGCTGGGTAACTGTCTAATATCACCTGAAAAAAGGAAAAATAGATACAGTAGGTTTTAGGTAACTGGGGTCCTAAAATTTAGGAATTATTTTTATTTCCTCCTACTGATACATGCTATAATTATAAAAACTTACTCTGAGAAAAAAAAAAGGCCCCAAAAATCTTCGTTTAAAATGACTTGAGAACACTGTCTTTAAAAATATTTAACAAAAACTACCATTCAGCCCTGGCTGGTGTGGCTCAGTGGACTGAGCGCCAGACTGTGAAGCAAAGGACCAGTTTGATTCCCAGTCAGGGCACATGCCTGGGTTGCAGGTCAGGTTCCCAGTAAGGGGGTGTGTGAGAGGCAACCACATATGAAAGTTTCTCTCTCTTTCTCCTTCCCTTCCCTTCTTTCTAAAAATAAATAAATCTTTAAAAAAAAACAAGTACCATTCAGATTAAACAATATAAGATATAAAAATTAGCAATAACACAACAAGGTGAAATTTGAATCAAACTTCTTTCATACCTATAACCACAGGCAAACTGTTTAAGGACATATATTTTGGCCAACATGTAAAAGAAACACCAGGCCTTAGAGAGCTGGTATTTATTCAATCTTGCTTAAAGTCTTACCAAACATGGAAGAATCTATGGCCTCAAATAAATAAAATAAACATATAAAACACAAAATAAATAAACCCAATGCATTTGATAACAGATAAATTCTAGTAATGTAACAATAATGATTTGCTCCATTAATTTTATTTATTTTTTTTTTTTTTTACTTTAAACAAACAAGCCAACAGTAGGGATAAGAGAAACTATTTTCTGGGTGAACAATGGAAGAATGCTTAAGCCTTTAATGGAATCAACTATTTAGTTATTTATTTTAAAGATTTTTAAAACTGTTTTTATTTTTAGACAGTGGAGAAGGGAGGGAGAAAGAGAGGGACAGAAACATCAATTGTGGTTGCGTCTCACTCGCCCCCCCCCACTGGGGATCTGGCCCTGCAACCCAGGCATGTGCCCTGAGTGGGAATGGAACCACTGACCCTTTGGTTCGCAGGATGGTGCTCAACCCACTGAGCCACACCAACCAGGGCAGAATCGACTATTTATAAAGTATCCTCAAATATCGAAAAAAGTTACTTATATACGATTTGATTCTCACACTGAAATTCTATTTTTTTTCTTCATTAAATCAGATAGTCTACGGAATAGTATACCCAATAGAATCTAACAGAATCTCACCAGAATTGAAAAGGACTTAAGAGGCTGGTGAGGTCTAATTTGAGTTATTAGCTCAAAATCATAAAAATAACTTTTAAGAGGTTTATAATTCAGATATTTTATTATTTCCAAATTAATCTGTGTTTTGATTTACTCTGAATCTGTGACACTTTTACCATTTTCATAGTCATCATTTAGGTGGTCAGCAGTAACCCCTGCAGACTCTATTTCATTCACATCCTAACCTTCAGTGTTCTGGCCAAAGCAAAGACCCACCCGAACGGCTGAAGAGTGGTCAAACTGAACTCAGTGTAGTTTTAGCATGGGCTCTGACAAATGACTTTCCAGCTCTAAGATGTGGGTATTAAGTAGTGAAATTGAATAAACAATCACTTAACCACAACGCTTTGAACTAAACAATTAGAATTCCAACAATATTTTAACTTACCGAGAATAATAAGCTTAGAAAGTTTGGAGTGCTCAAGCAATAAATTTAAAACGGATTTGAAGACGCCCACAGATACCAAACTCCCTTCATCCACAACTAGAACTCTAACTGAAGAAAATTTCCACGGACTGCTCATGTCTGTTCTTTTCTTCCATGAATAGAAGCTATAATTGACCTGCAAGTAAAGTATTGCATTTCTAAGTTCAGGTTATAAAATTTACAAAAAAAAAAACAAACCATTGACAACATGTTATTTTAAAACAACTCTTAAATTGGAGGAAGGGAGTGTAAGTAGAGTAACATGGGGAAGGGCTGAAGAAAGAGAACACAGATGTTAGGAATACACAGAAAAGATAAAAACATCTAAAAACAAGAAAAATCAAATATTAAAAGTGCTTCCTAATGACTGCTTAGTGTGTTTAATAGGCTTTGCAAATATCACTATTTAACAGCAAAAATTTCAACCCTTCCCTTACTACTTTTGACCAGAGAAAGTTCGTAGTTTTTTCCATTCCCAGATAAGCCTTGGCCTTCTGTGCTGGCCCGACCACTTACGTCCCCCTCGTCTCCCAACTATAATGCTCTGCCCTGGAACTAGACTGCTGCCTTCCCATCCTAACTACGAAAACATTATTTTCTCTTCTAATAGTCTAAACTCCTTAACTTCCCAACATTAAAAAACCCACCACCAACATCAATAATTCAACAACAATATATTACAGAAGTAATAGTATTTCCTATTATAAAAATATAGATGAGGGCCCTGGCTGGTGTGCCTCAGTGGACTGAGTGCTGTGCCCGCCTGCAAACCAAAGGGTCGCCCGTCTGATTCCAGTCAGGGCACACGCCTGGGTTGCAGGCCAGGTCCCCAATAGGGGGCATGTGAGAGGCAACCATATATTGGTTTCTCTCCCTCTTATTCTTCTTCCTTTCCTCTCTCTCTAAAAATAAATAAATGAAATCTTTTTAAAATGTGTAAAATTACAGCCAGATCATGTTAAATATTTAGGTGTCTATCATTACAGAAACATCACTAGATTGTAAATATGCATGTACTGTATACTTTTTAAATGGTAACATATCTTTTTTCAATTTCATTTTTCAATTACAGTTTACATTTAATATTATATTTTGTATTAGTTTCAGGTGTACAGCATAGTGGTTAGACAATCGCATACTTTACAAAGTGATCCCTCCAATATTTCAAGTACCCACCTGGCACCACACATAGTTATCCCAACATTATTGCCTACATTCCCTATGCTATATTTTACATTCCTGTGACTACCGATTTACTTAAGTTTTCTACTGCGACTAGATTTAACATGTCTATTAGGTAAAAGCATTCAAATTTCCCACCCAAATCTATCAATTCCCTTGGGGAAAAAAAAAACCTGTCTCACAATAGAACATCTGGATCACTGCTAAGTGTTTCCTTTCTTTTATGTGTCGTATTAGTTAGAAATGACTGGTTGATGGTTTCCCTTGTATCTCTAGTGTCACCAACTCAATACAGGCCACATCTATGAGCAACTAGATTCCTCCACTACCCTTACAGCCATGTCACCTGCACACCTACACAAGATGGGATTGCCAGACAAAATATAGGGCACCCAACCAAAGCTGAATTTCAGGTAAACAACACATAGTTTTCAGTTAAGTATGTTCAATGCAATATTTGGTAGTTATTTATACTTCGAGATTATTTGTATTTTCATGTGCTAAGTCTGGGGACCCCAGCCTGAGGATGGTAAGTTAGTGACTCAAGTGCCAGCCCTGCCCTTACTCTCTCCTGAGCCCAAAGGTGACTTCAGAAATGTTCTCCCGGCATCCAGAGCAGATGTTCAGACACTACTAGTTGATCAGAGTTGGAAGATGAAATTTAGTAATGATCCCTCTCTGGCCTTTCCTCTCCTAATTCAATCTTTCCCACTAATCAGATGTGAAAGTATAACAGAGAAAAACCATAAACTGATCAGAAGACCCTTCCACAATGACGTGCACCAAACTGCTGCAGGTCTGTGTTCACTCATGTGACAAACTAAGGTAATGGGCAAAGTAATCTCTGAGGTGGCTTGTGGCTCTGTAATTCTACGTAATCTTCCTTAAAACTGCTTTCATTTTACTCCCTTGCTCAGTAACCTCAATGGCTCCCCTGTAAATCAAGACCAATCAAGGTTCTTTGTGAAGTTTCAAGGTCTGTAACATATAAGGAAAGAACGAGCTGGGAGGTCAGCAACCTGAATTCAAGGGCTAGTTCTGCACCTAGTGAAGATCTTGGGCTAATTGTGTAACACCCCTCAAGTGCAACGGGCAGTTTTTTTAAACGGAGGTAGCATCATTTATCCATCACTGGTTTATCAAGGATTTAATGAGATGTCAAAATACTTTACAAACTTTAAAGCTCAAATTTCCTATCTAAACCAAATTTAATTTCTATTATTTCGCAATACACAGACTTCATTCCAGTCAATGCAGTCACTTCAAAACCTCTGTACACACTATGCCTTTGGAAAGGCCTTTCCTCTATGTATTATTTCCTTCAGACATCTCCCAACGATGAAGTTCCTTGATCTGTAGAAGGGAGGTCAGGGTTACAGGAACCTCTACCACACTGCCCAAGTTTAAAACTTCAGGACTCTCAATTACAGCCCAAACTATTTTTTTCATGCATATTAATTCATTTGAAAATTGTATTATGTGACTACTATTTACCAGGCACTGTTGTAGGTGAGGATGAAAAACTAAACCAGATGATCAACGTTCTCACTTTCATGAAGCTTTAACTCTGCCAGATATAAACCTTTTCCTCCCAACTCCAATGTTTTTCAAAATAGAGTCTGTGGAATTTGACACGCATGGAACCAGTCCAGATGAGAACAGAGCTTGTGCCGGCATGTAAAATGACTACACCGTTGAGCATACACTTGAGTTCGGCTGACTATTTTTTCATACGACTTTCTCAAAGAAAGAAGCAGTACACTGCCTTACTTCCTGGCACTAGCTCCTACCTTACTGCCAACCAGCAACAGTTTACAGATGGGTTGTTTTGAGAGGCACCGATCATTAATGATTCGCTACTACAAGGCACGGATCCAGAGGACTTTCCATAAATACCTACTGACTGCTGTCAGGAAGAAATGAAAAATAAAGTAATTAGGTGAAGTTTGTCTTTAAAGCAAATGTTTTCTCTCAAGAAAAAAAAATGTAACAGGCTTTACCTGACACAGTGTGTACGCACTAAAACCAGTCTTCTCTCTCAGCAAACCAGCTGCTTTCCCCGTAGGTGCAGTAAGTAAAACTTCGATAGCCTTGTCTGACTTGGGTGGACTTTGCTGGCTGAAGGTAATCCACTCTGCTGGCACATCCTGGTCTTGTTCAAAGTCCTCACAAGCTTTTTTTACTTCGCTTTCCTCCAAGAGCTCTACGTGCTTAAAAAGACGGCTAACAATTGTGGTCTTCCCAGAACCGCCTTTCCCACTTATGACCGTCACAGCATTGGAGCAGATCATTTCCAGAGCAGCCACCTGATCCTGGTCCAGCTCACCTTGGCTTATTTCTGCATTATCTTCACTTTCACCATTATCCCAGAGACGGTCACCACTGCCCTGTGTGTTCAGAATGTCCTCCGAAGTTTCTAATCTTGTTTCATCAGGTTTACTTTCGCTCAATGTATCGTCAGTTCTTGAATCCTCAGGTCTTTTGGTATGAAGAGACGCAAGCACCTTTTTGACATCGACGTGCAAACGCCACGGAGGCCTCATCATCAGGTCCCCTATTAAAGAGGCAATGTCTCTTTCAGCCCGGTAAAGGTCGTAAGGAAAGATACAGGTCTTCTTATTTGTCACCACACCGATATCCTTCAAAAACTGCAGAGACTGCCAGACATCATGAAAAGACATACAGTTCGACAACTGAGAAGTCAGGTCAGCTTCTTCTACATATGTGTGCCCATGCTCTCTACATATCTGCTTCAGCTTAGAATATATTATCAATCCATTCTTCTCCAGATCAGTCATCAGCCGGAGAAGAGACCCGCACTGACGAAACGCTGTCCAACTCGCCTCACATCGCAAAAGCTTCAACTCTCGGTAGGTTATCTTTAAGAAAATAAAGGTCAAGCGGCTTTAATAAAAACCTAAATGTTAATGAGTATTATTAAAATTATAGTAAAAACAATGTTATTTACTAATGATTTTTAAGTCTTAGAAGACATGTACTCGTGTTTCAATTAAATTCTATAAAACATGCCTATATATTGTATTGTGTGTTTACCAACCAAAGTCAAGTCTCCCTATCACCCGCCTTTACCTTTTACTACCTCCCTCTACCCTCCATATTAACTCCCTCCTATGGAAAGTCTTTCTCTACAGAAGATCTCTCTCCTTTATACCGTCACTTCCACATATGTTTCTCCCCTTCCCATCTTTGGAAAAAGTTACAGTACACTTTGGGTTCATTGATTTTGGCTAAATCACTATGACTAGGATTCAGATAAGCAACACAATGTACCATAATCACATTAGCTTTACGTTAAACTCCGTGTGTTGTGACTGTCTCATTTTCTTGGCTTCTTTAGTTTTCTATACAGGCAATAATTCTGCCCAAATGCTAGCAGTCATCCACCAACTCCATTTTTTTTCATGGAGACATCCTTCTTGGAGTCCTCCACACATACTTATATGGGTTGAATTGTGTGCCCCACCCCCCCCGCACCCCCGAAATTTCGTATGTTGAAATCTTAACTACTACTACCTCACAATGTGACCATATTTGGAGACAGGGTCTTTAAAGAGGGAAGTAAGTTAAAACGAGGTCCCTGGGGTGGGCCCTAATCCAATAGGACTTGTGAAGAGATTGGAACACAGCCAACCCACACAGAGAGATAAGCATGTGAAAACACAGCAAGAAGGCTCCAAGCCAAGGAGAGAGGCCTCTGAAAAACCCAACCTTGTCAACACCTTGATTTTGGACTTGCAGCCACCAGAACTGTGAGAAAATAAATTTCTGTTATATAAGCTACCCAGTCTGTATCAATTACAGCAGTCCTAGCAAATTAATATAATACCTCAGTAGCAGCCTTTATTTTGGATGGTGAACAGTGGAACTTCAAGCCTCCTTTTCCCACTTGTGTCCCAGAATGCTCATTGCTCTGTCTCTCTTCTCAACGGAAGAACTATATAAATAATCTAATGTTCCAGACTTTTATTTTTCAAGGCATATAGAAATCATAGTCATTTGATGTAGGGAACAAATTTATTATCCTAGCATTTCTCAAACTAGGTGGGGAGCAATGTCTGTAAACATTTTGGGGCTATAAAAATTACATTAGAATTTTTTTTCCTTTGGAAAACCACCAAATAAAATTTAATGACAAATTTAAGTGCCACATTTAGTTTCCAATGCCACTGGAACCTCACAGTGTCACTTGACCATTCTTGGTCTACAATGACAGAAGTAGAGTCATTTGTAAATGATATTATTGTACCAAATAAAAAAATCAAATGATGTCATACTATACCACATGAACAGGGAAAGTCTTCGAAAGTTCCAATAGGAAAGTGGGGGACTGAGTTGCACAGCAGAATGAATTTGCCAAACTCATAAGAACGTGTGTCTTCAATGAGATCTATGCTCCAGTTGCAAATGGAAATTAAGTTACCAAAATTTTTTGTCATATTAAATTATATAACTAAGTTACTAATAATCTAAATGTCACTTATTTTGTTATTTTGTTTTCCTTTATAAATTTATTGCATAAGAGCTAGAGGTATAAAAATTTATATTTAGTTGTAACACACAAAGAAAAGTAGATCAACACTGAGGTGTGTACAAATTTTTTCCTTTAAAAGAGAAGCAAAAATTGTCAGGTTTGAGAAATCTTGCCATATATAAGATTACCAAACGCTAAGCAAATGTTCTACTTACTTTATTAAATCCGAGTTTCCATGGATGTGTACCTAAAATCTCTTCTATCTTCCCCAACACATCTTTAGAATCTGAGCTTACGAGCTGTTTAAAGTGTCGAGGCAGAAGAACTGGAAGGAATTCCATTATCTTCGGAAACTGCAACGCTGTCATTACACTTATAAATGGAACTACAGGGTATCAGAGAAGAACAAATAAAAACATACAAATGAGTTCAGAGGATCAGTGGTTTGATGGATTTTCTCATTTAGTACAACCAGTTAGAGAAATCCAAATCAGAGAAATCAATAAATTTACTTTAACCAGCAAGGAAATTGACACTGGAACAATTTTTCTTGTACTGAGACAGTTTTCATTGTAGTTAACACCAAAATTTATGTTCTTTAAATGCTTAGGTAACCACTTCTTAGCCTTTGCTTCATTTTGCTTGCAAATAATAAGAATAAAATTCTTGGTTCAATGATACAAAGATAAATTCAAAATTAAACATAAAAAGTAATGTATATATTAATCTTTTAATAATTTTTTACTGTAATCATGATCCTTTCATCATTAAAGTCATCTGATGATGTCCTACCAGATTTATGTGAAATAACTAACAACTGAAATATTCCATATATGTGAATGTCCAAATAACAAACTATGTTAAAAATTATTTTAAATCATTTTGGACTGAAACTTTTCCAAAATGGATTACTAATGTTCTTGCCTTACTCTTCTGCCTTCTTAAATAGAATAATTGACAACTTAACTTTTTCTTAATGCCTCAAGGTAATTTTATGTACACGAAAGTTAGAGCCAGAGAACCATAGTTTTAGAGCTGAAAAGGAATGGAGAGGAGCTTAAAGATCATCTCATTCAATCTCTTCACAGTAAAGATGAAGAACCAGGAATATCAATATACTCCAAAAACAATATAAACACATTTTCATCAAACCAATCTAAAAAGAATACTATGCCAAGATGACATAGTGGCAATATTTTAAAACACACTAGGTCATTAAATATCTCAATTACACTAAAACTTGATTATAAAAATCACACCTACTTTTGTTTTCCACAGCAAGGGACCTCTCATGATCTGGTTGGGACTCTTCCTGTTCGGTTCGTGTAGATTGTTTTCGACCATTCCTCCCATGTTCTTTGTCGAACATTCTCAATGTTTCCCTAAGATTTTCAAAGTTGAGGTTTTTATAGCCTATTGTGTTATTTACCCATGCTAAAAATTCATTTCTAGTGTCACTGGAGACCTCACAGTCTTTAAGAAAGAGGGAACAGATACTTTTTTGATCTGGTGGCGACATATTAGACTGTAAAAAGTACGACGGAAATCCTTGAACGTGATATTTCCGGGATCCCACAGCCTTCACTTGCACCTTCACTCGCCACCAAGGACCCGTTAGTGGAAAACGTCCAAACACTTCACACTGCTCTTCAGTGTTTTCATCAGCAATTACAACTTTAAAAAAAAAAGTTAATTTAGTATATTGTAAAACCTCTCTCCCAGTGTTTATCAAACCTACTATTCCCTTTAACTCTCCGCACCCCCATACACACACTCGTGCACAGTGCCCTGTGCAGATATCTATTAGAGTGTCTATATTCCACTCACTTGTTTATCTGTCTCCCTCTACTACACCATAAGCCCTCTAGAAAACGACCATGCTTCATTAGTGCTTGTGCTCCAAGAAGTAAGCGTGGTGCAGGGCAAAACTCTGCGGTTCCACTTCTAAAAGCAGTCCTTTCTCTGCAACTCCCACTTCAGCCAATACTGACCTTGCAGTTTCTAAAAAAAAATGCCTTGGCCTCTCCCACCACAGGGCCTTTGCATAAGCCCTTCCATCTGCCTTAAAGGTCCTCCTCCTTATTGTTTATCCTGTTTACCACAGACCTTGGCTTAACTGTCACTTCCTCAGGAAAACCTTCCCTGAATCTCATGAATGTAACCTCTCATAGCACTCCTTACTATTTCTTCTAAGCACTGAGTAATATTATAGCTACTTCTGGGATTATTTAAAGAATGTCTGTTTTATTCACTAGACAGTAAGCTCCTTAGGGCAGCAATCTCATCATCTTATCTCTCCAGGGTATCCCAGCAGCAAACACCTAGCTTGGCACATATAGTAGCCAGTCACTAATACTTTTAGGACAAATGACTAAACCCTCCACAGATACTTGAAAATTGTCTGTCTAAGCCTATGCCGTCCACTGACACGTGACTATTTAAAGTTCAGGTCCTCAGTCGCACTGGCTGAACTTCAAGATCTCAACAGCCACGTGTAGCTAGTGGCTATTGTACTAGACAGCGCCAATATAAAACAAGACCATTATAAAGAAAATTCCACAGGGCAGCACTGGTCTATACATTAAAATATTCTTAAATAGCAGTCATAAGTATAATTTATAGCACAGGAAATTACGCAAGGTAAACACAGATACCAATATTATTAACACAAGGTTAATGAATCAATAATGCCTTAAAGGTGTTTCTTGGGTGTGTGTATTTTCTAAGCAGCTGAAAAATAATCCCATATTTGACTTCAGGCCCGGATTTCGGGTGTGAACACAGGCGCAACACCCACTGTTATAAATATCCTCTATTATAAAGCTGCTTCAAAGAGTTGTGAACCTTAAATGAGATAACACACGTCGGCACAAGCTTAACACACAGTATTTGCTCAAGTCACTGCTATTACATTAATATTACTTTATTCTAAGTTGGACAAAGTAGCTAGGCCGTCCCAGAGGAAGCCTGTTAACAGCGACGGAGCGCCCCACTGAGGACAGGCCACACTAGAAAGCGGGTTGTTTACCTCCCGTTACATCCCCCAGGGCCCGGCGCTTCCTCACCTCGGAGGCACCCAGGGAGGCTGCCAGCCTTTACGCCCCCACTGCAGAGCTCCTCGGCATCGACAAACGCCGGATCTTCGTCCTCCACGTCTTCCATCAGAAACTCCTCGCTCTCCTCCACCAGGGCCTTGGGTGGGAGCAGGGGTCCGCGGATTTCCCGCAATCGCGGACTCGAAGTGGCCATAACTCAATTCTCTGAAAGTCAACCCAAACTCTGGGAAACCCGGGCCGGGCATAGCGCCACCATCAGCCAATCAGGTCCGCGACTGCAAGACCATCAAGTTCCGGGTGCGCCTGCGCGCGCGTGCATGGGCGGGGCTGCAGCGAAGCTCCGCCTCCAGGCGCGGGCGGGCTGTGTGCGAGGCAGAGAGGGGTGGCGCTCTTCTGCTAAGCGGAGTAACCAAACTTGAGTGTCCACCAGAGGTCTGGAGGAAATCAGTCCCCCGGCAGCCGCACCTGCTGAGCCGCTAGTCCACGACGTCTCGTAAGGAGAGAGACTTGCGGGGAAAGGCCACGTCCAGTGAGCCTAGAGAGCCCGAAAAACCAAGCCCTCCCCCAAACCCCCAAAACAAAATGACAGGTGCCCTTCAGGCCGGCTGGCCACCAGACAAAGCACCAAATAGCCAATCTCCAATCCTGAGACCCTTCTGGCTAGTCGTGACTGCTTTGGGCCTCCGTTTCCATAAGGAGCTGAATTTCTATCATCAATTCAAAGGCACTTATTCAAAGTACAGATCTCTAGTCCCCATTCCACCCATTGTATCTGGATCTAGGGCAGGGACCCAGGGGTTTGTCTTTTAAGGGTTCCCAGGTTATTTATTTTGATGCTTAGCCAGATTTGGAAAGCACTGAATTGGGTGACATTCAAAGTCCTTTTCATCTTTTTTTCAGTGAGTACACCTTGGTCTCCAAAATTTCTTTAAGCTGCTACCTGCTTACAGTGGGGCGACGAGGCTGGGGAATCCATCCACTCTTAACCCACAGTGCAGATGGGGGTGGGGGATGCAAAGGAGAAGAGAGAGGACAGTGGTTTAGAAAGTTATTCTGGTGCCATGATTCTCATACTTGATAGAATACTGTTTGAAAATGCTCTTTGAGGAACACCTAAAATATATTACTACAATTACTATTTTGACACTATTTATTATGGAATTATTCTATCAATAATACACCTAAAATAACTAAGCCTACACTGTTTGCTAAATCCAAAAGCATCTTATGATAAATTCTAATATAAACAACAGCCAGCACCAAAGGTTTAAGAAAAATGTATAAGAGAAAATACTACTAAAATTGTTTTTGCTTTTTTTTTGTCCTTTGGGTAAAAATGTCCTCATTTGTTGCTTTGGGAAGAAAAGTGCTCTGCTGCAACTGACAAACTACCGGTGTGTCCAAGAATCATCTATATGAGGTCAAATCCCTTCCCTAACACTCACAGTGGCTACTGTTTCCACTACAACATGGAATCTGCTGGGTCAAAAAAATCACAGTACTGGTGTCTTTGTTGCTAACCAGTGGATACCTTTTAACTATTGCCTTACCCCCTCTGTCAACAGTATTTGACACTGATAATAGTTTTCTTCTTGTAACACTCAAGTCCCTGGGCTTTTATGATTTGTCTTCTCAGGTCTCCCTCCTGCCTCTGGCTACATATACTTTCCTGGGGCTCCCCCACTGGCCTCTGAAATACTGGTATTTCCCAGGTTTCCATCCTAAGCACCTTCTCACTCTAGTCCTTCCTTCAATTATCTTTCACCTATTCAGTCAGCTACCTGCTACTGAGGGGTGGGGCAGGCCTGTGGTAGGAGTTCTCACAACATGTGTCAATCACTAAAGCCCTATGGGGAGACCTCTGTATTTACAACAGACCTGTGTGGTTGTAACAGCCCCTCCCCCTAACTTGCTCTTCCCCTGTGTAAAATGGAGTTTAATGCTTCTTCTCGGTCTTCTTCAGCTTCTGGCTCACCATGTATGCACACGTTGGATAACAATCCCTTAATTTCTCCCAAATAAATCCTTTGTGGTGGGAGAATACTTAGTTTTTTTTACAGATAACACTCCTAATCTGATCTCCAAACCTGTGCAAACAACCACCGATTAGATGCCACTATCGGGTGTCCCTTAGCTACATTCAGACGAGAAGCTGTTCACTGCCCAAATCTGGGTCACTTATGTGTGTATGCATAGGATATCCTTGCTACCAACATGGTAATTTGGGGACAGCACTCCAGAAGTTAAGGTTCTGTTCATAGGAGTGATAGGGAACTCAAGACTTGGAAAATTTTAGTTTAAGGTAAATAGTTATAAGCCTAGTATGTTCAGATCCTACAGATAAGGCCCATCCTGGCTCCTGGGAAAACAGTGGACCTTCTGGGGCACTGCTAAAGATGACCGCCTGAGGACAAGTGGAGGCATCCAGGCCTTTGTGTTCCAAAGAGAGACAGATGACCACTGGCCCTGTGACCAGCTAACTGCCCCGGAAAAGAATGCTGCAGTCTCTTTCACCTAATTTTCCCTGAATTTCAAAACCTCTTATCGCACCTTGTTTATTCCGTTATAAAAACATTGGCTTGGAAAGAATGTAAGATGGTCTGTTAGGGTATGAAACTGCCATCTTCTCAGATGGCCGGCCCTCTGAATAAAGCGCCAATAAAGATTGAATCTCTGTCTCTGCTTATTAGGTTTGGTAGTGACAGGCACCCCGAATGCCAGTGTCTTCTGGTTTCATATTTTGGTGACTCCGTTCTGGGACAGACTTTGAGACTCTCCAATAAGTCTGAGTATTTGGTGGGGAGTCCCATTGGCTGGCTGGTCTGAGAGGCCCTGGGGGTTTGAGTTCGGAGAATCCCAAGCAGCTGCCAAGTAATTTCACTTGGGGATTTTGCCCCGAACTCCCGGCACTTCTCATCATTTATCACGTTTGATTGAATCGTTGTGCTTTCTGGTTCAGGTTAAAATCCTGGGTCATGACTTAGGTCATCTGGTAAAGGTACCTTTCTGGGTTACAGAACTATGTTTGAAAAAATGACGTCTGATTTGGTTTGGGTACCCTCTGTCTGAAGAAGCTCTGTTTGGAAAAGGATGTCTTTTTATTTCATTTGCTCACCCACTGTTTGGAGCTCCGTCTGTCAGAATGTGGGGGAAACCCTCCGTTCTGGGAAACAGCCCATTGGGGTGAGTTCTGTGTGATTATTCAACTTATAAATGTATAACTAGAGTGAATGTGGTGTTATTGTAATACTGTTCAGCTTCTGTCCTGTACAATTTGACTCAGGAGAGCATTGGTCACTGAATGGGTCTTTAAATTACTGTATTATACTGTAATAGAGTTGTTTTGTCAAAAATCAGGAAGGCGGGACAAAATGCCTTACCTAGGTTTTTTTTTTTTTAGTTTACATGATAAAGATGCAGAATTAAAAAAAAAATAAAACAGGTTAATGGCTCAGAGAAAAGGACAATTTACGTGTGAAAGATAAAAGCTCAGAGGAGAGGGACCAGGAAGATCTAGATATTCTGACCACTGCAAACTGGTCAGAGTTCCCACAGCCCCGGGGGATCTATTCCACTGTGGGAACTGGGAAAGTGGGCCTGAACTGGCATCGCCATCTGGAACTGGTCAGGGAACTGAATTCGGTGGAGAAAGGGCCCCTACCGGGGCAGGGCAATATCCTTTGCAGAGACTTCCAGTGGGAGTAGGGCCAGCCTGCTGGGTGTTATTGGCACATACTCTGTTTTCTACATCAGATCTGTTAAACTGGAGAAGCTCAAACCCTTCTAATGTTGCAGAAAATAACTCACACGCAGGAGAGATGGCGGAGCACGATTCTTTATTACGCTAGCGGGCCCAGAGGACAGGTCCAAATTCTGGGCCCAGTCCTTTGTCTACTCACAGTATTTATAGGTTTGGGTTTAAATCTACATATCAGAAACAGAACTTCAGAAACAAGGCTGGTACAAAGATTTAGGGGTTCTGGGATTCAAAGGTTAACAAATGGCTTATCTAAACATTTGTCTACTATTTACATAGCCTGGTAGTACCATCTCACCAGGCCCATTAACAGCTTATGCATCTCTGTTAACAATCCCAGACGGCAACTCCTTTGAAATGTCTCTGCTGGCTCAGCTCCCTTATCACTCTCTGAAGCAGTTTCTGCATTCCTCACTTCCCCATCACTAATAGAGATGATCCTGATAAAATGACTGATTTGGTTGCAGCAGTTTTTGCCACTCATCATCCCAATTGGGCAGACATACAAGCCTTATTGAATTCTTTGCTTACAATGGATGAGCAGAGGCTGGTGTTGGATAAGGCAAAAGAAGAGGATAGGAGGTTGCACCAAGAAAATTTAGATGGGGCTCTGGGCCCTCCCAGGAAATACCTCCAAATGAGTCCAACTAGGACCTTGATGGGGATGGCCTTTCTCTCTTAGAGCATTATAAAAGATGCCTCTTTGGGGGAATGGGGAAAGGCGTCCTTGAGCAGAAAAGTCTGAGTATGGTGCAGGCGGTGAAACAAAAGTCCAGAGCAACCTCCCAACACCAGGAAATAGTTAGGGAGATTCCTGGGGATGGCAAGCGACTGCTGCATTTGGATTCCAAACTTTGGGCTCATTGCTAAACCACTGCATGTGGCTCCAAAGGGACAGGAATGTAGCCCTTTAGAGTGGACAAAGGAGCGCACTCAGGCTTTGAGTCCCTGAAGGTGCACCTGGCTTCAGCACTGGCCTTGGGGCTTCCAACCTACTGAAGCCGTTTCAATAATATGTGTGTGAGAGACAGGGTGTTGCCCTAGGTTTCCTCACCCAAATGCTTAGTGATATTTGCAGCCCATCGCATAATTGTCAAGGAAATTAGATCACTCTGTCCAGGAGTGGCCAGCCCACTTGAGAGTGGCAGCCACCTGTGAGCTTTTGCAGGAAGCTGAAAAAGTTTTCCTTGGGACAGCCTATGCCAGTTATGTGTCCCAGCAAGTGTTGAGTCTGCTGGAGCAAAAGGGAACTATGTGACTCACTGCTAGAAGAATGGGCAGGTACCAAGCCATCCTTGACCATTTCAATGTCCCCCTCAAAACTGTAAGTTAAATCCTGCCTCTCTTCTCCTGGAGCCTGACTCAGCTGTGCTAATACATGACTGTGCTGAGATAACTGGTGAAGTGTATTCTAGCAGAACTGATTTACAGGATCATCCTTTAGAAGAAGCAGACTGGACTGTCTATGTTGATGGAAGCAGTTATGTGGACAAAGGAAGCAGAAAGGCTGGGTATGCAATTGTGACTCTTGAAGGAGTAGTGGAGGCCAAGGCCTTGCCGCCGGGAACCTCTGCTCAGAAAGCCAAACTGATTGCATTGGCGAGGGCACTGGAATTGTTGAGCGAAATGAGAGTGAATGTGCATGTTGACTCAAGGGAAGCTTTCCTGATTTTGCACGCACATGGTTTCATCTGGGAAGACAAAGAACTGTTAACCTACAAACAAAAAGGAGATTAAGCATGCAGCAGAAATTTTAAAATTACTAGAGGCTGTTCAGGTACCTTTACAGGTGGCAGTTATGCACTGCCTGAGGCATCAGAAAGAGGACACTGAAGGGGCTAGAGGAAACAGTCTGGCTGACCGGGTAGCAAGAGTCTGCTAAAGGGATGTTTACAATGCCTTTGGTACCTGTTCTACACTTGTCACAATCTGACCCTGAATACTCGACTTCAGACTTAGAGAAAGCTAAGGGTTGGGGTTTTGATGAAGAAGGCCCTGATAGTGGATGGAAAAAGAATAAGAAAGGAGCTGTACTGTTTTCCTGAACATTTAGTAGAGTCAGTCATGAAGCATTTGCTTGAGGCCACACACTATGGAAGAGACTCTTTAAGCACCTATGTCAAACTGTGTCTCACAGGTCCTGGGATTTCTAGAGTCATAAGAAAAGTAATTGCTGGATGTGCTGTGTGCCAGAAGAAAAACCCGAAGACAGATCCCCATCAAAGGAGAGAAGGAAAGCAATACCAAGGACAGTGTCCACTTGAGGACTGACAAATGGACTTTACTCAGATGCCAAGGGTCTGAGAGTGGAAATATTTGTTAGTTTTCATTGCCACCTTTTTCAGAATGGTTAGAAACTTATCCTACTAGAATGGAGAAATTCTTGGAGGCAGTGAAAGCTTTACTGAAGGAAATCATCCCTCACTTTGGCCTTCCTGGCAGCATCCAGATTGATAACGGACCTGCTTTTGTTTCAGAAATTACACAGGAGGTTAGTAAATTTTAGGAATCAAGTGGAGACTCCACATGGCATGGAGACCTCAGGCTTCTGGGAAGGCAGAGAAGATGAATCACACCTTGAAGACAAATATAGCCAAGCTGTGTCAAGAAACTCATCTCCATTGGGATCAAGCTTTGCCTATTGCCCTGCTCAGGATAAGGGTGGCTCCTTGAAGTGGGATTCAATTGAGTTCTTATGAAATTGTGTATGGGTGGCCATTTCAAGCTATGATTAGGGTAGGAGATATGTATATAGATCAAGAAATGAAGGTGAAGAAATATGTACAACATTTAAGTGAAACTTTAGCTGTAACTAATGACTTTGCCTGTACTAGGGACTTCTCTCCCCTTATAGGTTCACTGCATTCGTTCTAACCGGGAGATAAGGTGCTACTCAAGACCTGGAGGACAGGCTCCCCAGAGAGTCAACTAGAAGAGAAGTGGACTAGACCTTGGGATGTACTCCTCACCACCCCAACTGTGGTGAGGTTGACAGGAATAAAACCCTGGATTCATCACACCGGGAGAAAGAAAGCACTAGAGGAACAATGGACCGCCGAGCCTCAAGAAGACCTGAAAGTCATCTTTCGAAGATAGTGACTTACACTCTGTTCATTACCTCCTGTTTAAGCTCTTGTTATGGACAGCTTGTTCCTTTCAAACAAGATGAAAATATTTGGGTATATTTAGCAAGAAATGTTCTGAATATTTCTGACTTTTGTCTTGCAGGTTGAACAAACTTTCACTTCGTGTCTTATAGGTGTTTGTAATCCCTCGGACAACCTTAGAAATTATACTGTGTTTGAGCATATCGAAAAGAAAAGGACCTACTCTGATATTTTTAATTTCCCTATCCTTTATGGTAACCATAAGGGACAGGGAAATGTTCTCATTGAAAGTCACTAATGTAGGCCCAGCTAGAGAGTGTGCAACTTCTGTCCACTGCACTGAAGACTGTCTTGTGCTCTCAGCAGGTGTGAAGATGAATTGCACCACCATCACTGATGTATCTTACGCCTACGCTCATGTAAATGGCCAACAGGATGGTTTCTGATATGTGGGGTGACTGTCCATTCCTATGTTCCAGCAAACAGTTCTGGGGGACCATGCTCTCTGGGAAGACTGACAGTGTTCATGCTTCAGAAGCCCCACCTGACCCAGGCTCCATGGGATCTCTCCCTTACACCCGATTATAACAGTGAATTATGCCTTTTTAGCCTTGCTGAATATGTGTCTTTATCCATATTTGTAATGCCAGCCACGGTGACCTATTTAAATGTAGGAATAAGCAGATTAGCCTGAGCTATGGCAAAACCTTTGATTGCCACCTCACAAGCCATCAGGCCATTAGTCAAGAACCAGGACAAGTCAGAGAAACAGTACTGGAGAATTGTGCAGTTACAGACTACCTTCTTTTAAGGCATAGCCATGGATGTGAAGAATTTAAAGGACTCTGCCGTTTTAACCTAATTGATAGTTCACAGCTCATAGAGCGTAAAGTAAAGCAAGTGAATGATGTGGTGTCCAATATAAAACAGAGAGAGGGATTCTTTGACATTAATTTGTCTAAATTAACCTCCTAGCTGCCTAGTATCTCCAGTCTCTGAGAGGCATTTATTTTCATCTTTGCCATTTTGTTCAGAATCATAGTGTTACAGAACAACAAGTGGGAGTACAAGGGTGATATACTATTACCGAAAGGAACCCCCAGGTTTGTTATGTCTGCCACCTTATAGGAAAGACATCTCTCAATGCCAGAGATTCATGAAAAGGAAAGGAAATGTTTATTTAATGCTATACAGACTTAAAGTAGTGACCTAGTATCTTCATCAAAATCCCAAAGTCCCTTAAAACACCCACAAACACACACAGTCCTTCCTTCCCCCCTTTGCCCAGTCTGGGGTACCGTATCTCAGGAAAGGAAATAGAAGTCCGTGGCTCAGGCAGCCCCCAGTTCTTCCCAGTAATCTGTCTCGGCTGGTAGGCCTCCCTCAGTTCCCTGCACCATCAGCTGTGTCACCAGGATCTCTGCTAAAGCTGGGTGGTGGTTCCCCCTTCTAAAGGTACAGGGGTCCTCACTCTGGCAAAGCCAAGTAGTTCTCTCTCCCAGGGCCGAGAGAGTCCCCACTGGCTCTGAGTGTTGCCACAGCTATTTAATATATCTATGTAACCAGTTAAAGGTTATAGATATGTTAAATGACTACACCAGAGGTTAGCTGCAAAGGTGTTTCTATGTAAAACAGCTATCCTGCTGCATTTTTCCCTTCCCCCAACCCACACCTGAAGTGGGAAGGGGTGAGGACATCTTATACATTTTTCTAATATTTCCTGGACACCCTGAGTACTGGGCCCCATTACAAATCCCCACCTGGGGCCCCCCTCTTGGCTGCACCCTGTTACACTAGCTTGTTGTTGCATACAATGTGCCTCCTCATGTGGGTCTGCAATGAGGTGCATTCCTAAACCCCCCACCGGACAGTCCAATGCTAAGTTACATGCCCAACAAGAAAATGAACACTTCTATACGAAGCTGATCTCATAGAAATGAGACAGTTTAATACTAGCAGTGGGGAATGATATGGGACTCAAGAGTGGGAAAATTTTAGTTAAGGTAAATAGTTATAAACCCAATAAGTAATGCATATGTTAAAGCTTTTGTTTCAGATCCTACAGATAAGGCCCACCCTGGCTCCTGGGAAAACAGCCGACCTCCTAGGGCACTGCTAAAGACTACCTGGGGACCAGTGGAGGCATCCAGGCCTTTGTGTCCCAGGGAGAGACAGACAACTACCCACCCTTGGGAACAGCTAACTGCCTGGGGCAAGAATACTGCAGTTTTTGATCTAATTTTCCCTGAATTTCAAAACCCCTCACCACACTTTGTTCTGTGTTATAAAAATGCTGGCTTGGAAAGAAAATGTAAGATGGTCTGTCAGGGTGTGAACCCCCGTCTTCTCAGATCACCAGCCATCAGAATAAAGCGGCCTGTCTCTGCTTTTTGGGTTTGGAGTGTGACAGGCAGCCCGCACACTGGTGTCTTTTCTGGTTTTACAAGGAGTATAAGTCAATGGTGTTCTACTAGAGAGTGTAGGTGGGGATTCAGAGGGACGAGAACCTTGCTTCTTTATCAGTGGCTCCCTCATTTTTTCCCAATCCATCTTTTAAAAAATGTGAACAATTCTAGGTCCCTGGATCCCATTTTTGCCATACACAGTAAGCAACATCAAAAGCACTCGGGGTGTTTCTGAAAATGAGATTCCTGGATCTTTTCTGAAGCTACATTTCCAGAAACACAAAACAACACAGACAAAAGGTTATTCATTGTGCAATTTTCATCATAGCGACTGATTGGAAACAGCAGAAATGTGCACCAGTACGAGACCTACTGATAAAGTACAGTGTATCTACACAGTGCAGGGCTCTTCAGCAATTTCCTAAAAAACGAAAGAATAAGGAAGATCTCTGTGAACTTGAAAGGGAGTGTTTTCTGAGATGTTAAATAAGAAAGATATAAGCAATGCATATAGTTTATTTGTGTGTATGTTATGCTTGTTTTTTGGGGGAAATCCAGGCAAGATAAATCAGAAATTAATGAAAAAAGTTAACTTGCATATTGGGTGGAAATAGGATAAAAGAGACAGGAGTGGGAAAAGATCTCTGAGTCAAACTTTTTGCAGTGGTTTTGACTTCTGAGCCATGTAAATGTTTCATGCATTCAAAAATGAATGGAAAGCAAAACCTAAAAGTGAACACAAACAGAACTAAATGAAACTGTCAGTCAAATGGATAACATAACCTCTCAGGGAAAATAATTGCCTCAAGTTACTGTGGAATACTTTGAATAAATGTTTTAAGTTACTCTGACTGTAATAGGGTACAGCCAGAGAGGCCCCCAAAGAGGGATTTGTAATGGGGTCCAGAACTCAGGGTGTCCAGGAAATATTAAAAATATAGCATGTTCTCACCCCCAGTCTGAGCTGGGGGATGGGATGCATAGAGCAGGGCTATTGAGAGTTGCTTTGCATAGCAACAGTTTTGCAGCTAACCTCTAGAACGGTCATTTAACATATCTATAACCTTTAACTAGTTTCATAGATATGTTAAATAGCTGTGGCCAGGCTTTGAGCCAGGGAGGTGGGAGTGACTTCCACTCAAGATGTAACTGGGAGGCAAAGACCCCTGGTTACAGCTCCTGCGTGAGAGCTTGGAGATGGTTCACTCCTGCCACAGGGCCACGCCTGCCCATACCTACTAGGGCACCCCAGAAATCTGGGAAAACACAGAAATGCTGGTGGGAATTGCCTGTTGTGGAAGGAGTTGGAAACAGGACTGCAGAGGAAGTTTGGTGCTGGGATTTAAACTGAGGCCTGGCAGCCATGCTAGGTAGGGTACCAAACAGCTTTGGCAAGAGAGGGAGAACCACACAGCCTTGGGGCTTCCTTTGCCACACAGCTTAGGAAGCTGGGAAGCGAGATGTAGCAGTGATGCAGAGCTCTCTCTTAGCAGTTTGGAAGAATGCAGGAGAGACGCTGCAGGAAGGAAAAGGGCAAAAGGACTCTTGCCGGTGGGCCGTAAGAAGGTGCCACTCCGGTTTGGATTAAGAACTGGAGATCCTGGCGGTGACACAGTTGATTGTGCTGGGAATTGAGGAAGGCCTGCCAGCCGAGCACGGATTACTAGGAAGAAGTGGGGCGGGGTGGGGAGGCAGGGAACTTCTATTTCTTTTCCTGAGATATGGTGCCCCTGACTGGACAAAGGGGGAAGGGAAGGACTGTGTCTGTTTATGGGTGTTTTAAGGGACAATGGGATCTTAATGAAGACATTAAGTCATTACTCTTAAGTCTGTATAACTTTCTGAATAAATAATTCCTTTCGTTTTCACCAGTCTCTGACATTGAGGTGTATAATTCCCTGGTGGAGGACAAGGCAAACCTAGTACAGGGGGGCCCCGGGGGGAAGGGAGGTTCCATTCGGTAATAGTATATCGTCCGCCCCCAGGTCTGTTCAATAACATGACTGTAGACCCTTAGTAGATTATATTCTGAGGACAAAAGGACTACAAAGAAATGTTAAATTTCACCACACACTGTGGTTAATGTTAATTGATTAATATTGTTATTGTAATTTTGAAATTATATATTATAGGATAAGAGAAATAAGAAAAAGTCTTCGTGTTTTACCAAGTGAAGGTTTTTAATGTACATAAAAAATATAAACCTAAAATAAAAGAAGTTAAGAAAAATGCCTACAATATTAACCTTGAATTGGAAATGTAAATATGAGTTTATGATTTCTTACATTTTAAATGTATTTTCTAGCTCTGTTTACTGGCAGGGCTGAGGGCGGTGCCGCCCTGTAACTCCGATCGTGTCTGCCAGCGCAATCTCGGTTTGAAAATGGAGGTTTCTTAAGACATGGCTAAACAGAAAGAAATTGATCACTCTACTCTGGGTCAGGGAAAATACAAGGCGGACCGGGGACTTTTTGTGCCGGGAGGCCAGGAAGCGCTCAGAAACTGATGGAGCTGTGATGAAAGGATTCAGGTGGGCCTCCCAGTAGGCGGGATTAGGGAGGTTTCAGTGTCAAAAAGAGTAACGATTGCATTTGATTGCAATGCACCAAGTAAATAAAAATCTGGTGTGTCCATTGTGATACAAAAAACAACAAAAGAAGAAATTTAAAAAATATTAAACACCATTCTGCAATCTCCAGTAAAATAACTGATTCAAGCGAGGATCACTAAAGGATACTAAAGCATTAAGTGAAAAATCAGTGGGACACTGATACTCTCACAACGACAATGAGTTACAAATTGTGAAGAGGAAAATGTGCATTTACAATGGAAATATGCACCTGTCAGTCACCCCTTAAACAAGTCATCAAACTTAGTTGAATGATAACAAATTATCATTAAAAACAAACTAAGGTGTCTCATGCTGTGATGCAATAGTGATGTACATAAGATCGACGATGAAATATTCTTGCTGGAAATATTTAACCTGGTTGTAATCATGGTTCCAGATCAGCATTGTCCAATGGAAATAAAATGTGAACCACATATATAATTTAAAAGTTTATAATATAGCCATATTGAAAAAAGAAATAGGTGACATTAATTTTAATGATGAATTTGATTCAACATGTATAAAATAGTATTTCAACATAGCAATCAATATAAAAATCATTAATGAAATATTTTACGCTTTTTCACCCCTAGTTTTTGAAATCCAGTGTGCATTTTACCCTCCTGGCCTCCTCATTGTGAACCTCGAGGGCCCGGCAGCTGCGTGTGGCTCTGACTACCGTGCTAACAGCACATCTCTAGGTCCAGTTGCTAATTTGCCCAAAATCCAAGGCACTTGGGCACCAAGTAAATAATATCATGAAGAAACATGTCAATTTAGAACAAAAGTCAGAAAAATGTCTTAAATAAAGGACCAGTTAGTAAACATTTTAGTCTTTGCAGTCTGCATGGTCTTCACATCATTCTCATCCTCTTCCTTCTCGCCCTTCTTTTTTGTTGCCCTTTAAAAATGTGAAAGTATTCCTACCTCCAGGGCTCTACAAGACAGGCCATAATTTGCCCATACCTAATATAGTATATGGACATGCTACAAGACAGCTGACCTAGATTTTCCAAAGCGTCAATGTCATGGGGGAAAAGGTGGGGAAGAACAAGAGGGATTTGGGAGCGGACAGAGAGGCCAGTAGCTGGAGTCAAGTGGACGAGGAGTGAGGCCAGATGAGGCTGGAGAGAGAGGGGCAGCCACAGTATGGTCACTGAGCAGCCATCAACGGCTGCAAACAGAGGCTTAACCATTTTCTTCTAAAAAATGTGGTTATTCATCCAGCAGAAACTAACCTCTTATTTCAATATCTCCTTGAAATCTCTCCCAGGAAATGCTTATTAAACAAATCAATTGACCTGAATTATGAAAAGAAAATGTTAGTATCATTCGTACTGCTTCTCACACAGAAGTTTTTCCTAGGTTACTTCTAATATGTTTTCTGGTTATATTTAAAATACATTTGCTTTAGAGCACCTGGATGGTATCAAGGCAAGTAACACACTGGAGTTATCATTAGTAAAATCTATACATTTTATTGGGTGAGTGGGAAGGGAATAAGATTTAGTGACCTGTTTAATTAATGTGATGAGGTAAAGCATCCAATTAAGGTAGAGTTATGATAATGATGGTTTCACAGTTATGAGGAAACACTTCAAATCAATTTATCTTGATGAATATTTAAATTAGCAGTTTCTCTTTTTTGTTTGTTAAAACAGGGTCCAAAGGAGAATGGTAGAATTAAAACAGGAAATCAGTTAAATAATAGAATTACCAAAGAGATTGGCAAGTATACATGGAGTAGAAATTATAATAAAAATGTGTTAAATTTCGTTCAGTCTACAGACAGACATATGTGTGACAGGTAGTACTACTGTCTATGATATCTGGTGTCCCTCTCCTTTTAGGTGTACGATGGGACTGTATTTCCCCATACATTTGAAGTTATGGCCATCTGACTTGCCGTGGCCAATAAAATGAGAGCAACATGTCACTTCAGGGGGCACATTTAAGTGCACCTCTCAACTCCCCACCGCTGACTATTCCGTGGTGATTGTGGGAGTGTGAGGTGCAGCAATGGCCGCCCTGTAACAGACGGATGCCCCGCAGAGTTATATGGACCTGGCATAAATCAGAACACTGTTCTGGGTATTGGAGAACAGTGAACAAAACAAACCAAGTCCCAGAAATTTCCAGTGAGAATCAAAGAGCAAGTAAACATAAATATCAAGTGAAGGCAAGGACTAAGAACCAAAATAAAAGCAATTAAGGGGACAGAGAATGACTGGATTGGAGATTTATTATTTCAGATATGGTGATCAAAGAAAACAGGCAGGGATATTACTAAATTGACATTGATAAGATAGTAGGCTATGTTGGCTGAGGGATGGATCATTGAACAGAAGGAGTGCAACTTGGAGAACACGTGAAGAGTGTGATGCACATGGAATCCACAATCAGCAACAGACAAATACAACCTTCGTGGAGCAGAAATACATATGAATGTTCTGCAGGATCAGTTCTGAAGCAGAAATCAAACTGCCTTCCGACTAGCAGGTGTGTTTTCCTGGATTGGTTCTAGATGGTTGGAAAAGTCCCTTTACTTGTGACAAGATTCCACATCCAACATTTATTTCTGGTCAAGGCGGGGAAAAGCCCACTTAGCTTATGAAGCACTGGACAAAAGGAAAATATAAAGAATAGGTTGAATTGATAATGAGCAAAAAAAGAAGGGATGACTGGGAGGTGAGAAGAAGAATGCAGAAAGAATTCCACCGAGGAACGAGCGAGCAGATGCAGAAGAGCAGGGAAAGGAATCTGAAAACTCACTCCGGCCGTCTGGCTCAGTGAGTTCTGTGCACTGAAAGATGCCTTTTTGGTTCCTGGTCAGGCACATGCCTGAGTTACAGGTTCCATCCCAGGTTGGGGCCTGTGTTATATATGCGGGAAGGAAGCAACCGATCGATGTCTCTCCTCTCCCTCTCCGTTCCCTCCACACTCTGTAAAATCAATAGGCATGTCCCTAGGTGTGAATTAAAAAAAAGTTTTCTTAAAAAAAAATGTTGTAACACTGGTAACAACTCATATTACCCAATGGCAGATTCCATGAGGTATAGAAAATCTAGAAAATTCCTTTTTTTTTTGATGGAAGTAAACAGAATTTGGAGAGTGCAGAGAAGATATTTTCACATTCAGGACATAGAACATTTGTGTATTTTTATCTCCTTCCCTTAGATATAAACAATAACAATGGTTTCTTTGGAGTGTTCATGGTGAGCCAACCATGAAGTGTTTTTTATGAACGAATTATTTACTCTTCACAACGGACCCATGAAGCAGATACTATTAAAATGTTTGTTTTACTTATGAGGGATCTGCTGTTGGGAGGTGAAACCACTTGAGGCTGGAAGTGGCCGAGCCGGGCTGGAACCCAGGAAGTCGCCCGCAGCCCATCTGCTGCTGCGCTGGCTGGCACAGCCCGGCACCCCCAGTTCCTGTGCACACACCTAGGGCACACCGCATGTGCAGGAACTCGTTCTGTAGCAGAATAAACCCCTTGAGTTGTTGCCTCTCTTGTTTGCCTGAGATTTGTAAAACAGACATAGACGTCTTTGAGGTCTTAGAGTGGCTTTAAAAGATACCCACAATATGGTGTCATATATAAGTGATAAATAACTCAGACTGCATGTGGGTTACTTATTTTTCATGTAGCGGCTGGATCGATCTGCAAGAACTCTATACGCAAGGGGTCCAAGATTAATAGCGCATGTGGGAGAGATGAATGCTCTTCACCTCTTTCCTGGCTGGCTCTGTTTTGGAGAGATTATTGTTAGCTGACACCTTTCCCATAATATTTGACCATGACTTTATATTTTGAGAAAAAACTACTTCCTTACAGCTCCCACACTGCTCTTCAAAAAGCTCCACCTGGTATCTTTGCTAAATCATATCATTACAAACGAAGTGGGCGAGCAAAGGGTGCCAAGCATTTCTACAGTGGGGGAGTTCACCTAAGAAGATGACACAGGGATATCATTACCTCCAACAATCCTCAGGTTGTGTCTGTTCTTCCTTTTCCTTTAAAATACAGTATGTCTTTGCACCTGCATTGCTCCGTCACACACAGAGACATCCTTAGGGTGTGTAGGGCCCCGGGCACATGTTTGTTTGTTTGGTTGGTTGGTTTTTTGCAGGGCCCCTCTCTTTGGAAACAATTTAAGCCATCCGGAATCAGCATGCCGGTGCTGTTTTGGCAGCCCCACCTAACACAATTATTAAATTTAAAAAAACAAACAAACTGCATTTCCCAGGAGCATGATTGGCTTTCTACGTCACTCTTCCAGAACCAGGACGTGGCCGCAGCCCAGGATAACTGACTGAATAGGCATGAATCATGGGGCAAGTTGGGATATCTGGTCAATTCTACTCATTAGATGGCAGGTAGGAGAGCAGTCCAACACAGGGAAGTGGGGGCTGAGCCCACAGGGCCCCAGTCCTAGCTTGGAGTGCCCCAAGCAGATGGGGGCCAATCCAGTCTCTTCTAGTCCCAGGTACCAGGGAGGGCTGCATATTTGAGGAAATCACTTCAAAGAGTGAGACCTCCTGATGCCTGGGGCCCTTGTTAGGACCCCTGATTACTCATGTCTGAAAGTCACCCCAACACCTTAATCTGTAATCACCTTGCCTAACTTCCTACAACTTCTTCCTGGTTGCCTCGTCCACTCTCCTCCTTTTGTATCCATTGTCCTCACAATGCAAACTTGTTATTAATATTGTACTGCCTTACTTTGCACCATGTTCCTTCTCATTGGTTTTATGAAATATGAACGCCTTAGTTGTAGTCTTCATGTAGATGCGGTCCAGATCCAGTCCCTCTCATCTACTCAGGAATACCGCTTCAGCAGTTCTCCCTTCTTGCCAAACTCTTTGGACTCATCCCTGACTGCTCTCTATCTCCTAGATCACATATCCAACCCATCAGCAAATTCCATTGACTCCACTTTCAAAATATACCCAGAGTTCCTCTCCTCTGACCATCTCCACTGCTCCCACCCTAGTCTCAGCTCTGCCTTCCTCTTCGTGCTAGCTTACTGCAGTAACCCCATAATTGAGTCTCCTGTCTCCAGTTTTGCTTTCAATAGCTTTTCCTCAACATAGCAGCCATAGTGAGACTTTAAAAATGGTTCTTAGGCCCTGGCTGGCATGGCTCAGTTGGTTGGAGCGTAGTCCCATACACTGAAACGTGGCAGGTTCCATCCTGGGTCAGGGCACATACCTAGGTTGCAGGTTCTCCAGGCGGGGCATATGTGGGAGGCAACTGACTGATGCTTCTCACATCGGGGTCTCTGTCTCTCTCCTTTCTAGCTCTCCCTTCCTCTCCTTCTGAAATCAATAAATGTATTCTTTAAAAATTAAAAAATAAAATAAAACAGGTCTTAAAGTTTTACTCCTTTGCTCAAAACCCTGAAATGGCTACACATCACATTTATGGTGAAAGCAAAAGCTCACAAGTTCCTCCATGCTCTACTCTTCTCCCGGTCTCACCAACACCCCCCACGCCCAGCCCCCGCGCTCCCCTGTGCTTATTCTGCCTCAGCCACAGGCCCCCTTTTATTTCCTTGCACTGCCTGTTCCCTCTGTCGGGAATAGTCCCGCCCAAGGATCTGTGTGACTAACTCCCTCACCATCTTCGAGTCTGCGCTCAGCATTGCCTTCTCAGCGGGACTGGCCCTGCCTGTGCACTCTGCCGAAGGCCCTTGCTGGAGATATGAATTGCCCACACATCGAGATGTCGCAGTCCCCTTTCAACTGTTACCATCCGATTTTTGTAGGCTCACCATGCATCCTCCCGTCCAATCCCTTCCAACAGGTTTCTGATAAGGAGCAAGGCCACTTCCTCAGCAGCAGGGTCCTATGTGACGGCACTTGTTCGAGTTGCCAGGTGAAATTCAGGATGCTTAGTTAATTTGGATTTCAGAAAAACAACAAATAACTTTTAATATAAGCATGTCCCAGAGTGTCCTGTATTTGTACCTGCTACATTTGACAACCCTGCACTCTGCATTCCATGATATTTCTGTTTTCCGTGTTTCTGGCTTTTACTGGGTTGCAACAATCAGTCCCATCCCCTCCAGGGCCAGTGCTTTTGCTCCTCTGCTGCCCTCTACTGGCCTCAGTTGTTCACTGACGCCCGAGGGAAAGGCGTGAGAGCTTGGGTCTACAAGAATGTTGAGGGAATGTGGATGAAGCACTGTGCTGAGCTAGATAACTATTCCATGCTTGCAAGGAGCGCCAAGGCCAGAAGATTAAAGAGATTTATACAGAAAGTGCACTGGATTGGAAGTGAGAAGTCTCAGGAAAAAAAAGGTTCTGGCCTAAAATCTGTCACTGGCAAGCTGAGCACCCTTGAATTCACTAGGACTTTTGGACTCTTGTGGGGAAAATTACTGTCTGAAAAGTGCAGGCGAGTTCATCTCAGAGAGATAACAGCTTTGGAGAAACTCTTGGCTATGCAAAACCAAGACTCGGAGTCTGACAAGGATAAGAAGAAGCAAACTTAAGTAAAGGGAACTGTTGTGGACAAAATGAGGAAAGGGCGTTGTCTTCGGAGGCCTTCTTTGGATGATAACTGAATCGGGCCGAGCGGGCGGGGCACAGAGGGGTGTGGTGTAGAGAACGGATAACTGGGGAGAGAGGAGAAAAACGTTTTGTAAATAAGAGCACTGCTGGCCACACGGCATCTGATCAGGCCAAGGAAGACCAGTACGACTGAGGTAAAGTCTGACTGCTGAGTCAGAAGTTTCTTACTTCACGCAGCAATTCCACTCTGTTTCCTTCCAGCCTTTTATAAAGCATGCTACAGACAATCGTGTCGGGCTCATAAGGCTGGGGCTGCATGGCCAGATGAGAACGGAGTGGTTCTGAAAGAGCTGGAACGCCAGGGGAGACAAAGAGGTGGCAGGCAGGAGTGGAGGAGCAGGTGTGCATGGGGGGCTGCAGCGGACAAGAGGCCACGTGAACATCCTCCTGGGGACACCCACAGAGAGCTGGGGGTGCTTGTAGTTCCTGCAGTTACACAGCATAGGGACTGGAGATATTTTACTTGTACAGGAGGACCACAGAAGGCCGGAGAATCGTGTGACTTCTGTGGCTCACATAAAATGAGGTTGTTGCTAATGGGTGCAATCCTGTGCAGCCCTAGCAGTCCAGGGTTCTAAGATGTGTTCCCACAGAAAGAGAAAAGTGACAGACCGAAAGAGCACAGAGAAATGGGTGAACATGTCGACGGCTGAGATCCCAGGGAAACTTCGGGCCACGCATATCATTCCTGGCCCTCCTTCCCTAGTTCATGCAACTAGTGACATTTCCAAGAGTTTCCGAAGTAAAGGATCTCAACTCTAAGCCAGGAGTTCTGCCTTTAAAGAATTGATAGAATCTTTGGAGACAGAGTTTTTCTCTAGGCAGTACTCAAAGTCAAAGGACTTTTGCTTATCTCCCCACCACAAGTCTCTCGGAGGAGAAAAAATAGTGTACATTCATTCTCTTTTCCAGAGCAACCCATCAGTGTTACAGCTTAACAAAATCATTTACTCGTCCTTTGGAACATTCATGCATGCATGTATTCAACAAACACTCACCGAATGCTTATTTTGTGCCAGATATTCTGCTAGGGAATGGTGAGCAATGACATACCTGGAGGTCTCCCAGAACTTTCAACTAAGCCTGAGAGTCAGTAATTAATTAAATAGTTACCAGTGTTAAAGTAATTAAACCAGGAGGCCATTAGAGTAAGGTGACACTAATGCTGTGGCAGCCTTCATAAGCAAACCCAAATCTAAGCCTATAAATTCCCCAAGGTTATAAAATGAAACCTAAGGACAACCAATCACAAACAGCTATCCACCCTTTCAGTTGTAGCCAATTAATAACTTCCTTACTTTGCTTCCACTTTTTCTCTATAAAAGTCTCTCCCCAGCTTGTGTAAGTGAAGCTCTCCTAACCACTTCCAGTTTGGCACTGCCTAATGCCAATCGGTTTTTGCTCAAATAAAGTCTTAAATTTTACATATGCCTCAGTTTATCTTTTAACACCAGAAAAGCAATGCAAGATCACAATAGTGATAAGTGTTCCAGAAAAGAAGTATTTACAGCTAAAAGAGAAGTTTTAAAGGGAATTCAACCTAATCCACAAGGTCACAGAAGGTTTTCTCTGAGGAAAGGATTGAGCCAAACCTGGAGTCCCCTTCTGTTAATGTCCAAAGGACGAAAGAGGGTTCACTTACTGTGGGCAGGTAGGATGGTCCAGGCAGAGATCGGAAATCACTTTCTGTTAGGTGAAAAACACAATTCTTCAGGATTTAGAGTCGAGCTGGTGAGAAGAGATTGTGCAAACCAAATTACTCCAAAATGCTCTCCAGAATTGGCTCAGGGGTGGGCCAAGTTGATGCAGCAAGGCCTTCTTCCAGTCCAGTGAATGCTGAGGATCGTCCAAAGTGATGTGGTGATATCCCTGATATCAAAACCTCTAAGCAATCTGCACACACACACACACACACACACACACACACACACACACACTAAGTTTATTTAACATAGACAGAGTCTCCCTGACACACTGTGGAGAAATGACCGGCATCCATGTGCAGTCATTAGAGGGGGACACATTTCATGGACCTTCCCAAAGCTGACGACATATTCCTTGCAGCTCATTCCATCAAGCAATCGTCCTTTAATTCCTCCCTTGTGCTCCCACAGTTCTTACCGTGTGGTCCGTCGATGCACTTACCTGATTGTATTTAATCATTTGTTGATGTCTCTATGTTTCCTAGAAGGTTGACAGCGAGTATAATCCTGGTGTTTGACCATTAACCGTACTGCTTTCAGTGTTGCTAAGAACAACGTTATCGCTTAAAAACAGAATCTTGCTACCATGGTTGTTTTGTAGCAGTCAAGAATATTGTACTGAAGGGAGTCATCAAAATAGTAAAGCATTGTCTCTATGCAACATGTATTTCTACTGAGTTTAAGTAGCTATTAATTGCTAGTAAAATCAGTTTCTCCCTTTTCATTCCCCTATTAAAATCTCTGTGGCATTAGGCAGATCAAGATGATCAGTAGGACTACAAGCATTAATTTTGCAATTGGGGTTAAATAAGAGAGAGTGTGGTAAAGAAATAAAGGTTTAGAAAACAGGTCTTGGGGATAATCTATAAACCTATTTGTAATGAGTTAATTCAATAGTAGCCTTATCTAAGGATATTAACTGGAAAATATTAAAGAAATTTTCACATAAATTCAGTGATCTGAATTCATAACATGCAAAATTAAATGCCATGTTCAATTTTGTTTTTCACACAAACTTGAATATTGACATTATCCATGAGAACCAGAAAGAGTTGGCAGTCGTACAGTGCTCCAAGGCTTGTACAACATGGCAGAATTTCAGTTTCCATTAAATAAACAACAAATGACTTTAAAAATTAAACACAAAGCTGAATTTTTCATAAAGAATTGATTTCCTAAGTGCCTGTCCTAATTCTTCCTAAATGTAGAGAAAGTGCCCCCTAGTGGAATTCCGGTGCAGCACTTATTTCAGCAGTGTTTTTCATTTATCTAGTCAGATGCTGAAGGTCTGCAGCGTGCCAGGCACTGTGCTAGGCTGTGGGCACAAAGGCATGATGGAAAGCAGAGTTCATTGATGTCAGATACTGCAGAGAAATCAAGTGTGATGAAGTACGAACGTGGATCACTAGGGTTTGCTATTAGGAAGCCACTGATTGTCTCAGAGAGAGAGAGAAATTTTAGTGGAATGGAGGGCAAACCCTGTATTTAAGGAGCAAATGGGAAGTGAAAGAAGGGTGTGAGCCAGTACAAACTACTTTACCAAAGAACCTGGCTATGCCCTGCTGGTCTGGCTCAGTGGATTGAGCGCCAGCCTGCGAACCAAAGTCAACTGGTTTGATTCCCAGTCAGGGCACATGCCTGGGTTGTGGGCCAGGTCCCCAGTAGGGGGTGCGTGAGAGGCGACCACACATTAATGTTTCTCTCCTTCCCTTCCCCTCTAAAAGTAAATATAAAGTCTTTAAAAGTCAGTTTTTATCTTGAGGAGAAGCAGACATGGGAAATGAGAAGTCGAAGACAAAGTGGAAAGGACGACTGACTGAGTACAGGAGAGGAAAAGGATCCAGAGCAGAGAGGGGAAAGGCCCACAGGACGGACGGACGGAGGAAGAGTGGGCAGGAGGGAAGAGCAGGCGATTGGTGGGTCTGTCCAGACGCAGGAGAGGGAGTGAAGAGTCACGCCCAACGTCTGCTTTTTTCCTCTGAAGTAGAAATCAGACACAAGGGCTCAGAGTCAGAACGTAGGAAGGGAAGGGAGTCTTGAAGAGAAACCTAGTGACTATGGTTGGGTATGCAGGCGACAGATGGCCTGAGACCAGCAGGAGAGCTAAGCAGCCCGATGAATGGACGGAAGAGGAGACTGCAGTGTGCAGGCCGTAGTCAGCATAGCAGTGACGTCACAGTGCCCCTGGCGTCCCAGAAAGCAGTTTGCAGGCAAGAGAACAAGGAAATTTTTTTGCAGATCAGATATTTTGCAGGTCAGACATGGCAGAAAAAATACTAAGGATACTTCTGAGATTTAAAAAAAAAAGGAAGTGAAGCCCAGGGGTGGAAGTAGGATTGTCATGATAGACTAGAGAGAAATTGAGTGTCCAGAAATCTGGTGCTGGGAACCAGCTCGATGGGAGTAAGAAGTCATGATCCAAGCGGAAACGTATGTTCCAGGCGCCATGCTAAACACATCATATGTATTATTTTTACTTAAGCTTGCAACCAGTGAGGACACCAATACGGCAACTCACTTGGCCAGTGTCACCCAGCGGGTCAATTGGCCCCAAAGCTCGTACGTTAAATCCGCGCTGAGGGTAAGAGGTGGAACAGCTGGGTGATGTGGGAGGGTGGGCCACAGGAGTGAGCTGTTCTCAGAGACTGGGTTTGAAGGTCAGTAAGAGAGACAGATGCTGAGAGACAATGTGGGCCTGACAGATTGGCAGCGGATTGCCACACTGTGACGGCTACGAGCCGGGATAAAGAGACCAACCAAGGGGGTAAATGGTATGTATGCAAGAGTATGAGAAGAGAGAGGGAATAGCGGGCAGGTTGTCTGAGCCCTAAAAGTGGTAACGTTTCACATGGCGGCTGGGCATGGCTGGCTATATAATTTGTGGAGCCCAGTGCAAAAAGAAAATGTGGAGGCCTTTATTCAAATATAATGCTGTTAAAGATACTAAAATATTAAGGAAAAAGCCATTCCTTTCCTTTTTGCTGCATCCACTCTCTTAACTGTCATCGTGATTTTATTTACTGTTATGTACTGCGGACCCTTGGACATGGGGATGCTTGCAGAGTGAGCGCAGACCCTGACAGATGCCCAGTGGGGGGCTTTGCTCAAGTGTGGCTCACCGGGCATTCGATTTTCATCTCCCCTGATATGCTGCACCCCTGCTGGATGTGAAGAAATCAATCTTCCCTTCTCCCAGCACACTGCAGCACACCAGAGTCCCCCCAACAGACTCTGAGGCCCTGCCAGCCTCGAGCAGAGATGGGGCTGCAGTGCCCTTGCTGAAGATGCCAGAGGTGGTGGTTCCCCCATCTCAACACTACCTGCATCTGCATCCAGGCCTCCCCACCCAGAGCTGGAGGGCAATGGTGGGACACAGGTGGGCTTGATACGCTGACGTGAGCCAGTCCCTGCCCTGGGCGGAGACAGGCAGGGGCCGGCTGAGCAGGACCCAGAGTTTGGGGGATGGGAAAGGGTAGTGGGAGGCCAAGAGCCTGACCAGGAAAGGTAGGGAGGCGGTAGAAGGTGGGATCCCACGTGAGCCAAGGCTCCAAACCCCCAGAGTATGCACCACTGTCCCATCGGATTTCGCTCAAAACACAAATTAGGTGAAATTGTTATGTTAATTTGCTGGGGCTGCTGTAACAAAGAACCTGAGTGGCTTAAACAACAGAAATTTACTTCATCACAGTTCTGAAGGTTAGAAGTTCGAGGTCAGATTTTGGCAGGTTTGGTTTGTCTTGTGGCCTTTCTCTTTGGTTGTAAAAAGCTGCCCTCTCCCTCTGTGCTTACATCGTTTTTCTTCTGCGTCTCTGTCCTAACCTCCTTTTCCTCTAAGGAATTTGATAACTTTAGGAATCTCCTCTTCTTACCAATCCTATTAGATTAGGACCCACCCAAATGATACCATTTCACCTCATTAAAGGGTCTTTAAAGGACCCTGTTTTTACATACAGACACACTCAGCCCTAGCTGACGTGGCTCAGGTGGCTGGGCTGTGTCCGGCAAATTGAGAGGTTTCTGGCTCCATTCCTGGTCAGAGCACGTGCCGGGGTTGCAGGTTGGGTTGCTTGCAGAGGACAGCCATCCATGTTTCTCTCCCTCTGCTTCTTTCTCCCTCCCCTTTTCTCTAAAATAAAATAAAGTAGAATATTAACTACAGTCAAATTCTGAAATACAGAAGATTAGGAGTTCAACAGAGAAACGGGGTTGCACAATTTAGCTTATAACAGTTGTGGAGTTTCAAGATTAACTCAAGAGCATTAAACCCCAAGCCTGGGGCACTTCCGTGCATGGAGCCCGGTGCTGCTGCTCTGGACACCTGCCTGCGAGGTTGGCCCAGGGCGGTCAGCCCTGTAGGCAAAGCAAAGTGGAGCTGGAGGAATCAGACCTGCTCCTCCCCGACCTAGAGGGGTCAGGTTCGAGTTAGAATGAGCTCCCCTCACTGGACAAAATTGTAAAGGGAAAGGGAGTTCATGATGAGAACTAGGTTTCGTCAAGACAACAGGAAGGGCGAAAACGTCTCTGAGCAGGTTAAGGATGAAGAGAAGTTTCTCTGCAAGCACGTGAACGCTCCACCAGGCAGAGCGGCAGCGCCTGGGCGGGAGGTCGGCAGGGAGCGAGCCAACCCTGGAGCGGAGAGAGAGCGAGAGGGTGAGAACGTGAGAGAGAACAGGTACCGGACGACTTGTCTTTACTTCTAAGTATGCTGGCTTTCAATTCCTTGGATTTAGAAATTAAATTAAATTTTAATTGAGTTATAGTTGAATATTAACATTCCTTGATCCAACTGCTGCCGCACTTCCCGCAGAAACGTGACGTTTCTGATTGACCAGGGGAGGAATTGCGCGCTGACCTACTCGTGTCCTCTGACGGGCTCCCAGCTGGGCCTCTGCAGAGAGCGCATTGTGAGGGCGCACACTCTGCGGCTCAGTGGACGCCTGCGCTCCCACACTGGGAGCAAATCCGTAATTGTTATCGCACCACTGCAGTACTCTGACAAATTAAGCTTAGTCCCTTGAATATTTGCTTGGTGGTTATTATCTGTTCTATCTTAGAAGAGCTTCTCCCTGAGAACAACAACAAAAGCCCTGTTTGCATTCACACAAATAGAAATGCTGGTAGTTAATAAGTTTAAAGAGCTGCTACAGTGGAATAGCACTACAAGAAATTTATAACACGTGAAGTAGAAAGACAAAAGCAGCTTTCTTACACAAAAAGCTATGTAATGAAAATCCTGATGTATTGTTGCATATAATTTTTATTTTGTATTCAAATTCCATCACATATTATTACAAAAATTAACTTGTAATTATTCTAATAATGGCAATCATTTAAAAGATTAAAGTACTACATACTCATTGACAAAAAATTTGAAAATATAGATAAGTGAAAAAGCAGCACATCACTATAATCATAACACCCAGTTTCTTTTAGATATTTTTATTTTCTTCTAGTCCTTTATATAATTGTGTATTTATATACTTTCTTTTTGAAAAAAATAGGAACCCATTTTATATAGTGTTTAGTAATCTGTTTTTTACCACTTAACAATGCAGAGCAAACATTCTTGTATAGTATTATGCTGATGACTACACCAAGTGATAATCGATTTCATAAATTTCTGCTTGTTGCACATTTAGGTTCTTTTCAGCCATTTACTATTATAAACAATGTATCAATGAACATCTTTCTTGCTATAATTTTTTGCACTTCCATGATTATTTCCATAGGATAGATTCATAGAAGTGAAACATTCATAATGTTTCAAAGTTATGTATGTTTTCAAGCCTTTTGAAAAAAAAATTTATCAGGTAGCAAAGGCTAAGAACCAGTCCACTTGAATAACTACTAGGTATTTTCACATAGAAAAGTACAAAAGAAAGATACCAGATTAGAGCAACAAGACCAGTGTTGAATTTCTTCCTCTTCCACCAACAATTCCTAAGATTCAGCTATTGTGGTCTTGTTGTCATTAAACAGGGCTGACACAGGAAAAGATGAAAGAGATATGTGCTATCAGCAGTTTATGTAAAAAGGGCCTCAAGGATTCGGTCCATAAGCTCAGTAAGAGCTGGTGTGAGTGATCACTTTGAGACATACACAGACATCACACACCTATGTACACACACAGACACACACACACACGTGCGTGTGTGTCTCTACACTTAGCACAACCTTAGACTGAGTTAACAGAAACACACCCAAATTAAATAACAGAATGAACTAATATTCTTATTACTCACCATATTTAGAGTATTACATTTGATTCGGTACGGTAAATTTTAAGAGTGCTATTGATGAGTTAACATTTTTCCCACTATTCAATGATCAGGACACTTTTTTTTTGACTTTCCATCCCTTCAGTTTCGAGCTCTGCTGATATAAAGGCCTTAGATCTCAGGTGAGAGATGGTCCCACATAGACACAACAATGGTTTCACTGACCTGGAAGTCAAAAGACTTGTTTTTAGCTCTTCAGGCCACTGAACCAAGAAGAAAGAAGCAGGTTATATGCAGCTCTGGGTATTGACTGCCATGATCAAGGGGAGCTCAAATCCAGCAGCACAGTGTGGGCAGCAGAGTCTCGGGTTGCAATCCAGGGAGTTCCGAGCGGTGCCATTGCAGTTTCACTGGTGCACCTGCAGCACACTAACTAAGGCAGGACCCCTGAGGACTCGCATGCTCTGGGAGGGGAGATTTGGTGCACACCATCAGGGAAGGAATCCTGTGTAACCGATATGCTGGCCGAGGGCAAAGGGAACACGGAAAAAGAATGGAAGAAGCACCGTGTGAGTATAAACTGCGGCCTTGTGAGGAATTACAGAAACAAAGACTATAGCAGCCATGCATAGTTCCTTTGCTTTTTTTGTATCTGTGTGTATTAACCAATGATTTATTTTAACCTCTCTTCTCTTCTATATCATGTAAGAAATACTAGTGATGATTACTTTTATTCTCAGAAAATTCAGACAGAAGAAATATTAAGATCACTTAGAGACGGAAATGATGATGAAAACTTGTGCCTTTCTTTTGGGAGAGTGACAGCATCTTCAATATTTAAAGGGTATTTGTGTGATATTGTTATTGTCTCTGGAAGTTTCAATTCAGACTAAAGGATGAGAATAAACGCTGAATAGACAGAGGGTAGGTTTTGTCTGTGGCTCACAGTGAGCTCCCTTCTTGCTCTCCTGTAAGTTACTCTGTAGTTCTGAGAACACTGCATTTCCTAGATGTTCCTGGAAGCCACCTCCTCACCATGGAGCGCAGAAGCATTGGAGAAGCTCTGTCTTTCTCTGCATCCTACTGGGCCTCAGCAGTGACAGATGCGGCCAGGGAGGTGGTGCAGTCCACACTGCTGCTGCCCTCCTTGGCAGCACCGTGCAGAAGCATCAGCAGCAGTTTCTCAGCGGCCTCAGCAGGGCAGTGGTCATGGCTCTCAGTTACACTTTTCCTCTTTTGGCTCCTTCACCCATAAGAGTGAGAATGGTTTCCTGTAGTTATTAATCTCTAAATTTAAATTTTTGTTTTTAAAAAAGATTTATTTATTTATTTATTTTTAGAGAGAGGGGAAGGGAGGGGGAAAAGAAGGGAGAGAAACATTGATGTGTGAAAGATACATTGATTGGCTGCCTCTTGCACACCCCCAACTGAGGACCTGACGTGCAACCCAGGCATGTGCCCTGACTGGGAATTGAACCAGTGACCTTTCGGGTTCACAGGTTGGCATTCAATCCACTGAGCCACACCAGCCAGGACACATTTTCATTTTTTCCCACTCTCTTCTAGCCTTTCCAATCCTTTGGTAATTAGTTCCCAGTGTTAAATTCCATCTGTTTGAAATCCTAGTGGGGTTCTCTTTCTCCATAAGGAAAACCACTGATGCAGAGAACCCATGGCCCAGCCTGTGCAAAAGAAACATGGATGGGGAAGGAAGATGATCATTGTTGGCCAGAAGCAAAATGAAGAAATCATATAACAAGATGTCAGGGACAGTATAGGGAACTGTTCCTCGTGGCATAGGAAATGTAGCCCAGCCCCCACTCGGAAAGGCCAGTGGGGAGTGAGGTCAGGTGCACAGGACCCACACCCACGGATAGGTTCTCCTGTGGGGAATCAGGCCTGCATTGTACCTAGGCTGCTTTGAGGCTTGCTTTTGTTGAAACTCCCTCACCCTGAATTGAGGCAGCAAACATTTACTGCATATCTTTAAAGTAACTTCCTAAAATCTATGCTAAACCTTACAAGAAGTGTAACCAGTTCAACCACTTTTCCCTTTGCATTTGCAAATATCCTTCTTCTGTGATGTGATTAGCAATATCTTCTCCTTTGTTTTCTGTAAAAGGTAACCACCTAAAGTGAACCTGTGCATAGTACATGAGGACCCTCATGTAACGTGCCCAGAAAAGCAATAAAAGCCAGTCCAGGCAGGGGTTGCAGCCCTCTCTCACTCAGAGAGTAGCCATGCCTTCCCGTTCTCTCCACAGGACTTCTGTAGTCCGTGTGTATTTGTTTTCTGCAGCCACAACACACAGACCTCATGGGCTGGGGTTCTCATCAGGACAGCATGCTGTGATTTCGGATGTTAACAACTTCAGGTGGTGATAGGGTCCAGAGTATGGACTTGGAAACAGTGGCTCAAGTAAATTGCAAGTGTAGTGAAGTGAAAGCTTTTGGAATTGATGCGATCTTTTAACTGGGATGCAATGATGCCACCTGGTTCACTCAAATGGCTTGAAATAAGGAACGATGATGCCAGGATATGAGATAGGGAGAAAAATGAGGACATGTCAGGCTGTCTTCTCAAATAAGGTAGTATTTTTATTAGAGAAATACAGGTTAATGGCTAAGACAGGGCACTCGTAATGACATGAATTATCTCCCCCTCTTCTAACTGTTGACAAATGCCTGATGAAAGTGTCAGGGATTGCTCGGCCTCCCGTCTCAGGCAATAGCCTTAGAGCTGCAGGCGGCGAGTTAGTATAATCACGATGTTTGCCTTTGTCAGCATACTGGACTCTTACATTCCTCTCTAGGGTATATAAAATAAAAACAATGTTTGCTCTTGGCTGAAGTCATTGCAGCTCTTTTCAAAAAACCCTGTATTGCAAACACAAAAGAAAAAGAAATATCACAAGGCCCAAGTTTAATGGTGCTGTAAGTGCAGTATCATGAGATTAAGAAGATTAAGAAGCTATTTATACCTCACCCTAAGTTGCTGTCAGAATAACTATTTTGGAGTCTTTTTATTTATTAGATTTCTTAACTTCTCATTTGCTGAAATCTTTGCAATGGCGGTGCAGTTGGTGTTACCTGGTATTTCCCTTCCAGAAACACAAACAGCACCAACAGATTAATTTAGTACCAAAAGAACAGAATTTGTGTCTGCATTATGCTGTTAAGAAGCCAACACCTTTTTACCTGTTAGCTGGATTGGCAAGGGAAGTGTTTTTTATCATATTTACACCCTCTGTAACTTAGTTATGTCCACAGAACAGTTCCTCTAGACAGAATTAATTAGAATTGGTATTTTGCCCTGGAGGGTGGTTTGCTGTTTCCCTGTGTAATTAATGCATCGTTGCGAATCCCCTTAGCACTGTCGAGTTGACTCCATCTCTGCCTGCTAGAGAAAACCACTGTATTTAGTCAGTTTCTCTGCACTATTACAAGTTTTATTTTCAACTGCTACTTACAGCCCAGAGTCCACTAAATTCAGCAAGATATAATTTTTATGTAGGCTAAAAAGGATGGTGGGCCACAAGTCTGGGGAATGGATATTTTATGATGAAAATTTTATCTCCCCAAAGGTTTTTACATTTAAATGTAGGTTACTTGCTGAAATACTGATTTGTAAGTTTAGCTACTAAGGACAATTGTAAAAGATTTTACCAAAATTGACTAATACTTAATTACAAACAGTCTCACTTGTGTATTGTAATCCATTGTCCATCCTTGTATTGCAGTTTTTCTGGATTTGCCTTTTGGATAGCTTTTGTATAAGCTCCCTCAACACGTGTTACTCAGGGGATGCCAGACAGCTTTCTGGGAGCCGCGGGCTCCTGGCTTCAAGCACAGACAGGACACAGGGCGGTGGGAGGGAAGCGTTACTACTTGTTGCTGGTTCTTACCAAAGCCACAACTGAGCAGAGAGGCAGGCAAATACAGACATGTAGAAAATATTTTTTCCAAAATAAAACTATCTTTATTATTGTCAGATAATAAAAATGATACATGCTCATTATAATAATTTCAAGTACATAAAATTCTAAAGAAAGTAAAGATGACCCAAATACCATAGCCCAGAAAAAAAATCATTAACCTTTTGGCAAAGTTCTCTCTATGAAACTCATAATATTATAAAGTATCCAGTGTTACGAATGAGCCCATATTAAACATGCTATTCTGGAATCTGATTTTTCATTCAATAATATTTCAGGCACAAACTTCCATAGCAATAAAGATCTAAATAATCTTTCGTGACAGTTGTATACAAGCCAATGTAATATATGTACTATAATTTATGTAACCCATCTTTTATTGCAAGACATTTAGGCTGTTTCCAATATTTTAATATTATAAGTATCATAAAGTACATCTTTACCATCTTTTTACACAGGTATGTAATTTTTATTTATTAGGATGAATACTTAAATTGCTGGGTAAAGTGTATCATTTAAATTTTTGATACATATTGCCAAATTTGATACATGCTGCTCTCTTAGAAAAGTACCAATTTTCACACCAGCCACGGTGAACAAGAGTGTCTATTTGTCTATATTCTTGTCAACTGCTTCAATATCTGCCAGTCTGGGAGGGCAAAATTAACACTAATAAAATAATGAACACACATGTTATCGGCTGTTTCTTTTATTTTCAAATGGAAGATACTTTAAATTTTTAAGTTAAAAATTTCAGCCCTGGTTGGCATAGCTCAGTGGATTGAGCACGGGCTGCAAACCAAAGCATCGCAGGTTCGATTCCCAGTCAGGGCACATGCCTGGGTTGCAGGCCACGGCCCCCAGCAACCGCACATTGATGTTTCTCTCTCTCTTTCTCCCTCCCTTCCCTCTCTAAAAATAAATAAATAAAATCTTTAAAAAAAAAGAGCTTTCAGAAATTAAAAAAATTATTTAAAAAAATTTCAGAGCAGATATTTCCTGCAGTTGAATAAAGAGTGTTCAGTTTGGTACCCTTTCCAGCATCAGCGTGACTCAGGATAAGAGTTAAGTTCTTTGAGATCGTTTCCCTTGATCTATGGTGATAGCAACCAGCACAACAGGCACTTAAAGCTTAAATATGTGCGTGCACCTGCCCACTGTTGCAGGTAAGCTGTTTCCACCTTCTTACCCCCATTCCACTCAATGCTGATCTATAAGAAAATTTTAAAATTAAGAAGCAAATGAAAAACTATGAAAATACTTATAGAAATATTGTTGTCTAGATAGATGACCATGAAGTTTGCAATGAGGCAGATGATATCAATTAGAAGGCTCACATGTGAAGGTTTGGTAGGTAATGTTGATCTTTTAAAATGAAAATGCCTCCCAAGAAAATACTTGCATGTCAAATCCAATAGGCCATCAAATATCTATAATTTGGGACAGACAGATGGAAACGAAATACAACAAACATTGGTTTATTATCTGTCAAAATGTTGGTTTATCATTGCCTAGACATGATGTGGGAATATTTCTTACCGTGAAGCACACTGACAAGCAATGTACACAATGCCTAATTCCTCTCTTAAAATATATCTTATATACTAATGTTTGAAATTAATAACTTTTATCCAAGAATGATGAACTGGAACTATTTAAGCAAATGATTGATGACAGTATGGGCATCAGGAAGACAAATTTGGGTACAATTAGATGTTAGAGCTGATACACTAGATACCAATGATTTTGAAGATGCTTCATAGGACTATTTGATTGAATCACTTTATAAATATTGTTGGGTCATATTATGCACCAAGCACTGTGCTAGCTGTCAGGGGCACAAAAGTGAGCAGGATATAACCTGCGGCCCCAGGGAAGCCTCGATGTTGTGGAGGAGAGGAAAGGAGCCAACCATAATTCCATACGAACTGACAGTGAGGTGAGGTCTGCACAGGTGTTTCAGATGACTTAGAAGAAGCCTGCTAAGATGCCACCCGTGGCAAACACATGCCCTGAAAAAAATTACTGGTCAGCGGGAGAATAGGATGTGTCATATTTGCCACAAAGCATGTCATAGACTGCTTTGTGCACTAATAGCAAAGTGATGGGCTGCCACAGGGAGATCAGCTATCCCATAGGACAAGGAGAAAACCTCTCAGAACCCCCACACGAGAGCTGGTGGAGGAGCCAGGATCTGCATCCAGATGGCACTCTGAGATGGCGGCTCGTGGAGAGCTGCCCGTTAATGTTAGTACTGTGATTACAACCCTCCCAGGGTTTCCTGTGCACCCACTCATTCATCCATTCAGTCAAGTGTACAATCCATGAGGGCAGGGTGTTTGTGGGCTTCGATCTTCATCATCTCCCCAGCTCCTAGAACAGTGCCTGATGCACAGGAGGCTGTTAGTAAATATTCACTCAGTGAGTGAATGGGAGGATGAATTCATTTTATTTCAAATGAATGCATGGGCATGGAACTGAGTCAGACAAGCAGGGTACTGATAAAGGCAGATGATCTGGCAAGGCTCGTGTGCTTACTGAAAATTTGTGGGATCAGCAAATGACTTTTCACATTCATGCCTTTTCATAGGAAAAGAACATTGGGCTTTGAAGTCAGGCAGATCTGGTTTCAATTCCTGGCTCTTCCAGATCTGGGAGGACCTCAGGTAAGTTCCTTAACCTCCCTGAGTCATTTTTCTCATTTATAAAATGGGATTCATACCTTCTGGTAGTTGTGATGGTTAAACAGGAAAAAACATGCAAAGCTCTGGACCCAGTTCCCTTTGTCCTCACCCCATTCTTCCAGCCCCAGAGCTTGGGGTGTGCACAGCTCTGGCAGAGCTGTGGGCCCCCAATTCTCTGGAGAGCCTTCTTGGAGCACTTCTTGGGCACTCTTTTCTATTTCTCTTATTCCCGTCTGTCTTCCAGCAAGCTTCTCTAAGAGGCCTTCTTCGGCCTCCCAAAAGAGCATGGTTATCTTTGCCCCTCTCCTTTTCACCTTTACTTTTAGTTCCACTGGTTGATGGTTCAAATAACAGATGTCACCCAACTATTTACTGGAGTCCACGTCTTTTCTTCCTTACTTGGTATCCTAGTAATCGATACAGTGCCTTGGTTCTGGCAGATGCTTAGTAAATACTACTCAGGATAACCCTCCCTTCTGTGCACACCATAGTCAGGTCACAAAAGTTGTTTTACACAGGCTGATGTACCACTGTATAAAACTACTATTATGCAGTGAGTCACGGATCACTTTAACAATTCTCAAGAAATCAATAAAATTGACTATGTCAGAAATCTCATACCTATTTTCAAAAACAAATATTTTGGGGCATCATGAAATGCTACAAAAACTCTAACAACTAAACAGAGCCTGCCTGGAGAATTGCTCATGATGCATTATAAGGATGAAGGTGAGTGGAATTCTCGACTAATTCATGTTTGCTGATCAGAGGGAACACTTACTTGGAGGCTCATTCTTGGTTTCTTATTCTGCACATCATGAAGCTGTGAGGTATCTCTTACTTCCCATCACAGAATGCCAGACTTAATTAGTATAATCAACATTTTTAATGCACCCACTAGAAGGCAAATCTAGTCAGGAGGACTGGATCACTCAGTAGAAAATTGGTCATTTCCAGCCATGGTGGCATCTGCTTACCATATCATTAGTCAGCGTATCACCAGCTAATCTGATTTGGTCCTTCAGATGTCCAAAATACTCACCCTCACCCCCAGCAAGGTGATATAATAAAAAAGATCAGAGGTTAACCACGTTGCAGGAATATAAAGAAATGATGCCTTTTTCAAAAAACATGCATTCTAGTTGGAAAGGTAGCATCTACTGACCTGGAACAATCTGAGAACGCCTTAGGGCAGTGGTTCTCAGAGTGGCCCCAGCATTACCTGGGAACTTGTTACAAAGCCAATTTATAATCCTAGAACTACCACATCAGAAGAAGCTGGATGGGCCCAGCAATCTGGGCTTTTAACAAGCCTTCCACTTCATTCTGATGCACATTAAAGCTTAAAGAACAATGCATGAAGTCAAATAAGCAAATTCAAATCAACAGATCACACATGTGCCAAGTGATGGTGCAGGCCTGGTGTTAATCAGAGCTTCCTTAGTGACCTCCCACTGAAGGTACTTCCAGACAACACTTATAAAACAAGCTAAATCAGCCTCAGAATGGTTTGTAATATATAAAGCCAAAGGCTTTTACTGTTTCCTTTCATTAACGTGAATAATGAAGAGTTGCCAACCAGGACAGGTCACAAGAATTAAAATTCTATGAAGTCAAGTCCAAACCTCTTCCCCTACTCGTCTTAGCACAGGGGCCATTTGAGAGCACTGTGAAGACATACATTGGGGAAGACAGCACTCCACAGCCAGGCCCCCTGCAGACCCACCTGTGAGCGTGGCCTCCCCTAACTGCTTACCTGGGGCTTTTTAGGGGCCTGTCAGACTAAGGCTAACTGTGTTTTGAACCTCACTTTCTGCTATGAGGTCATTTTCCCCCAGAATTGTATATAGTTCCATGTTTCTGACCTTGGTCTGCTACACTGACCCTAATTCCTGATGACTTCTTTCTTTGATCAGTTGTTCTTGAATGCAGCCTCCAATAGGACTATGAGAACCCAACCACACACACACACACACACACACACACACACACACACACACACACACACACACAGCATGTGCCTATTCCTCTGATGCACAGACAGCTAGAGGTCTTTCCTTGTATTGTGAATTCCCTGAGGAGGGAGATTCTGTAAATCCTCTGGAAATGGTTTTCTTGGAGCATTTCAACCCACCATCATACCTACAATCATTATCCTCACTTTGTTAATTTACTCAGCAATGTTTACTGTAGCTGAATTTTCAATTATGTGAGTTCATGGAGGCACTTTACTTCAACTTATAAGGAAACACTTGCTGTGTATAAGATAACATGCTAGGCCTTGAAGAGGTGACCCCTACACACTCAGGAAATGTGATAGAGTTATGGCCCCCTGAAGATGTCCATGTCCTATTCCCAGAAAACTGTGACTATATTACTTTATAAGAGAAAAGGGACATTTGCAGATGTGATTAAATCAAAGATCTTGGGATACAGAGATTTTCTTGGGATACAGAGATTTTCTTGGGTTTTCTGAGTGGGCCAATGCAATCACAGGGATCATTGTAAGAGAGGCAGGAGGGCCAAGGTATGAGAAAAGGGTGATAAAGAAGAAGTCAGAGAGAAAGAGGGGATCTAGATGCAAAGATGCCACACTGCGGGCTTTGAGGATGGAGGAAGGAACCATGAGCCAGGCAAGGCAGGAGGCCTCCAGAAGCCTGAAGAGGCAAGAAAATGACTCTCCTCCCAAAGCCTCCAGAAGGAATGCCAAGGACTTCCGACATCCAGAACCACAAAACAAATAATGTCGTTTTAACCCACTAAGTTTGTGATGATTTGTTCCAGTAACAATAGAAAACTAATACAGGGAGTTTACAGGTCTAGTCAAAGAGAGAAGATGGCAGAAGCAACTTTGATATAGTTCAGGAAGTGACTGGTATAAGATAGAAATACAAATAAGTGCTATGAAAATGCTGATAAAGTGCTTCTGGCTGGAGAGAATAGGGAGGCCTCCAGAAGGATGGTGGTTCTGCTGGGCCCTGAAGGACTGGGTGAGATTTCAAAAGGGAGAGACCCAGGAAACTGCAGAAGTAAAGGCACAGAGTTGGACTCTACAGAGTATAACAGAAATCTGCTCGGTTCTTGTGACCAGCCACTTTCTCAGAAATAAAAATTACTTGATTAGAATTTCACATATTCTACTCAGTAGAATAACAGTAAATAATTATATCGTATGTAATAAACCACCTGAAGAATTTAAATACAGAATACAGATCTTGGGCAAGAACCCCCTCTCTGCATCGAACATGTCATAGCCACGGGTGAACCTGGCTCACTTTCAGACAGCAGGCTTGGTAGGGCTGAACAGAAAAAAGAATAAAGGGCCAACAAAAGTAAATGAAAAGGCAACTCTTTGAAGGGCATCTACTGATATTTACAAATTAGGCACTTCCTACAACCTTTGTATGCAAGCTAAACTAAACAATGGACTCCAACTGAACTGAACATATCTAGCAGGCTGACGACCCTGAGGACTCATACCGATGAAGAAGACATTGGAATCCAGTCTCTTTTGGTAGCTTTTGTTTGTTTCATTGGTCTGAAGTTGGAGCCCATGATCTCAAATAATCTTGAATGGCTCCAATTTAGTTTAAGTTTACTCAGGAGGCAATTACCTGATAAAACACATTTTTAAGCCACTCTGTTTTACGAGTTGGGAAGTAAATAATGGGACTGTCCAGATTGTTGGTCTGTATTATTACCAAGGTCACCATCAGTCATCCTCTTGGCCTGACTTAGGAAGGCAATGTCTCTCCAGGATGGTACCTGTACTCACACACCTCAGTCATACTTGCCTCCTTCTTTATCTTCTGGTAAAATGGATTCCTTTTGGAGCTGTTCACATTCATCCCAGAAGAATTCAGAGGAACAGCTAATCTCCATAGGCCTGCTCCTGTAAGAATGGCCTGGAGCTTCTACAGAAGGGTCCACATTCATACTAGAGGCCTTTGAGTCCTGGGGTGGAGCTGCATGCTTTGGAAGCCAAAATCCTTCACAGGAAGAACTGGGCCTATTACAAGTGTCCTCATTTCTCCTACTCCCCGCCTTTGTCTCAAAGCCCAGAAACGTAACCTCAGACTGACTGCATTCAAAGGGAATTTTCTGAGTCATTCTCTTTTCTCTCAGATGTTTGTCATGAAGCAGTGAATGATTACTCTGTCTTTCATCATCTTCCACCGGAATACTTGGTACGTTGTCTAAGAACAGAGGGGAAGGACACCTGAAGGACTTGAGTGATGTAGGAGGATCTTCAGCAAAATATAAGCAGGCTTGAGTAGTTTCAAGAGTAGTTAGAACCTAATTAGCAGGAAGCAAACATTCAGTTAAGTTGAATAACCTTTCCTTTTACGTTTTTTCTGTCTATTAAGGAACGTGATCTTCTTTTCATGAAATCAGTTCTGCTATAGAATTTTGAATGAGAAGGTATTAGAGATCAGTTAAATCCTTCATTTTAGTACATAAATTAAGTGACTTGAAATAAAGCATAAAAAAACTGCATTAAATTGAATATCAAGAGACTTTACCCAAGGCTACCATTACTTTGTGACCTTGAATGAATTTCTTATCGTTTTTTTACTTCAACCTTAATATGTGGAGAATTGGAAGGGTTTGGGGTACAGCGAACCCAATCTATAGTTCTCAGATGCCAGATTTACATAGAGGAGCATTCTTAAAATACAGATCCCTTATCCCCGCCCTAAAGGCTGTCATTCAAAAAATACGGAGATGGGAGACCAGGAATCTGTATTTTTAATGCTTCTCAGTTTATTTGGATATGCAGCCCAAATTCAGAACCACTGACCTGACATAAAACAACAAACCTTCTCACACATATGTAATTTAAAAGATTACAGATAGAGAGCTTTACAATTTACAAAGTGTTTTGTACATATCACTCCACTTAATTTGCACAAACAACACTATTATTTGCACTTTATAGATATAACAATGCTGAGTCTCAAAAAAGGGAACCGATCAGTATCACTAGTCAGTGAGGAGCAGACCTACTGTTGCTGGACCCCAGGTCTCTGGCTCCCAATCCCATGTTCCCTCCACTGTAGACCTCACAGCTCCTCGTGGGCCCACGACACCAGGCCCCACAGCCCTTCCTGGAGTGGCAGGCTTAGAACACAGTTCTCCTGACTCCCAGCCCAGGGCTTCTTATATTCTGACGATGTCGACTCCTTGATTAAAACCCTTGCATTACTCTACAATAGACTCAGGATAAAACTCAAACTCCTAGTATGGAATTCATGTCCTTCTACCACCTGGAAGAGGTTATAATAAACCACTGCAGCTTTTCCTTCACCACCATCCCATTTCCATGAACCACCCAGAACTACCTGTGGTCTCAACAACACGAAATACACCCGCTCTGAGCCATTGCAGGTGTATGTTCTCTCTGCCAGGGAAGTCCTTCCATCCAAAGGTTACCTAAGCCCACCCTGCTTTTCAGGTCATGGCTCAGCTGTCAGCTCCATGAAGGAGCTTCCTTGACTTCCCTCTGCTAGACTATATTCTAGCTGTGCTCCCGCCCACCATTACATCCACGTTTACTGATGGACCGCAGGCTTGAGGGCAGCAACCGTAGCTTGACACTGTTGGATCCCCAGCACCCAGCACAAAGACTGGCACATGCCAATTAGGCACTAATTGTTTACTGTAAACAAATACTAAATGAATGGATGATTAAATCAATTGGGCAGATGAATAAATAAAAAACAAAAAGAAAAATATATACTAAATTTTTAATGGGCAGATCTTTTAAGAAACTTTAAATAAAATATTTTCTCCAAAGTACTCACTATGTCTCTTCATTAAAATTTTTGCAGGTCCCTGGTTCCACCCAATAACAACCTCTACCAGAGTACCAAGTGATCCGACTCTTTGACCTGGAAAAGCTATGTACTCAATTAGAATTCTCTTTCAGGGCTAGATCTGTCTCATTGATAAAGGATTAACTTAGATACACAATTTCTCCCATTTAGATTTTCCATGGCTCTATGGCCTTAGTTTTTAATAAAACTGTGTGTATATGTACCTCGTCCATCGATGGTCTTAGTTTTGCCCGTGTTGCAGCGCACTGGGTTGCCAGAGAGAAGAGCTTGGCGGAAAAATTCCGAGGACAGGGGAAAACTTTCTTATCCAGAAGTGGGAGGCACGAGTCGAGTCCTCTCTTTTCCATCAGTTCCATCAGGAGGTCCCTCTAGGAAGAGAAGATGACAACCTCGTTTAGAACTCTATCAGGAAAAGGCCAAGGTGCAGAGAGGAAGACAATTCTTACCAGCTGAATATGCTTTGGATCATCTAACACCACTTTACAGCCTGTCAGAACTTCCATTATTACCTACAAAGAATGTACAGAAAGTTAAACATATATACACAATTAGTCACGGCTATTAACCTTAGCAGTGAGTATAGTTCATTCCAATGTATAAATTTGCATTTTATTGCTGATTGATTACACAGAATTAATGTATAAGACAATGAGTAACAGGAAATCATAAATCTGAAAGTGAATGCCTTTTTTAAAGATTGAATTTATCAGGGTGGCAACTGGTTAATGAAACCACACGGATTTCAAGGGTACAATTCAATTTAGAGCCTTCCCGGCACTTACGATTCCAAAGCTGTAGACGTCTGTTTTAGTGGAGAGTTTGCCCTGCCTGATACACTCCTCGGGCAGGTACCAGAGGTGTTTGCCGCTGCTGCTGGTCACGCTCGTCACAGAGCCCTGGTGCTCCAGGCGGGGTCGGAAGTGAGCCTTGGCGAAGCCCGTCAGTCTGGGTTGAAACTGATCATCCAAAAGTATGTTTGCACTAAAATTAAGAGCAAGGACAAACAAGGCAAAAACATTAAAAAGACATTTTGGTGAAAAATAACACGACAAGCTCACCTTTATCTAGTTAATTACAAACATGGACAAATTAATACCATCCATAATTTTCCATGAAATAGAGGATATGTGCTCAATTTTCTTAAAGTATAAATCCAAGTGTTACATAAAACCTAAAACAAAATCCTCACGTAGGAACACTGGGCATTGTGAATTTACAGCTACATATGTGGAGCTGGTGGATAAAGCGGACGTTTTGTCAACAGGAGACACTGAAGTGAACCAAAGCAGCTTTCCCTGTGCTCTGCTTACTGATGAGAATGTCACCGGGTCCCAACCAGATACAATAGTCTGTGATGTGCATGGAGCTCTGCTGTGGAATGCTCTGCCTGGAGCCACTCTCCCACGATGGTGTGAGGAGTCTTTAGCAGCTCTTGCCTTAGGGATAACCCTACGCCATTGTCCCATTATTCACGGCTTTTTTCATGTCGAGTCTTTTTTTAAATTAATTTTAGAGAAAGAGGAAAGAAGAGAGAAAGAGAAACATGGACTTGCTGTTTTACTTATTTATGCACTCATTGGTTGCTTCTTATATGTGCCCTGACCAGGGATTGAACCCACAACCTTAGCATGTCAGGACGACATTCTAACCAAATGAACTACCTGGCCAGGGCCTTCTCTTTGAGTCCTATTTTAAAATATAACCTTCTATAGAAGCTAAGTGCTTAGAGTCATTTTTAGCTGTTCATCAGTCACGTAAAAACCCTAATAATCACTTATCATCTTGGCTGAGAGTGAGCATTAGCTTACCCGACTGGTGAAGGGCTGCCACGGCAGAGATGGGAAAGGTAAGCCAAGGGGGAGGTGCGTTTCACTTGGCCCGCACCTGGCTCTGGGACCGCCGGTGAGGTACTTCACCCTGTAAACCTCAGTATGGTCTTTTCTTACAAGTGAAATAAGGAAAACAACAGAAGTCACGGGAGGCATATAGGGCATATATATAGCCTACTGTGTGGCATATGGTAACGCTCAGTAAATGGTAGCTAAGATGAAGGTCAGCAATTGCTCACGAGAGAGAAGATGGATATGGATAAAAAGAGGTGGGTGGGCTAAGAGAAAGTTACCTACTTTTCAGCTTTGTTTAGGGCTATTTGGAGCTTGATTTTGTCCTCTGCAGCCAAAGCTACTAATAAAAGACCTGCCCACCCAAAACGCCATATAGTACATTTGGAGTACTACACATCTTATTAAAAGTGCTAACAGGTGCAGGATAAAAATAAGAAATTCTTAATCCTGAGCAAGTATTGGACCTTATGAAAGTCCCAGGAGTCCTTTTTGTCTCTGTATAAGTAGACTGACAGGCATACCCTAGCTCCGCAGGCCTGAAGTGCAGGCATTATTATGATGTAGAATATTTAGAGTCCTGGTTCTATTTAGAGGGTGCAAAACTAAGGCCTCAAGAATTCTAAAGCAGACTTTGTCCAGGACTGAGCTGGCAACAGACAAAATGATGGGGTTTTCAGGACCAGAAAGACATGCCTTAAACTAGCAGAATCGCAAAATCCAAAGAGCCCACCTTCTGCATAAGCCCCAAAGCCCTGACTTGTTGTGTGATCCTTGCATTTATGAGGGGAAAGTCAGGGAGGAGACTTGCATCACACTCACAGTTCTCATTTTTCTCCTTGCCTTGTCTTTTCACCCCAGATTACTTCAAGCCTGCCAGCTTCTAAGACCAGCCTGGGTCCCACACACCTATGTCACTCCTCAACCACCCTTTGTTTTCCTCACTTGGAAACAGCATTAACTACCCTGACATGCTTCTGAAGATGAGGAATACACTAGAGCCAGATCATACCTTCTCTCTATCTCTTGGTGAGAACAGACATTTAGTCCATAATTACTTCTTCCATAGGATCCTCCCATTACCAAGGATCCACAGGTATACACTTCACTAGTTCAGACCAAGAGCAGGGCTTCTGGAGATGCCCTGATCATTTGACTGCCAGGGTATTCAATGCAGGAGTTTGCCAGGTGTGCCAGGAGGTGAGGCGGGCAGAGAAGTTGATTAACTCTCATTACCAGGACCAACCCTCTGCCCCTCCAGCTGCGGCCGCATGCAGCGTCTGGCTCTCTTCTGCACCCCGCCCCACTTCGTTTCAGCCTGGAGGAGGACAGCGAAGCTGGGACTGCCAGATTTTCATTGCCAAACATCTGGCCCTCTCCTTCCTCCACCCCAGCTCTAAAGAAGGTACAAAAATCACAACTTAAAATGCCAGAACCAGGAGAATGCAAAATTTGAATCTGTGGAACACTCAGATTCCCTGAAGTATAGATCTTTTCTAAGCAGAAAAGAAGCAACAACAAAAACAACAACCATAATCTAATCTATTTATTTGACCCTCAGCAAAACTGGCAGGAAGCTTCTAGCAATTGGTGAATCACATTTCTGTAAGAGTTGAGCTGGGACCACAATGTGTTACACAATAAAACCCAACAAAGGATTTCGGGTCTACGAGAGGCCATCAATAAGAATGTGAAATTGTTCTAGGGCACTGCTTTCACACTTTGAATAATGACATTTGGTGAAAAGACAAGTTGTTTACCAGCTGACGTTAGTGTATAACATAAATTTTGAGTCCAGTGATTTACTCTGTTCGAAATAAAGGTTAATGGTAGCCAAGGAAGAAGGATGTTCTGTTTCAGGACAGTGGGAATTACAAAAGGCCCTTGAACAATCAATTCTGCCCTAATTCTCCCCCCTGCTTCAACCTTAAATAGAATGTTCTAACATGAAGTACTTTCAGCTACCATGTAGGTTAACTGAATACGTTTATCCTATAGGACTGAAAACAGATTACAAAAATGAAAACAACATAGATAGCTAAAATCATGTAACAATATAATGCAATAAAAGGGCAGCTTGCTAGCTAGCTATTGTGGTTACCAAAGACACAGATGAGAAGGATCCAATGGCCTGCACACCTAATTTAGTGTTTCTACATCCTTTATTTTTTTTAATGTTTCCAATTTTATTTTATTATTTTTTTAAGATTTTATTTATTCTCAGGCAGGGGAAGGGAGGGAGAAAGAGAGAGAAACATCAATGTTTGGTTGTCTCTTGCACGCTCACCACCGGGAACCTGGCCTGCAGCCCAGGCATGTGATCTGACTGGGAATTGAACTGGTGACCCTTTGGCTTGCAAGCCAGCACTCAATCTGTGGAGCCACACCAGCCAGTGCATACATCCTATTTCTTCTAGTCTTTCCCATAAGACTACTTGCTATAGCAGAGAGACCTCTCTATATAATTCTTCTAGCAGAGGGATCAGTGGTAGGATCACTAATGGGACAGGGAAAATCCTGTACAAGGTGGTGATCTTACCCTGCCTGGGAATATTATCGTATTAAGTCTCCTCCTTGGTAAGAATCCTAAGACAGTTCTTTTGAGGGAACTGAATCCCCCCAAAGTCTGCAAGAACTGCTTGCTTTGCTCGCCAATTTGTCTCCTAACTTAGTTGAAGTCTGTGGGCCTTAAATATAAAGCAAGATGATACACCTAGACTATGATGCAGGATTTAAACTTAAGTGCACATGCCATGTTTGACATGGAAGTGCATGATTGGTTTTTGCAGATATGTTTATTTTTATAGGGTTTTATGGGGAGTTATTGGTGCCCAGTAGCCCAGTCCCTGAGTGCCTGGCAACTCTCAGGAAAAGTCCAGACTCCACCCAACTGGCCCCAGAGATAAATAGGACTGTACCGGCCTCTCATTGACAGCCTGAGGCAACAGGACACCTTGCTGTCTGTGTTACTGCTGTTGCAACACCAAGATCCCCTTCACCAGATAAGGCAAGGCCCAGCTTCTCTGGGAACCTGCAGATTACTGGGAAAGGGCATGTACCCACTCCCCCACTGCAGAATGCGGGCATCTGGTCTCAGTATGAGCCTGAGGCCCTTATTCCCTCCTCGGGTGATGCAACTTTCTCTCTCCTATTGTACCCAGGCAGGACTCAGAGGTAGTACTAAAACTTGTTTTGCTTTCTGGCTACCTTATGGCTGTGTAAAGGCCCAGTCAATACAGGGTACTCCTCCTATACTTGTGAAATTTCATCTCCAACCAAACTAGCATAACCTCCCTAAGCCTCAGTTGCCTGTCAATAAACAGATCTGGAAAAGCTTAACTCACAAGGCTGTTACAGGGATTAAGTGAGAAAACGTAAGCAGAGTGCCTGATATACAGGGAAGGCCCAGAAATGTGTTTGGAGGATGTAGGCTAGCCATTGTCCATTCCACACATAACCCCTTACCTCAAAGTCCAGGGAATTTGGCTGGCTATCACCAGAAGTTCAAGGACAGCAATTTGAAATAACAAAGGTAGGGGGGTTGCAGGCTGACCCTGGAGCTCTGAGGGCCCTTGGATTAACTAGTTTCAAGGCAGTGGCTGTGTTTAAAAGAGTTCCAGAAAAGTTCTGAAAGCACCTGACTAAATTAACATTTCCAGGCATTTTAAGACCATGGAAAGTAAAAATATATAGCTATTAGTTTGTACATATGTGTGCATACATGTATGGATCCAGGTGTATTAATCAATGAATGTTGGCATTTAGAGTCAGCCGATGGTAAATAGAATAGGGGAAATTTTAACTTATGTAATATGTCATCCTTTTGGCACCTCTTAGGGGGAAAAATGAGCATATTTAGATATCTTAGAAGAGAGCAGGCACTAAGGGGAAAATAGGACAGTCTGAGGGGAAAAAGTTGTTTATATCTACAATGTTTCTGAAAAACAAATGTAGATTTCCGTGGGGGGAGAGGGAAAGGGAGGAGACCGGTTAATTAAACAGTACGTCAAACAAACACATTCGGCATTTCCTGCAGGCTTTGCCACTCTCACTAAACACTGAGCTGGAGCCCCGTCTCACCACACGCGGCAGCTCTGGGAGTAGCGAGAGGCGTGGGCCCTCTGGCAAGGGGGCCTGTTGCAGGAAGTGGCCGTCTGTGGCTTCCTGCCCTTCTTCCCTACCACTCCGCCTCTCTAGGCCCTCACAGAGGAAATTCTCTGCGTACCTACTGCAGCCATACCTCTCTGACCAATGTCCATTTTTAAAACTTCGTTTTTTAACAAACGGCTTCTTCCCTCCTTTCTCTCGGGGAGCCCTGCCCATACATGAAAGGCTCGTTCACCTGCAGGAGACAAATGGCGAGATGAAGGGACGAGAGAACGTACTCATACAGGAGACACTAGAAATGTTCACCAAGATTGCTTCCTGGCTCTGGAAACCAGCGGGCATGGATGTGTGGGGTGAAAAATGCCCAGGACAAAATGCATTTGAATTTAAGATCGTTCATAAATGTGAAAACAATTAAGTTCACTAAGGGATAGGATAGAAATAGCAAGAAGGTTTACTGCTTTCAGATGCTTTTATGTGATCCTGTAATTCAAAAACATCTTCGTTCCCCAAATAAAAATGTGAGGGTTTTTGTCACGAACAGAGACTTCAGTTCTTTAAGATTGTTTTCTTTAAATCCTTTCCTTCTCAAATTCCACCATCTGGAAATAAATTTTTGTTTTTGTAACATTCTCTTTGAAGAGTTCAAATTACTAAGACATCGTTGGGCTAACTAAACCACCAGACTTCTTGAAAATACCTTTGAAATAGGGACTTGGCGTCTTCCCTCATGTCCTGCAATTGTGTCCTTGACAGAGTGTCCCCTAAGACAGCTATTTACACTTGCTGCTTGAACAGGGTGAAGATTCTGCATGCAGACTCCAGGCCAAATCTCCACCCCAGTCCACTGCCTACTGCCATTTCACAAGGAATCCAATGTCAACATTTCCAAATTTGCATATATTAATTATGTTCTTCTTTCCTGCCCAATTTCCCTGTCTCTGCTTAATGAAGCCAATGTGCTCTCAGGAGTCCCCACACAAACATGGAACCCCATCTCCTTTCCCCATCTGCAGGTGTGTGATGAAAGCAGGGTAGTGATTTCTGGAACTCTGGGCTTTCTCTTCTGTCAAACTGAGATAAGGCCAGTGACACCTAAACTCAGGGTTGTTGGCAAGACTGATCAATGATTTGGTGGGTGTTTAGGCCAGATCTGAAGTCTTCAGGCTTTCCCTGAGCTCCCTGCTCTGCTGCAGCCCATGAACTACCCTGAGGTATCAGCACTTACTAATGCAGTCAGGGCAGACTGCTCTCGTTGACGTTTGAAGGCTTTCTGTCCTTCTCTCTTTAAAAGTTTAATTTTTTTATTGAGGTAATATGGTAAATAACATTATGTAAGTTCCAGGTGCCCAACATTATAATTTGATGCCTGTATACACCGTGGCACGCTCACCACCAGAAGTTCAGTTTCCATCTGCCATCATACACTGGATCCCCTTTCCTAATACTGTTCCCCTCACCTGTATAGTACTCCTTCCTCCTCACTTTTACCCAATCCTCTATGCAGCCTAAGATTCACTTCCTCCATGAAGTTTTCCCTCGACTTCTCTGAATTCTAGTGCTGTTCCTCCCTTCTCCAAGTTCCCACTTGTTTACATAAGCATAATGCTGAATCTACAGGTGATGGCAAGGAAACATTTGTTCATAGAATCAGTTTGTCAATTAAGAGAATTTAAAACCATGAATAGGTTAGACCATTTATTATATGGCAAATACATGGCCCAAATGTTGCTAAAACATCCTCTCATATTTTCAGCAGACATCACTAATTGAGTGCAAAATTGTACACAACCCAGATTCTCTTTCAATGCTGCACATGGGAAATCATGGCCAATCAGTCAATGTGAGATGAAACTGATTTGTCATCGCTGCTACAGTGTAGTCGCTCTTTTTCAGATGAGGTGAATGTGACCCACGTGGTTGAAATAACTTATTCTATGCAAAACAGCTTTTTAATGGCAGAGCCAGGACTAAGGCTCAGTCCTCCTTTTCCTGTGTTCAGTGCTCTTTGGATTTACTATAGTTCACTGAAAATAAATCTTTTTATTCAGCTACTCATAAAGAAAAATAAGTAACTGATGATTACAAAGCAGAATTGAAGCGAACTATCTCCCCCTCCCTTTTTTTTTAGGTACACGTAGTTAATTCCAATGCCAAACAGTGACTGAACAAGTCACAGATTTTAGCTCAATACAGAGAAAGCTCTAATCGTCAGATCTGCACCCGAATGGAGCTCTGACAGCATGCTGTGCATGGGTCCAGGGCTGGTTGGGTGAGTCACTTGAGAGGTGAAAGAGGCGGTCTCCACTAGGTGGGAGAAGTTGCAGCTTATTGCTAAACTCTGGGTGGTGCTTTATACAGATTACCTCGCTCCGTCCCCACCGTCTGGGAGGAGTGGAGCCTACTCAGTTCCAGACGAGACCAAAAGCCACACTGCTAGAAAGTAGTAGAGCAGGGATTTGAGTTGAGATCTTCCTGATTCAAAGGCGGTACACTTAGCCAGAGACAGAGACAGCTACGATGTCACTGGTTGTCATTGTTGGGTTGGTCGTTAAAAAGGGGAAAGAAGAGAGAAAAGACTCTTGGGAAGGTGTTTCTGGGAAACAGGCAAGTCAGGACCTTGCCTAACCTGCCCGAGGGTGAGCAGGTCTGTGGAGGCACCTCCCCAGCAGAGCCGCACTCCTCATCCTCACTCTGCAGCTGATCAGGAGAAAGCTTGACTGGGGTTTTAAAAATGTAGAATCACATCCTTCTCCCGTCACAATCCTTAGATTTGGGAATAAAGCACAGTACAAAAATAGGCAGGTGCAGTGTCACAGAATTTGAAAGGAAGAAGACATCCAACTTGGGATCATCCCAGTCGGCTCTGAACGTACATGTGAGAAGCCAACTGGGACCCGAGAGTGAGAGGCAGGACTGGGCCCGAACCCAGATTCCCCGTGCTCTTTCCAGTCTCCTCCAGCGACAAGTGCAGACACCGTGTCATTGTGCTCAAACACAGGCGCTGCTCACGCTCCGGGCTCCAGGCTGCTCAATAATGATCTTACAATCTTCACTTCTTAAACTACTTCAAAAACCACAAAGGTGTAAGATTACCAAGCTTCTCTGTAGATGGAATTAATTATGGAGAATGAAGGAAATGAAACTTTTGAACATCATTTAGTAACTAGAGACTCACCACTGATATTTCTTCTGTTTCCTTGGTTTGAGATAGAAAGGCCTGATGCCAAATTATATTTTTCTAATAAATATTATTTTTATTATAAGAATAGCATATCACCCTTACATTAAAATTTAAAAAACTTAATGTAGAAGTAAAAACTAAACCATTCAGTGAAAAGCTGTATCTCTCTGTCTCAATAAAGCCTTATTTATGTTCTTGTTTTACTTTTAATCTATTTTTAATCATAAATTTATAGTACTCTATACTACTTCAACTTGCTCTTTTCACTTAATCACACTTTATGCACATTGTTCCATGTTATTTCAGACTATTAAAACATTATTTAATAATGCCAAATGATGCACAGTGAACTCTTCTGTGATCCGTCAGTCTGAGGCCCAGAGGCAGAGAAGACAATGAAGGTAACAACAGCTCCCATTTCCCACTCCAATAAATGCAGGGACCTGCCTTGCTCATCCAAAGATCACTATTTAAAACTTTCTGAAATGTCCTTTTTTATTTTTAGTCCATTGTCAGTGCTGGGCAATAAAATGACATATCTCCTAGAAGTTGCCTTTCCTTACAAAGAATTAAAAATTAATGTGACAAAGGCAGAAGAGTAGGGATTGCAGACCTTCCTGAAAGCACTAGGCTGTACATATGAGTAGAGGAACCAAGAATTAGGGAGGCCCACATTTAGAGCAAAGTGAGCGGTTCATTTAATTTAGGAGAGTACCCAGGTCAGCCAATTCAGGTTTGGCCAAGACTCTTGGCCATTACCATCTGACAGATGCTCAGTGCCGTGAATGAAATGAGTTGGTCTCATTCCAGTTTCTAGAGAACAGGTGTGCCCATCACTCAAGAAAGGTGGAAATCTACTGCTATAGTTGGCACTAATTCACATATTTGCTGGCAGGCTCAGCAAAAAGTTCAAGAGTTCAGCGGCTGTGAAAGAGGCTGATGTGCTTTGGAACGGAGAGGAATGCACTGATGAGCACTTGTGAAGCCACGATTCTCAATAAATGCCCACAGCCCCGGAACTCCACACCCTGACCCATGCCTGGGTGCGCACAGTCTGTAGATGGTTATGTTGAGTCTTTGAACCTTTTGGAAAACTCAGAAAGGCAACAATTGGCAGACCCTTCACCAACTAGGAAAATAAAATACGTTGCTAGCTGCATTTCCAGTTTAAACCCTGCCTCTTCCATGGAATTTCCCATTTGATCAGATGTCTTTCGGTACTCAATACCCCTATTACTCACTGGGCACACGTCTAGTAGTGTTATTTAGATGATTTTGTAGTTCAGCACATTTAAACATGTACCTGGGATACTGGTCTGGAATAAATGTCCTCCTTTAAAACGTGGTATCATTTTAGAGATTCCAGAACCTTTCTGTTGCCACCTACACCCCAGAGAAGCCTCAGAGTCCCTTGAGAGAGAGCCGTGCTTATCAAAGCTAGGTCCTCAGCCTAGTTAGCATTCAAGCCTCTACCCAACCCCAACCACATTTCTTACTCCTCTCTCTAGTCTTATCTTTCCCTATTCCAGCCTTACCCTCTCCATTCCAGTCAATCAATATGTCTTGCTTTCATTGTATGCTTGGCAACTCTTCACTCGGTTCCCTTGAACATATTACTACTTCTATCAGGAATATGCTCTTCCATTCTTTCAATTAACCCACTGTCATGACCTATCTCCTCAAAGACTTGGCTTGCAACTATCTAATTAGAAGAAAAGCCTTCTTAGACCAACCATGTATCAGGTGTAGTTAGTGCTGCACTTTATATATTGTGTTTGTGTTCTCTCCCTGATCACCAGGTTGAACCTTCAAGGACAAGACTACGATCATTGTCTCCCCTCTTTGTGATCTAATACAATGGTCTGCACACAACAGATATTCGATAAATATTTGTGAACTGAAATAAATGTATGCCCTGGCTGGGTAGCTCAGTTGGTTAGAGTGTTGTCCTGATATGCCAAGGTTATGGGTTTGATCTCTGGCCAGGGTGCATACAAGAATCAACCAATGAATGCCTAAATAAGTGGAACAACAAATTAATGTCTCTCTTTCTCTCTCAAATCAATAAATAAAATTGAAAATAAAATGTCTAATTTTTTTAAGTGTTCAATATGTCAGTTAGCACAAAAGTGATTTTTCTTAAAATAGACACCGTATGAATTAGGAGGTAGGCCTTTGGGAAGTGATTAGGTTGTGAGAGTAGAGCCCTCATGGGAGGGATTAGGGCCTCATAAAGAGGCTGCAGAGAGATCCCTTATCCCTTCTACCAGGTGAAGACATAGGGAAAAGATGGTCGGCTGGCTGTGAACAGAAAGCGGGACCTCACAGACAGAGAGCAGGCCAGCACCATGATCTTGGGCCTCCCAGCCTTCAGAACTGTGAGAAATAAATGTGTGTTGTTTATTAGCCACCCACTTTATAGTATTTTGGTTATAGAGTCCTGAATGAATTAAGACAGTAAGTAAAAAATGGAGAATTAAAAGGGCTGATTAGTTATCACATCTCTTAGCTTCTTGCACTGCTGTTCCTACCACTTCTTGACCAATTATAATAGGAGCTTTCATTCGATGAGTACTCTTTGCCAGGTGCCATTCATAATTTGTCATTTTACCCTAAGATAGATTATCATTATTAGCGTTTTGCAGAAGAAAAAAGCCTGAGGCTTGGATAAGTTAAACAATTTGCTCAGAATCACACTTTAAGCAGAAAGCCATCTTCTACTGACCTATCAGGAAAGATGAAAAGAGGTGGGAAGGAAAGTGCATGAAAAAGAATCACTTGGTCACATTTTGCAGAGCGGCGTCTAGTCAAACCTTCCTGCATGACCGTGGTGGCTGCAGTGGGGTGGCCCAGGTCCCTCCTTCAAAATCCAGGGAGGCACTCGCTCCCCAACTGGGGATGGGGGATGCTGATGGCTCTCAACTAAGCCCTCACCTGGCATCTGTCTTTGAAGGAGGGAGCAGTCTTGGCCAGGTTACAGCTCCTGTCAGGGCCAATCACATGAAGGGGTACTAAAAACGAGCTCCTTGGCTCACTTTAGGATTTTTTCAAGGGTCGCCCCAACCTCAGCAGTCCCCATGGCATCAGTCAACGCCTCTGTGATAGTCTCCCAGCCCAGCTTCTCCAACAGCACAATTTGGCCTTGCTCCTTTCCTCCTTGATACTTGTTGTTGCTGAGAGCACACCCTTAAAAATCTCCTGTAGGCAAATCTCTGCCTCTGAGCCTATTTCCTGGGAACCTGCCTGAAGGCACCAAACATTAATGGGAAAGCAGAAATTGGGGTCCATGATCTGCGCTCTAACCTAAACCAGGAGTGAGATGCTGGAGGGGCACACCCAAGTCTCCTCACTCAGCGTCAGCGTTGGGAAACCTCGTGGCGCCGAAGGACCATGGATGTGTATCCCTCCACCCCGACGTTCCCTTGGCACTGGAGGGTGGCCTTCCCTGTCCGCTCCTCCCATCACATACAAACATCTCAACACTGTCTTTCTTCTCACCCGTCTATCCTATCAAGCTGTGCTTTCAGAAGAGAATTTGATCAACTTAGCCACATTAGGCTAAGGAAAATTAATTAAATTCACGTATTACTGCTTGAGATGGAAAATAAGCTCACGTTCATTTTAAGTTTAAACCAAGGGAAGAATATGTACAGCAAAATTCTAAATATTTATTTATTTATTTAAAACATATTTGAGCACCTCCTGGGCAGAGCTGGTGAGAGCTGGGTGGAAAGAGGGTGGTTTTAGGTTGGGGGTGGCCACTTCAGCCCTTTGGAACCAACACCAATGGCTGACACCACCGACCTCTGAGACCCCCACTGTCTGTCTATGTCTCAGGTGCCGTGAGGTGCACCAACTTTATGCTGATTTATGGGGCCACTAGCAGTTGATGAATTACCACGTCGCTACAAGAGCAGACATCTATGGGTGCTAACCCTGACTCCTCCAGGACTAAATGAAAATCTAGTCTTTGCATATGGAGTTCATTTCACTAGCAAACCAAAGAACTAAGCAATCTGTCCCTCTTTTGTCAACTCAAAAGCATGCCAAAAGTTTTTTTTAAGGTTCTAGGAGATGGTTTAGAAGAAGGAGCAGCCTTTTAAATTGAGCCTTCCCTGCTGTCCAGCAGTGGCGTATTTAGCTATTCTGGACAAGTTCAAGATGAAGGGCACATAGGAAAAATTCACCAGGGTGGTTTTGCTCAGGCTGTCTACTCTCTGAATGATTCCTATGTCCACTGAAGAAGGAGAAAGATGGGAAGTATTGCTTCTAATTTTCTCATGTCTCAAAAATGAAGACAGGAGTTGCTCCCCAGCTTGTCACATATAATACATACAGCTATGAGGCGGTCGGCTCAGTGGAATCAGCAAGGCACAGGAGACTCGAGGACAAAGAATTTTAGTTGTCATTTACATCTTGCTAGGAATCCCCGTGTAAGTAAGTCACTTAACCCTTTCTTTAACCTCATTTTTTAAAGTGAGATTAATACAGGTTCAGTTCACAGTTTGCTATCCCATATAATTAATAGAATACACGAAACTGTCTTCCATTTTTCATTAATAATTCTCAAAGACAATATAAACTCTCCCTTTGGCAGCATAAGTGTAGCTTTTTATTTGGTAGATATGTTTTCATTAATAAAAAGGTAAGATTTCAAATACCTAGATGAGCATTTTTAATAGACACATACATGCCAGGGACTACAGACAGAAAATAGCATGAAGTCTGACTCACAACAGAATGACGAAAGGGGCTTTCAGGTGAAACCTGAAGCTCTGGGGCACTTTACCTTGATATACTGCCACAGACGACCGAGCACGGGTCCGTGTTGTGCAGGTACTGAACGGCTTTGGCTGTTCCTATTAATACACTGATTCGAGTGTGCCAAGAGAGTGGGGCTGTGTTACCCTAAAAAGACAACAGTGATTGGTTTAGTTGAACTTTCTGAGTAAAAACTGTGTATATGTTCATTACACAGAAGTGTGTTGGAATAGAAGCTGATGGTGAAGTGGACTGTGGTTACCAGAATGTATTTTTAATTCAAGACAGGCTTTCCTCTACTCCCAATGATGGTTCTAGGCCTTTGCAACCAATGAAAATACCTAATAATGTTAATTTTAGCTTACTCAAAATATGGGCGACAGGTAATTATGTTTAAAAGTTCATTAGATAAAATATTTGTGGCATAATAGTATGGGGAATTGAGAATTATCTGGTTTTATTCTCATCTTAAATGAAATTTAACCTATTTGAAACAATTTTTAAACTTGTATTTCAAAAACATCATATGAAAAATCATGACATTGGTTCAGCCTCCTTCTCTTTAAGGAGTCTGTATCATTTTTATGTCTATTCGTTGTATTGAAGGGTGGAACTTTGGTAGTTACACAAAAATTATCTGAGAAATAAGGGTAGTTGATGTACAGTCATTTGAGATATAGAATCAATAAGGAGTAAGGACCCAATAAATTCTTTGGCCGCGATATTGCACAACACATAGTAACTCAGGTATTTATTCAGCCTTCTAAGAGTAAGAAGTTAATTCGTGGAGAAGTCCTTTGCCTCCTTGGGAGACCCATCGTGGGATGTCCCCTCATCTGAACACACACACTGGCCTCCCAGCTCTGGCCGATGGTTTCAGCAGCTCCCCAGGGGCTTCAGGGAATCAAAGCAGCAAGCAGAGTAATGGAAATGACTTACTACACAGTGTAATCTGTCAAAAAGTGATCCATTTCTCATATATGGATAAACCAGGCAGAACTTCTCATTCTCTGTAAAATATGCAGCCAACTCCAGTATGTTTGGATGTTGATATCTTGAAACAAAAGATATTTAAATCCATCAATTGCTTATTCAAATAGGAAATGAACAACACTCCGGTTTGGGGATGGGGAATAGGTCTAAAGCAGAACATAAATTTGGCAAAGGGAGAAGTAATTTCGTTGGATACATGACACAGATTTGTTTTCCAAATTGGTCAAAAGTGTTCTAACAAATGCTAGCCCCTCTTTGATTAATTGTGACCATGCAAATACATAGAAAATATCCAACTATAGGAGAGAAAATTTAAGAAAGTAAAGAGTTCTTAAGATTTGGGGTTTTGGGAAGTTTACAACAAATAGATAACAATATTCCATATCACCTTATTTTTATCAGCATAAACCCAATATAACTTATTTATTAAATAAATAAAGATAATGTAACTGAAACTATCCATTTCATTGCTTCAGGTAGACACATGTAAGTCACCAAAACAGAAGAATGCAGAAGACTTGTTTTCATTCACATTTGTCGAGGGCTAGTATGCAGGTACTGTACGAGGCATCAATCACGCAGGTAAAAGAGATATCCAAAGTCTTCACAAAGATTGCATTGGTATCTAAAATCCATGTGACCAGTAAAGTCAGAGGATGAAAAACGTATCACTGGTTTTTGAATCTTGGAACTCTGTGTCAGTGTAAGATACACGCCTCACGCTCCTTTCCTTAAAAGTTCTATTTCTTGAATGCATGTGTCATCACTGTGAAAACCAACGGAACCCGGGTAACAACTATGAAACACAAAACATGTGAAATTCACACATACCATGAATTCAGTTTGATTCATCAATTATTGGTGAATATGTACTATGTTGTAGGCATGTCTGGGGATATTCAAATAAATAAAGCTATTTTTTAAAAAATGGTTCTATTTATAAAGACCTACTATTTGTTTCTTCAGTAGCAAAACTTTGGTATAAATCACATACATATATAGATATCTATCTATAGGGAGAAATCTATCTATCTATCTATCATCTAATCTCCCTTCTAGTCCTGTTCCTTCTTCCTCAGGAAAGGGTGTGCATGTGTGTGTGAGCGCAAACATACACATGTACACAAACATACAGAGAAACTTTTATCGTTACATATGTGAAAAACTGTGACACAAGATCACTGCACTTACTATGATTCAGACCATATCTATAAAATGCAAAGCAACGGACTGAAAAGGACCTGAGTTGGTATATTTGGTTGCTTAAATAGCTGATCTATGCCACTAGTTGGCTGATTCTCTGGCAATTTAAAATAATTTACTGAAATAGAAATCTTTTGATAAGCAATTGATAGAAGACCTTGTATAGACACAGACATGGCCCTGCTCTCTCCCTCACAGAGCAGAAATGGACACTTGCTTAATTTTAATTATTACTGATCCACCAGAAAAATGATTAATTTAGAGGTTATCAAAGCATGGAACATGGAGATGTTATAGGAAATGATTGCTGTTTTGAATTCTGTGGACCCATCTCACCCATCCTTTCACTAAAAAGTGTTAAGTCGGTGGGATTTTTGGATTATATAGCTCTGAAGATCAGCAGGTCAGATACCTTTTGAAATAAATTCAATCTGAGTGCCCCTGCAGATAAAACCTGATGCAAGCTACCACAATGTGGAAGAGCAGACAGACTTGAACAACAAACAAACCTGGGTTTGAGTCTCTGGTTTTCTTTTTATCACCTGTGTACATTTGAACAAGCTATCTGGTCTCTACGATTTGAATTATGCCCTGCCCCATCTATATGTTGAAAGCATAACCCCCCATGTGATGACGTTTCATAATGAGGCCTTTGGGAGGTAATTGGGGCTAGATGAGGTCATGAGGGTGGAGTCTTCATGATGGAATTAGTGCCTTTATGAGGAGAAACACCAGAGAGTTTGCTCCCTCTCTGCGCCACTTGAGGACAAAACAAGAAGGCAGTCATCTGCAAGCCAGGAAGAGGGTCCTCACAGGAACCAAATCTGTCTTGATCTTAGACATCTCGGACTCCAGAACTGTGAGAAATAAATTTCTGTTGTTTCAGTCAGCCAATCTATGGAAGTAGGTAAAACACCTACTTCCTGAGATTCTTATGAAAAATTAAATTAAAGTTTAAACCTTTAGTCAAATCCCAGATCCTCAGAAATTATTAGGTCCTTTCCCTTTTCTTGAAGAAGGAAAAAAAAAAAAAAGAATCAGAAGCCACATTCTAAGATGTTTCCATCTCTATTCAGGCACAAGAATTAAGCAGTACCCTTGATATTAAAAAAATAAAAAACAAAAAATTCATTCTCAGGTCTCAGCTTAGATGTTACTTTTTCCAAGACGCTTACTCTGTGGCTCACCCCCGCAACAGGGTACCATTTCCTGTTTCTTCAGTGTTCTGTACTTCCTCATCTTATCACTTAATTTACCGGAATTGCCTATTTACTTATGTACTTCTGTCCTGATCCCACTCCAAACATCTCAGACACAATGTTCTGAAAGGTGAAAGCTGCCTCTGACTTATTCATAAGTAAATCTCTGAGACCAGGGAGACTGAAGATGATTTAGGAAATAAGTTGGATCTTGTAAAAAAAAAAAGATAGGATCTATCTCTATTTCTTCATCTGTAAAATAGGGATAATAGCAGTACTTACCTAAAGGTAAGTTCATTACCATAAAGGTAATCCTATGATTACCACATAGGATTAAAGAATTAATACATGTAAAGTTCTTGGTGAATAAATATTAATGATATAAATAATAATGATGACACATGAGGAATATTCAATATCATAGAGTTATTAATTCTCTAAATTAATGTATAAATACCTTACCAGAATAAATCCAAATGAATCAGATATATGAATATAAAAAATGAAATGAATATAACTTATAATAAATAAGTTATATTGGGTTTATGCTGATAAAAATAAGGTGATATGGAATATTGTTATCTATTTGTTGTAAACTTCCCAAAACCCCAAATCTTAAGAACTCTTTACTTTCTTAAATTTTCTCTCCTATAGTTGGATATTTTCTATGTATTTGCATGGTCACAATTAATCAAAGAGGGGCTAGCATTTGTTAGAACACTTTTGACCAATTTGGAAAACAAATCTGTGTCATGTATCCAACGAAATTACTTCTCCCTAATTTTTTGGAAAAAATGGCAATATTATTTTATAAAATATCAGTGGGGGAGGCCTTTTACATTTTTATATAAAACCCAGAGTTTATAAAAGAAAATATAGTTGAAAATATTAAATTCAACTACATGAAAACTATTTCCACATGGCAAAAACTATAATAAGCAAAGACACATGACATAAAAAATTACTTGTATCTCATAACATAAAACAGGAGTAATTTTCTCTAATATATAAAATGCTCTTATAAACCATTAAGAAAAGTACACACCAGTCCAATAAAAATGGAGAAAAAGATATTATATTTCATATATCTTAATATATAAAAAGATTCGCTCATAATATAAAAAGAAACTTAAACTACTCTGAGAAACTATTTCCACCCAGCACACTGGCAAAAATTAAAAGTTAAGAATAAATGCTATGTCCTGGCTGGTATGGCTTGGTGGATTGAGCACTGGCCTGTGAACCAGAGGGTTGCCATTATGATTCCCAGTCAGGACACATGTCTGGGTTGTGGGCCAGGTCCCCAGTGGGGGACTCATGAGAGACAACCACACATTGATGTCCCTCTCCCTTTCTTTCTCCCTCCCTTCCCTTCTCTCTGAGAGTAAATAAATAAAATCTTAATAAAAAAGAATAAATGCTATATTGGCAAGAATGGGGAGCCAGGCGCTCTTACATATGACTGGTATTAATTGGTGTAACTTCTAGTGAAGGACAATTTGGTAATATGTCATACATATCACCATTTGACCCTATAATTTCATTTATGTAAATTTATCTTAGATATATTCAAACAGGTAAGAAATAACATGTAAAGGTTTTCTTGTTGCAGCATTATTTTTTTAATAAAAAATAAAATAAAAACCCATCAGTAAAGGAATGTTTAATTAAATTATAGTAAAGCACACAATGGAATACTAAAATGAGCAAAATGAAAAAAGCGTGCGACCTCTTGTGGGAGAAGAGGGAAAATAGAAGACTAAATACGTGAATGCTTACATAGAAACTCTCTCCGGAAAGGTGTACGAGACACTGACAACGTGACTGCCTTTGGGAAAATCAGTTGGGTGGTTGGATGATAACAGTGGAAGAAACTGTTTTCTTTTTTGCCCTTTTGCACTTTTGGAATTTTGAAATGTTTCAACTTATTCATAAGCAAATAAATAAAGCTTAAATATAAAAACTTTATTTCAATGTTGGTTTCAGTTTTCATTGACTAAATGATATACATTAAGTTTTTAGAATTAGCCTTTAATGTTTTGACTTCTGGGCCTGGGTATAAAAGCAGAAGGATTGATACCCTTCCTCCCAGTCACATATTGGTTTAGAAAATATTGGAAAAGAACATTTTCTATTTGTGAAGGGTGATGAGTGAACTCTTTAGAGTTAGGGGCCTTCGATGAGGCAGGCTGCACAGCTGCATACATGAATATGTATAAAAATGAAGTAATTTTAGTTTGTCCCCAAGGACTCTCAGGCTCACAAACAAATTCTCAGAAAATAATATGCATATCAAAACACTTGATTTCTTTGTCTAGAAATCTTCTCTTGAGATGGTTATATGAACAAAACAGTTTCTTGACTGGAGTATCTCTAAGGAAGGAGGAAATGGTAAAATATATACAATTCTAAAGTTCTAGGAATTATTTTATACTTAGCCATGTTAGTCACACATGATTTAACCTACTTCCTCATGACAGTTTCTTGTTAAAATATTCAAATGAATTATGTAAATGGCCTACTTTAAAATGTACATTCTAAGAAATGTACTAAAACAAATGTCAGATATTTACCCAAAGTTCTAATATCACATTTATTAAATGCCAACCATGCCAAGTTCCGTGCTGTAGAATCAAAGATGAACAAAAAGATGAAAACCAGGCACAAAGGAAAAAAAATCCAGGCAAAATATACTCACAGTAGTAGAACTTCGAGCTCGGATAAAAACCTCTTCCATTGTTTCTTGCACTGCATTTTTTTCTCCTAAATATCATGCAGAAAAACAAGAAAAAAATCAAGGGAAGGGTCTCTATCTCTAGGATTCTTAGCCTAGGTCCTATAGTCTTCCTAAAATTAGATGAACTTTTTGGTATAAATGCAAAGCACATTTTTCTGAGAAGAGGATCCTTAGATTTAATTAGATTTTCAAACATCTACTAACCCCAAACAGATGAAGAACCAAGCTACTAAATTAAAAGTTTTTCATGCAATGTATCACGTCGCCACATTTTATATTCAAATTCTTTCACCTTTTTCATGAATTAAAAAATATTATATGTATTCACAGAAAATCTCGTGACACTTAGAAATCCCCCCCTTGATCTCATCAAGAACCCAGTCTGAGTGATTGCTGTGTTCTGGTTAGAACTGATTTCACTACTTTGGCATTTGTGACTTGGGTCGTTTGAATTATAATGGTTCAAGTTCACCTCTGTACTGATTTTGAAAAGATGGA
>PVIA01002414.1:15808-211422 GCA_004024845.1 Tonatia bakeri | reverse complement strand
CTTTCCCATAATCCCACACTGCTGGCGTCTGTGGCATTTCCCATGATCCTCCTGTTGGCTTCCACAGCATTGCCCATGATCCTGTGCTGCTGGCTTACTTGGCCTTTCCCATAATCCCACACTGCTGGCGTCTGTGGCATTTCCCATGATCCTCCTGTTGGCTTCCACAGCATTGCCCATGATCCTGTGCTGCTGGCTTGCAGGAGAGGCAGTGACTGTGGCGCACGCTGGGGGTGGGAGGGGACGGGTCAGGTAAACATTCGGAGAAGAAAGCAAGTGAAGGTGAGGGGAGGGAGCCAACCCATGGAAATGGGCCAAGAACTGGTGTAGAACTAACGTTTCATTTTCCGCAACGGGACGCAAGCAAAGACCCAATTTAATTAAATTACTAATGTCAAATCTTTAATGAACCTGCTTCTGCTGTGGGCTTTCTTCCTTCAAAATTAATGACTGGAACGTCACTATAAATAAAAGTTGATTCTTTTTATAAGAGTCACTCTCAAACACTCGCTGCTCTTTACTTAATGAACTGTTCATAACCAGACCACTCGAACCTGGCGCCCCCACTGGGGCTTGGGTATGAGGAACAGGAGCTCATTCCCAACACCACTGCCCTTTTCTTCTGGAGCTCTGCTCCCGAGAGGCCACACGGTGGTCAGAGAGAGGGCGGACGCTGGGCTCAGAGCAGCCTGGGTTCGAGTCTCAGCTTGCCCACCTCTAGCTGAGCGATCTTGAGACACAAACTTTACCTCTCTGGGCTTTAATCCTTCATCTAAAAATGAGGGTATCTTTACTGTAATGGCAGGGGCGTGTTCGTTTGCTGGGGCTGCTGTAACAGAGTGCCACAAACAACATAAAACAACAGATACTTCTTGTGTCACAGTCACGGAGGCTAGAAGTCCAAGATGGAGGTGTTGGTAGGGTCGTGATCTCTCTGAAACGTACAGGGGACCCTTCCTTGTCTCTTCTTAGCTCCTGGTATTGATTTCACCTTTTTGTAAGGACACCGATCACATGGGATCAGGGCACACCCTATTCGCCATGTTGTAACTTCATCACCTGGAAAGACCCTATTTCCAAATGAGGTCACGTCCATAGGTACTGGGGTTCAGACTTCAATGCACTTTGGTGGGAACACAGATCCACCTACTGTGAAGACTGAATAAAGTTAGATGTATAACATCCACTATTGAGTGCCTGGTATGTTTTGGGCTCTGGGATACAAGTTTATTTTATTTAATCCTCGAAATCATCCTGTGAGACACCTGTGACCCTCATTTGACAGATGGAAAGGCTGAGGCACAGAGAGCTGACGCAACGGGCCAAGGCCACACCGCTGGAAAACAGAGGAACTAGGCTGTGACTCTCGGTCTTCCTGGCCCCATCAGTCAGCACTCCTAACTGGCATGCGAAGCTGCTTCTGAAGAGGCCAAGTGCCCAGCGCATAGTGGGTGCTTAATAAGCAAGAGTTCCTTTCCTTCCTTTTCATTCTAGGCGCTGAGGCAAGACGAAGGGTGATTATCTGACTGTCCAGATTTAACAGTCTGTTTTTTTCCCTCCGGTTTGATCCGCCAATCCTGTAGTTTTTAATAATGTCAAGGGCAACATTTAAAGTGTGGTCTTTTGTAATGTGTCTGACGCGAGACTTGCTGGACAGACAGAGGAGATGGGAGATAAGCCACAAAGCGAAGCCTTTCTAAGGCACAGTGTTCTTTGATTTTTCGATTTTGCCCGTGTGTTTCTTGGCACAGATATTATAACCGTTCGTGCTCTCCCGTCTCTAAAACTTCTCTTTGATTGCTTACAAAATGAAGAGTGGGATATTTACATCCAACGCAGCCCGGAACAATATTATTAAAGCCGTGCCTGACATTGAACAATTCCATTGTAGATTAGCAGTGGGGAATTTTGTCCCTTCTACAAAGCCAGGCTCTTGCCAATCAACATAATATTCTCAGTGATTGTATGACAATGAAGCTCCTCTGTGGTTGGAGTGCGGTAGAAGCTACATCCTGTCTTTTATTTTTAATTTGAGACTTTAGTTCCCGTATTATAATGAAGAGCCATTTATGTTCTCTGGACAAGCACCCTCCATATGTTCTGATTTCTTATCTCCATCAAGTAACTTGTTTCATCTCCTTGGCCATACAGTTGATACAAAGTTGCGGGATGGGGGAAGAAGGGGGATTCAGGGAGCAGGATTTAGTCTGCCACAACCCTGAACGTGGAAAGAGGAGATGGTGCTAAATGTGTAGGTGGCGTGTGTGTGCATGCATGTGCACACGTGTGATTGAGGGATAGTGGGCATGGCCATGGGAGAAAGGAACAAAGACCACTCTCTTCCGAGGACCTGCACTGTGACAGGCACTTCTGCCTCACGCATTACCTTAATCTTTACCAGCCCCTGACTTGTAGATATTTGGCCTTTGTAAACATAATTCATTGCATGTCCTCAATGTCAAGTGCTTTGTATCTACATCCATCCCCAAGGAATTGGCTATACTTGCTGTCTCCACTTCCTCTCTCTCATCTGACATATTTTTGATACATTCACTAGTTTATGGTTTTTCTCACCCTGTTACAATGGAAGCTCCATGAGAACAGATATATTTTTGGTCTGTTTTGTTCACTTCTGTGTCCCCATTCCTAGAACAGTGCCTGCTGTATAAAAATATCTTGATTAAAATTTATTAAGTATCTTAATGATCTTATTTAATCCTCCCAACAACCCATTGAGAGAGGAGCCATTGTTATGCCTTGTTGAGAGAAGCATGCTTGATTGCCAGAGAGGTTGGGGCATTTACCCAAGGCTGCACAGCTCCTTGGGGCGGGCGGTGCAGCTGGGTTTCCAAAGCTGTGCCTGCAGCCCCATATATTTCCCGCTGGCACTAGGCCACACTGACCATTGCACATAGAGTCTGTGGTGACTGGTATACCTTAAAACACCCCCCATAAGGGATTCACACTTATTCTCCCTGGGGGATGACTTAGGGTGACAACCAGGCAAGTAGACACCTAGCCTGTTCCTGTACATTTCCTTCCACCTGTCAATCAAACAAAGGCACTTGGGCTTCAGCTGGGGTGTGCCACCCACTTGTCTCAAGGTCTGGTCCTGCCAGGCCTTTCCCTGCCATCACGGGGCATTAGCCCTCCACTGTGAGCCTGATCTCTCAGCTCACGTTTGCAATTTTGCACCAGGGTCACATGAGGACTTTTATAAGATACTGATGCCTAGACCATGTCCCCAAACCTACTGAATCAGAATTTCAGAGGTTGAGCCTAGGATCCTCTAGGTGACTGCAAAGCAGAGCTGACACTGGGGGCAACTTGTGGCAACAGGCACACAGTCATTCCATTAGCTCAGTTGGTTTTATGTCTCTGCACTGTGTACTGCTCACTCTCCCGGGGGCGTTCTTGTGGCAGAGGCTTTGGTTGCTGGGGGCAGGGCTAGCTTCTCCCTTGAACTGGCCTGTCCTCCATAGTTCACATTCACCCCATCCTTCCTTCACATTTGATGACCCTGCTCACCTCTCTCCTGGACTTCTGCACCCAACTCTGACTTCCCTGCTGCTGGCCCTGCCCTACCCCATGCATTGCCCCATTGATGCCACAGCCAGGGTTCCAGAATGATAAATTCACTGTGGCCCTGCCCCGTTCACCTGCCAGGCACACACATGCCAGAAGTGGGTTCCCTATCACCAAGGCACACGCAAAAGCAGGCGTTCTGATCTTTTGCATGACTCATATAAGAATAAGTAATGACTTGAAAGATGCATAAAGACAAAAGGGAAGAAAAAGAAAACCCTGAGAACCTTCCCAATGCTGTGAGGATCAATCAAATGATAGGCTCGCACGGCCCCTCGCCTGTGATCTGACCCCACTGACGTGTTCTGTTTCATCTCCTGCCTCCCCTCCCTCCTCCGCCACCACTGCTGTTACAAACCACAGGCTCCCCAGCACACCTTGCCTTTCTCTCAAAACCTCCACCTGGCAGACTCCTATTCATCCTTCGAGGCCACAGTTAAATGTCACTATCTCTGTGAAGCCCTCCTTGACATGCCTGATGTCTTATAGGAACTGTAAAATCCCACAACACATTTGGAAAGAATGTAAATTTTGGAATAACGTAATTGACAATTTGGCCCCAGAACCCTGGAACTCCCAGCCCGTGAACTGCACAGGGGCTCACTCTGGTCATTCCATTGATTTTGCAATCTCACAATCCCGTGTCTTATGCTGGATTTGGGGGACCCCACTCACGGAGTCCTGTCGGGGTTTCACGTGCCCTTTCATTCCTGCTCTTGTCATACAACATCACAATCCACTCATGCACTACTTTGTAACACCCCGTCTCTCACACAGGAGCTGAACCTGCTCGAAACTGTTTGTTCAGGTGTCTGTTTTCATCTCTGCACTCCCCCCAGGGGCCGGAACGACACCGTGTTCTCACCGATCTAGTGTTTGATTAAAGCCTGACGGGAAGTGAGTGCCCCGTGTGAACGTGTTAAGTGAAATGTATGCACGCAATTAACTAGCGCAGGGTTGGCAAACTGTCTCTGTGAAAAAAGACCAGGTACTGAACACTTTTGGCCTTGTGGGCCATTTGGTCTCCGGGGACTGAACTTTTCAAGTGACTCAACTGTCGTGTTAAAGCAGCTCAAGACAACACATGTCCCAATAAAACTTCACTCATCAAACAGGCAGCCAGCCCGTGGGCCCCGGTCGGGCAGCCCTGAGTCAGTGTGTGTGCAGTCCTGTGTTTACTGCCGTGTGCGACTTAGATCTCAGGAAACTCCCACGTCCCCACGACGCAGAAAGACTCTCTGCTGGAAGTCAAGGATGGGAAGGGACTGTGAGAAGAGGGGGTGGCACAGGGGAGGGCTCTGGACGGAAGGTGACTGGGAGGAGGGGCAGGGGATGACAGGCAGTTGGCACCTGAGGGCTGAGACCAAAACCAGGCTTCCCTCCCCGGATGGTTCGGCCCTCGCCCAGCGGGGACTGCTGGCTACAGGGAAGGGCGTGTGTGTGTGTGTGTGTGTGTGTGCACGCGCGTGCATGTGCGCTCACTCTTGACGCTTTACCATTAAAATAATATTTATGTTCGTCCTCGTAGCCACTCTCCTATGAACCCCATTTTACCAACAAGAGATGAATTTAGAGAGTTGGAGAGTCACACAGCTAGTAGTTTTGCTAATAATAGTCACCTCTGGGGTGTTTAGTGTGAGCCAGGCACCCACCTAGCACTCCATCTGAACTCCTCTCTTTCATCCACCCCAACAGAGCTACCATTACCACCCCCTTGATGTGGGGCAGGGATGGGGACTAAGTCACAGCAAAGCTACCTCTGACCCAGGGTCATACCGCTGTTGGGATCAGGGATGGGGTTGAACACCAAGCCATCTGACCACACTGCCCGTGTCCTGTATCAGGTGGGAGCCTTGATCGCCCACAGTCCGAGGTCTGTGTCTGTTTCACCGCCTGCCCGGCATGGAGTCAGCGCTCCAGGCCCCGGCACAGCCCTTCTCCTGGCCAGACTAGAGCCTGCCCAGCCCATACCGAGTTAGCCCCCTTGTCGGCCCCTCTCCCCTGCCCTGACAGGCTGGGGCTGCACGCACATCCATCATCCACCAGCAGGAGCCTCGTCGGGCTGCCAGTGTGGGCTTCTCCCTGATGTTTCAGAACCACAGTGCCCCTTGGCCTCCTCCCTTCCACCTGTGGTTGTTTAGAAGCAACTCCTGAAAACTAACTAACATCCCAGGACCCAGAATAGAGTTGTCAGGGAAAATACAGGTCTCCCGTTAAATGTGAATTTCAGAGAAACACAAATACTTTTTTTTAATCCTCACCCAAGGATATGTTTTTATTGATTTGAGAGAGAGACACATTGATGTGAGAGAGAAACATCAAGCGACTGCACACCCTCTGCATGTGCCCTAACTGGGGGTCGAGCCTGCAAGCTCTTCAGCATGCGGATGATGCTCCAACGAACTGAGCCACCCGGCCGGGGCACAAATATTTTTTTTTAGCATAACTATATCCCATGCAATATTTGGGGTATACTTACACTAAAAATTACGTGATTTGCAATTTAAATTTAAGTGGGAATTTTGTATTCTAATCTGCCAATTTTGGCAACCCTGCCCCAGACAGCAATCTCCTCTTGGCCAATGACTTCAGCTTCTGAAAAAACTGGGGATTTCTCTGGAGAAAAGGGGAGAAAGGGCTCCTCTGGCCCTGCCTTTAAGGAGCACAACCTTGAGGCAGGGGAGAGGCTTCAGAGAGGGAAGCCTCAGAGCCCCCCAGGTACGGCCTGTGGAGGTTTAGGGTGCAGCGGGACTCCGGGGCCAGCGGTAGGTTGTGCTGTCTCCTCCCACCTCCCTCTTCCAGGCACCCTCTAAAAGAAGCTCGGCAGGGTTTTCAGCACCAGCTTGCCCCTCCCTCTCCATGGTGCAGTCTCTGCTGACCTCCAGCTCGGCCCTGTCTGCCCGCCCCCCACCAAGCACAGGGGTTCTCCCACTTGTGCAGACAGAGTGATGCATGGAGAACCCAGGGAGCCCCGTGGAGAGACACTGCAAGGCACTGCCAGTGCTAAGCTTAGAATGGCTAAACACGCATTTGTGGGAGAAATCTGAGGAACCGCAGAATGGAACCTGGAAATGTTTTCCAGAGCATGTCCATAGAGTACTGGCTGAGAAACAAATTCCACGAGGAAAATGTTCACTGGGTCAAGTAATTTTGAAAAACACCGCAGAAATGTCCTCCTCTTGAAGAAACCAATACTCAGGAGGTTAGTTTATCTGAGAGGCTCTGCAGGAGAGAAACCCATTTAACTCTGCTAAATCCGGAAGCTCCAAAATTTAACTATGAGATCTCCCCGCTACCCTTTTTCCCCTTAGAAATAACTATAAGTTCCGAATTGTTCTGTGGAACACACTTGGGGACTTGCTAGGTTCCAAGATAGATAAACCCGAGTTGCTTTGTTCTCCTTATTAATCACCATCATCGTAAAACAACAAGAGCAAGGACAGCTGACATTTACAGAGAACATTCCAGGTTAACTTGCATTGTTTTTACAAACACAACCGTCTCTCGCACATCCGAACCCGTGTTTTTCTGGGGGTTGCGGTGGCCTGCGGTCTCCCAGCCCTGATGGCAAGTAACTTTGGGGAGTGGGATCCCTAAATAAGTAAACTTAGCATAGCACTTTCTGGCGAATGCAGCACATGGTACAGAAGGGCAAAGGCACTGGCTCTCTCTTTTCATCTGACAACGTTTACAGCAGGCGCATTTCCAGTTTGGCTGGGCAGAATGACCCCTGGCCTGGTGGGCCTGGACTTCCGCAGGTGTGTGGCCAGGACCAGCCATGTCTGGCCCTCAACCCTGCCCAGCTGCAGACAGCAGTCAGGCACCCGGAACCAGTCCTGGCCAGGGAAGAGGAGGAGTCTCCCACCTGGCTCTGCAGGGGTTCCTGACCTGAGGCTGGGACTTGTAACCCTGAGGGAGAATGCCCACAAGGGAAGTCCTCCTGTCCCTTGCTGGGGCTGTCCCACCAGGTTCCATCACTGACCTTGCTTTTCCCTTAACCTCTCCCTGGGTGAAAGCGCTGCTCTGCACCCAGCCCAGGCTTTGCAGCCCCTCCCCAAGGCTGGGCCTGAGTCCCTTATATCCCGCTGGTGAGTGGGGAAGTGCTGCCTCTGAGCACCAGCACCGCTGGGGATGCCCGTGGGGGTACCCACCTGCCAGCCGCAGCCCTGTGGACAATGGAGCCCCAGAGCTTCCACTTCCTCCACCTGGCTCCCAGTCCAGAGCTCGGAAGCCCTGGCATTCCTCACAGCCGCCTCCCTTCTTCAAGCAGCAGACAGTTTAACCTGCACCCCACTGGAAGCAGCAAACTATTCCACAGGTTCCGGACCCCTTGGCTCCCTCTCTCTCGTGGAATCAGACAGGGGTCCCGGAGCGGAAGTGAGAAGTCAGGTGTCCTGCCAGGACCAGCCCTTTCTTTCTTGTACCTTCTGCAAAGGATGGTGGACACAGTGACTACAAAAGACGCTGATTAAAAAGTGCCCCTGAGTAGGATCTCTGAATCCCCCTGCCCCTCACCTTCTCCTTCATCAGCTCCACTGCTTGCTGGTCACTCGTAGGGGCTGACTTTACGCCGAGTCCTGTCTCATGCCATCCAACGCTGTGAGGCGGGCACCATCCCCGTTTTACAGTAAGGTAACTGAGGCTCAGAGGGGTTAAGCGGGCACAGTCACACGACTAGGACCTGGGGAAGCTGGGGTGTACGCCCGGTCAGCCTGACTTTGCGCCTTCTTTTCTCAGCTACTGCCTTGCAGTGGAGAGACTCGAGACAGGCTGGCGAGGCAGAAGCCTATCTCGCTGGCTGTGATGCCGGTTCTGAGGCTCCATTTCCCTCAGGTCCCCCCAACTCGGCCGAATATGTGCCTCGTGAGCATTCTGCAGCTCGAGAATCAGGAACAGTAGGGAAGGTAGGTCCTGCCTCTTGCCTGCCATTCAGTTTTACTCACCTCTGGAGCCCAAAGTCCAAGGCTGCGTGGAGGCCCCTGTGCAGGTGGAAAGCATCTGTCCAGGTCCTCCAGGGTCCAGAGTCAGGAGACAGAGCTGGCTCTGGCCTGGAGAGGCTCCTTCCTCGGGGGACCCCCCAGTCTCTCACGCATACCACAGGCACACATACCGACACACTTCCACACGCTCTCTACTGCATGCACATCCAATGCGCACGAGTCTGCCCATTCACACTCTCATTGACACGTGCATGTGCTTGCCCTCCGTCTCTCACACATTCTCACACACACATCATATACAAAAACAGACAAGTCCAGAAGCTCTTGCATCCATACATATGACAACAGGCACAGTCGTCCATACATACAAATAACTACGCTTGTTTGTGCATCAAAATAACGGTCCTCTTATGGGTTAATGACCCTTCTTCACAGATAGCTCCTTCTACCACCAGAGCACCCCCTTGAAGCCAGCGTCACCACCCCAAATAGTCACAGGGCCTGCCTGGCACCTGTGTTTAAGCTGGTGTCATCCCAGACCCAGCAGGGGATGAACATCTGACCCTGAGTGTGCTTCAAGCCACTGTTGGCTCAGTAATCTAGGAGATGGGCATCGAGGGCTATTGGGGTCTGGGAGGCACAGAGCATTGAGGTTTGGAGTGCAGCTCTGGCATCCCACAGGCCTAGGTTCGAGTTCCTCCCACACCTCTCCCAGCTGTGGGTTGGCCGTTATGATATTGATAGAACACGTAGCACAGCACACTGGTTAGGGGAATAGACTCTGGAGACAGAGGGCCCAGGTTCCAATCCCAGCTTTCTTACTTAACTATCAAGCTGCTTCACCTACCCATACCTGTTCCCTCACCAATAAAATGGGGGTAATGACTCCAATCAGCTCAGAGCACTGTTGAGAGGATTAAGAAAGATCAAGAGTGCAAAACACTCACCTCAGTGTCTGGTACACAGTACATGCTCAATAAATTTGGGATGTGATGACATGTAAGTCCCTGGAGCTCCCTGGAAGAAGATGCCAGGACAGTGTAGGGGAGGACAGTGTGCAGGAGGCCAGCACAGAAGTAAGTAAAGAGAAGAAGCTGGGAGCCTGAGCTGGGGAGAGCTGATGGACCCGAGGGCAGGAACACAGGGAGCCGCCCCGGGTCTGCCAGGCAAGTGGCATCACGTGGACTCACATCCCTCTCGCGGAGCCAGGCAGGAGCCTGCTACTTCCAGTCTGAATGGCCTCCCCGGGATCTAATAAGAATAATTCACGAACGGTCCTAACCCATCCCCAGAGTAACTAGGCAAATGCAGATGACACCGTGGCCCAGGACCCTGTCCTCTCTCCACCCTTCTCCTCAGTGGCCCTGCACTGCCCTGGCCCACCACTCAGTGGCACACAGCCTCGGGATGACGGGAAGGGATAATGTGAAGAAGTTTCCTGGAAGAGGCATTCAATATAGTCTTGGCAGAGAAGGGAGGGCATTCCAGGTAGGGTGGCTGGCACACACCCAAGATCATGCAGCCCCCACATGTGTTCTTGTTTTCCAGGCTTTCGTCCCCTGTGTTACTGATTCCTAAATCCATCTGCAGCCAAAGAGCCAGCTCAGACCTTCCTCCAAGTCCTTCTACCTTCAGGGTTCTCCACATGGGAGTCTTGTGAACGTCCATGGCCCAGCTGAACTCCCACCTTTGCCCTAATCCGGCACTTCTCCTGGGTTCCTTGCAGCTGGGACTGGCCTGTGGTCTTCAGTGACCTGTGCTGTTGTGACTTGTCTCGTGATGACTGCAGCCTGCCTGATCCGGGAGCTTACCCCTCTCTGAGCTTTTAGTATAACACGTCTCTGCTGCTCATAGGCCTTAGAGCCTGTGGCTCTTTCTGAGATCCCTGGGTTTAGAATCCAAGTCAGTCTTTATTATTTTGGGATCAGGGACCTTTTGAGAAGTGCACATAGACCCTCTTCCTGGCAAGATAGGATTCACAGATCCGAAAATCAGGTGTGCGTTCCTAGTGTGCTTGCAAGCACGGCACACCTGTCAGCCTGGCCCCAAGTTCAAACTGTCTAAGCCCAGCAAGGAACTTGCCTGTTAAAGCCACTCTGCTCCCTGGGGGAGATGGATGGATTTCATCAGCCCAGAGCCGGCTTTCACCATGTTCAAAATTCACTGAACTGGTCCCCATTTGCTGGGCACTTCCTGGGGATCAGACCCCATGCTAACCATCTTCCACACACGGGAGGCAGAACAAGGGGTTAGATAGGGGTGGCAGTCCAGTCCTCAGAATCCCAGCATCACCACTTATGGGTGAGGGGCCTCAAGCAAGTCCTTCACCACCCTGAGACTCAGTTTCCTCATATAACTTTATAGGGTTATACTAACTTTATACCAACTAAGGGGATAACTGCTTCTTGGGGTAGTCGTGAGGGCCAAGTTGGATAATCCATGCCAAGCATCATGCTAAGTGGGCTTGTATTACCTCCTGCAACCCTTCCCCTTAGCTGGTGCTCATAGGATCCTGGTTTGCAGGTGAAGAAACTGAGACCATGGATGTGAAATATCTCCCTGGAAGTCACCAAGCTGGTAAGGGACACAGTGTGGACTCACACCACTATACGTGACCTTTCACAGCTGACCGACCCAGGGTTGCTACGGAAACCTGTGGGGCCTGCAGTAAGACCTGGTGAAGTGCAGTGAGAGGCGTGTGGGGCACTGGGCAGGGTGGCGGACCAGTGGGAGATGCTGATGTCACCCAGCCACCTGCGTTCCCTGACTGTACACACACCATCGTGGTCAGGCCTGGCTAGAGAACAGGTCACAGTCCTAGCGGGATCACGCACAGCGACTAAAGGAGGGAAGCAGCCCCAGTGCCAGGAGGAAGGAGAGGATAAAGAAAACACGCATATCCATACAACGCCTGTGGAAGGGAAGGCGATTCTGACTCACGCTGTAACACAGGTGAACCCTGAGGACACTGTGCTAAGTCAGACACCAAAACATAAACATTGTGCAATTCCACTGATGAGGTACCCGGAGCAGTCAAATTCAGCGCGACAGGAAGCGGAATGGTGGTGGAGGGAGCCGGGGGAGGGAGGAATAAATGGGGCTAGTCCTTAATGGGTACAGAGTTTCAGCCAGCATGGATGAAGTTCTGGAGCTGGGCAGTGCTGGAGGCTGCACAACATGAACGTATGTACTTACTACCTCGGAAATGCACACTTAAAACGGTTAAGATGGTAAACTTTGTGATGTCTATTTTACCAGGACTACAAATAAAGGAGGAGGAGGCACCCCTGCTCTCACCCCTTGGGGCCCTGCCTCCCTGGCTGCCCCGGAGAGGAGGAGCTGCAGTGGAAACCGTCTGCGGTCATGCTGCCCAGACTGCCACCCCTCCCTCCCACCTCATTTCCAATTCCAGAATTATTTATCATCAAGAAGCTGCCGGAGATGGAATGTGAATTAGGAGCTCAGCTTGATTTTGTTTTATCTTGTTTTCCCCCTGTGAGGTGCCGCCTGTGTGGGGTGGGGTGGGATTGCGCTGAGCCTTGTTGTGACTTGTCGCCAAGCAAAGGCGGTGGCAGCTTCCACGCGGGAGGCTGAGTGTGGAGCGTTCTGGGGCCTGTGCAGAAGATGCTCATTCCAGGAAATAATTAGTGTCCCTTCAAGTCCGCCTGAAAGGCAGGACTGAGAAGCCCCACAGCTATGCCTTTAATCAGCCCCCTCATTTAACCTGGGCCATTACTGGAAAGATGCCTGGTGCAAGCAGGCCAGGCTTGGAGAGTTTAGCCACTTATTGACAGATGGCCGCGGACCAGTCTCTCAATGTCACTTAGCCTCTGTTTTCTCACCTGTAGATCGGGGACAGTGAAAGCACCTACACTGTGGGGTGACAGTGTGGACTGATAAAATATTATGTGCAAAGGGCTCAGTGCACACAGGCCCTTGTGTGGGAACTGGTGGGAGCTGCCAGTGTCATCATTTTGTCATTGTCATCATCATCATCATTTCTGAAGGGCTGCTTTGTACATAGCAACACTGGGGTTCAGTCTGCTTTCTATTGTCCCCTTCTCCATTCAAAAGTCCCCCAAGTAGGGACCAAAGCAGCCACACCTGGGTTGGTGAGCTCACAGGCAGCCGGGGCCTTGGGCTACCGGAGGCCGGTGATAAGCAGTTAGTCACCGTTTCCGGAGCTTGCTGGGCTCAGTAAAAACCTGACTTCACATCTTAACAACACTATGATCCTGGGCCTGTTTTCCTAAAAATTATGTTAAATTACACAGAAGACAAAATTTACCATCTTCGCTATTTTTAAGTGCACAGTTCCGTGGTGTTAAGTGCATCCACACTGTGCATCCTCCTCAGCGTCCATCCCCAGAGCTCCTTGCATCTTGCAAAATGGAAACCTCGGGGCCTTTAAACCCTGACTCGCATCCCTCCTCCCTGCGGCCGCTGGCTACTGCCATTCTGCTCTCTGTCTGTCTCTACGATTTGACTACTTATCATGACTCAGCACAGTGTCCTCAAGGCTCATTCATGTTGTAGAACCGGTCAGTGGGGTGCGGGCCTGCTTTTTAACTTACAGAATGCAGGCGGCAGGTGCAGCATAGAGCTGTTGTGAGGACAGAATCTCCATCTCCCCTGTTGCTCAGACCAAACACCAAGGAGCGTTCCAGAATCATTTTCCCATCCCCACACCCAAATCATCCACCAGTCCTGCTGACCACACCTGAATCCAGGTGCTTCGCTTCAGCTGCAGTACCACCTCTGTGGCCTTGACCACCAGCACCTTCACCCAGTCCCTGCACAGGTCTACTAACTGGACTCCCTGATGCTATTCTTATCGCCCACACGACGATCCTGAACACAGCAGCCAGAGCAGCCTTTCCCAACACAGGTCAGAGATGATGTGTCTCCCGCTGAGAACACTGTCATGGCTCTTCATCTCCCTTCACGTGAAACCCATTCTCCTTACTGGACCACAAAATCTGCTCGGCCAGCCTCTGCCTTACCCTCCACTCCTTCCCGGCTGTGGTCACACTGGCTCTTCTCTCCATTCCTTCAACTCACAAAGCGTGTTCCTACCTCAGGACCTTTGCATCCCCTGCACCTTCTCCGTGGAACAGCTTTTTATTCCAATGTCTGCTTAATGCCCCACACAAATGGAAGACGCCCCCCAGGCCTCACTACACTATTCTGTTGTAATTCTTCCCGTGGCACTTAACATGACTGAATAGCTTTTCTCTTTTTGTTTATTGTCTGTCTCTCCCCGCATCCTCACACCAGAATGTGAGCTCCACGTCTAACTGCTTCACTCGTGTGCACACCCAGAGCCTGGCACGGAGGCATTGCTCCATAAGTGTGTGTTGCATGAATTGACAAATGAGCCATTAGGCGTAATGTATACAAAGCACTTTGCGTGGGGCCTGGCAAGAAGTCACACTAGATGGCAGTCATTATGATCATCGTTGTCATCATAATTATTACCCTGGACCTCCTGCTTCAATGATCTGCAAGGCTGGCCCTGGCTTGAAGATTTGGGACAAGATTACTAAGTGTCCAGGATCTTCTGTGTCATGATGGGAGCTGGAATTCATCCAAGGGGCTTAGTGAGTGGGCTTCGGGCCTTCCCAGGTCTGTGGTCCAGGCTTGATTTCCATGAATTCTGCACTGTCCTAGCCCTTTTCCTCCTTGGGCAGAGGCACCAAGAGCAGGCCCAGGAAGGGGAGGGCTGGGAGGACTGGGAGAGTAGGCCTGATGGGAGGAGGGAGATGGGTTAGCCCACAGAGAGTGACAGCTGCAGGCACTGCAACCAACAGGACCCAGAGTTCGCCCTCTCTGGGTTCCCTGCACCAGGGACACTGGCCAGGCCCTGAGGGTGCCAATGAGCACACTCATTTATCAACAGACCTTCCAGACCTCCTGCCATGTGCCCGCTGCTAGACCATTAACTATTCCATGGTGCATACGTGTGCTGTTGCTGCTGCTATGTGCCTGTAGATGCCACTGAAAAAACAATCAAACAGCCCTTTAAGCGATGCTTCATGCAAGGTTTCCATGGCAACCCTTTAGGAAACAGCAGTGAGAACTTCGATAGACTCCCCTCCTCTCCTCCTTTCCTGACCGCCACCAGGATCCTGGCTCCAAATGCCTGTGCCCTGCCGAGTGCCGGCTCCTCCTGGCCATGGAACCTTGGACTTAGGACTTACCCTCTCTCTGCCTCAGTTTGCTCATTTGTAAAATGGGGACAATAACAGTATCTATCTCATAGGGCTGGTTTTGAATTAAACGAGTTGCACTTCTTACATGGCCACTATGGTAAGCAAGATTTGAAGACGGCCCCTAGTAGCCCGACTCTGTGGTCTCATCTCCATGATTCCCGCCCCTTGGGTGTGGGTAGGACCCATGAATATGGTGGGACATCATTGCCATGATTAGATAAAGTCATTCGGCAAAAGTGAAAGATGTGTTTTTTGCAGGAGTAATTGCAGTGCAAATCAGTTGACACTGACTCAGTTAAGAAGGAAATTATTCTGGGTGGGCCTGACCAAATCAGGTAATTCTGAGGGTTTGGCAGTCAGAGAATTTGAAGCTACAGAAATGCTTCTGCTGATCTGGAAGAAGCAAACAGCCGTGGTTCTACAGCTACAGAGAAATGACTTCTTCCAACAGTCATGTAAGCATGAGAGAGGACCCCAAGCTTGTGACAAGACCCCAGCCTCACCTGACACATTGTTTGAGCTTTGTGAAACCCTGCGTAGAGAGGGCCGTACCTCCCATACTTTTTCTGACCCCTGTGTTGGCCCAGACAACCCTGGGTTAGCGTTCCCGACCCCATCTCTGGTCATTCTCTCCCATTCCCAGCTTGTACTAGACCTTGAACTAAATCCAGTCTACCAGTGTGACCTAGGGCATCAGTCCCTCCTCTGTCAACCCTGCACTGGCCAGCTGGAGTCCCACTCCAAAGGACAAAGCACCCAGGACTTTATAGCTTAAAGAGCCTGCCTGCCTGGTCTCACCTGCAGTCTCAGACTGATCAGGGGAGCTTTGGGGCTGTAGCTATGTTCCTGGACACCTGCATTAGAGTCTGCAGTCTAGCCAGTTCTCCCAGTTCAAGCCCAGCCTGGTCCTAAATCTCACCTCTTCCCCGCTGCCTGCCACCAATGTCCATAGGGCCTGTGGCCTGCCTCTACCTGCATTCTTTGCCTTACACGACCAAGCAGCAGGCAACCAGACCACCATTGCCATTCCCCGTCAGAGACTGTTCTGTCTACCTTCTGTGCCTCTGGCCTTGGTGCTGCCCATTCATCCTGAACCCACCCTCCTCCACCCTCCCTACCCTGAACTCCTATTCAGACTTCAAAAGGCTGTCAGTTTGTGCATGATTCTACTGTCACCTTGCTGAGACATCTCCGTATGCCCAGGCTAGGCTGGTGGCCCTGCCTGGAGCACACCTCTCTCAGAGCACCCACCATCTATGCGTGTACCTGTCTTCCCTCAGCATTGGTCCTTCTGCGCCTTAGAAGCCCACCGGAACCTCTGGGAAGCTTTAAAAACACTGGTGTCTGGATTCTACTCCTGGAGCCTGATGCATTCCTTCTGCGGTCTTGTCTGAGCAGGGCGTGTATGTGTTTTGTCTTTTTAACAGCCTTGTGGGGATGTAACTGACACACAGGAAGCTGCACACACTGCAAGCACACACTTCGGTCCATTTTAATCCATGTATCCTCCTGTGAAATCATCACCACAATCAAGACAATGAAAGGATCAGTGACCCTTGAGAGTCCCCCCGGGACCCTCTGCAGTCTCTCTCTACCCCTTTGTGTCCCCTCCGCAGGCCATCACTGATCTGCTTTCCCTCACTCTAAATCAGTTTACAATTCTTAAAATTTTCTGTAAATGGAACCATACAGCATATGTTGTTTTTTGTCAGATTCTTTAAAATTTTTTTTATCTGTTTATTTTTAGAGAGAGGGGAAGGGAGGGAGAAAGAGAGGGAGAGAAACATCAATGTGTGGTTGCCTCTCATGCACCCCCACCAGGAACCTGGCCTGCAACCCAAGGCATGTGCCCTGACTGGGAATTGTACTGGTGACCCTCTGGTTCACAAGCCGACACTCAAGCCACTGAACCACACCAGCCAGGCTTTGTCAGACTTCTTTTACTGAGGAAAATTCACATGAGAGTCACCCTGTTGTATGCCTTGGTTCATTCTTGTTTATTGGTGACAAGTACTCCATGGGATGGGTATACCAAAGTTTGTTTATCCATTCGCCCAGTGATGGACATTTGTATTATTTCCAGTTTGGGGTTCGTAGAAAGAAAGTTGCTATAGACATCTGGGAACAAGTTTTTGTGTCAGCATATGCTTTTGCTTTTCCTTGGGATAACACCCGGGAGAGGAATGGCTGGGTCATAGGGGAGGTGTATGTTTAACTTTTTAAGAAATTGCTAAACACTTTTTTCCAAGATGATTGCAGCGTTTTACATTCCCACCCACAGTGTGTGAGTTTCGGGAGCATGGGGGTTTAAAAAGCTCTCCCTGGGTGATTTTGATCTGTTCTCTTAGCAGATCAAAAAGATGTTTGAGACTGAAGTGGTGCCATGCAGTGCCTGAGAGATGGCTCTGGAGCAAGACTGCCTGGGGTTCAAGTCCCAGCTCTGCCGCTAACTAGATATGGCTCTTACCCTTTCTATGCCCCAATTTGTTCACTTATGAAGTAAAACTCACAGCCACCTGCTTTATAAGGTTATTGTGAAGACATCCAAGTAATGTGCTTAAAATGGACCCTGGAGCATAGCACTTCATAAATATTTGCAATTCTCTTTTAATCTCTGCACTCCTGGTACCTAGTAAAGCTGGCCTGGCACATGCTGGGCCCTCTGGAAATGGCTGCTGGTTGGACAAATATGCACTTGGAGTGGGCCAGTGCCAACGGTTCCAGAATGCTCAAGGCTCTCCCATTCCAGGTTCCCGATGCCCTTGGAGATAACTCTAGGATTCCCTCCTACCTCTCCCATTTAGACTCCTGCTTTTCTGTTTTTGTTCCTGAGGACAGGACCCAAATCTTCTCTCTCCTTTGGCTCTGTCCAGAGGGACTGATGCAGAATCCGCCCCCCCCCCCCACCATAGGGAAACCCCTCCTCCCAGGCCCCTGGGGCCATGGGGGAGGAGCAGCAGCTTCCTGGGCCCACGTGGGGCAGGGCAGTGAGCTGCAGTACTAGGGGTTCAGGTTGCCACACCAAGTTCTGACCCTAACCAGCTGGGGGACAAGTCATCAGACCGCTCTATGCTCAGTCTCCTCATTTACAAAGCGGCGATCTCAACACCGCCTTCATAGGGCTGTAGAGGATGGAAGGGGAACTCACATGATACTCGTTCAGCACCGTGACAAGGGCACATGGAAGGCACCCAGGGAACATTCATTATTATTCTTTGCACCTCGGAGAGACAGTGGCAGAGGGCTGCTTGGCCCTGGCACCTGTGCTGGGGTCTCTGCCTTTCTCTGTCATTTCTGCTCAGCAAGCTTCCCCTTGGTGAACCTCATGGAGTTTCACTAGAAGTCACCCGGGTTGCAGGAGGCTTCTCTCCACTCATCCTCTGCCCACTGACCATGGAGCTAAGGGCCTCCTGCTTCCCGCTTCCAACAGAAGGCCTCTTGGGATGAGGCCTGATGGATAGCTCTGGCTTACAGTGCCGTGTCCTCCTTGATTTGTGAGGCCTCATCAGAGCCTGTCATCTCCAGCTTTATCACCGTCTGGCTTTGAAATTTTGCCAGAGGACAAACACCTCCTGTGCTGACTGCCATCAACACAGAGTCTCCAGGAGCGGGCCCCATGTCCTCGCTGAAAAGCCTTCTTGGGTGCAGAGTTTCTGCTGCTCTTCCACTTGCCCCAGCCAAGGCCTGGGGTTGGGGTGAGGGTGAAGGATGCCCCTGTGCCTGAGCTGATGCTGGGAGCTGTCAGCAAGTGCCGGATAACTGTGGTTCTTGCCTGCGAGATCCTCATCTAGTCTCACACCAGCATTAGACGCCTAGGCATGCCAGCCCTCCAAGAACACTGCCTGTTCATCGGTGTGTCAAACACGGCATCAAACAGCCACCTGATTTGCAGGGCCCAATACCCATGGAAAATGCAGGGCCCCTTGTTCAAAAAACAGTTAAGAATTTCAGAGTAGCAGCTGCAGAGCAGAAACCCATGCCCTGGGCCCGCGGCACCCTCTGGGATGGCAGAGGTCGCGCACCCAGAAAGCTGGCCCTAAATGCAGGGAGCTACGTAAAGGGCACATCCTCTCCATGAGCCATGGAGACACAGAGTGAAGGTGGGCTATGGAGGACAGGGAGGACAGTCCGCGCCTTCAGGAGTTCGAGGTCTAAGGGAGGACGCAGAGAGAGGCCGGCAGGTGAGTGCAGCGTAGAGCAGTATGTCCACGATGGGGAAGGGGCATGAACTTCACGGAATCGGCTGCCCTGCTCTGCAGGGGCAGGGGGAGGTCAGGGATGGCTTCTAAGAAGAAATTATTCAAGATCTGAATTGCATAGGACAGGAAACCTACGAGGTTCCCTGAACTCCCAGAGAGCCCACTGACCCACAGAATCCAGCCTTGAGCCTCTGGTCTGGACCCCAGGCTCCACCTGCCCGCTTGCAGGGACCCTTTCTTGGCGACTATTCACGGCCAGCCCTGAACCTACCTACCGGTACATCTCACACTGCGGCCAGGCAAGTTTTGTGCCTTTGTGGTTGCACATCCTCGAAGGCCCAGTCGATGTAAAGTGGTCCTTTGGTCCAGCCCCCATTTCCTAACTATGCTGAGGCTTCTATCTGAATCACTTGACCTGGGAGGCTGGCATGCAAGGCGGACCTTCGGCCAGTGAGGAAACCTCGTGGGCCACTCGATGTCTCCATTTCTATGGGATTCCTGCGAAGTCCTGAAACATCCTGATTTTATTATGAAAAATCATTTTCCAAGATAGAGCTAGCTGCCTGGGGTGGTAATGGACATGAAAAGTAAGTGAGGGAGGCCAGGGAAGTGACGATGTTTAGCTGAGAAAATAGAAGCTGTGGGTGAACTAGAGAGTGGATGTTGAATCCGATGGTGGCTCTGATTTGCGAGTGTTTGAAAACAAGAAAGAGATGATTTATGAAATCGTTTCAGTAAGTGCTTCAGCCAAGGCAAAAATTGCTCATTGAGCCGAATGAATACTTTGGTGACAGCTCGAAAGGCGCTGGAGAGCACTGTGAGGATTTGCGCAGGGGGCCCGCCGCTCTCCGCGGAAACGCGCTGGGACTGCAGCTGGGAGCCCCTGGAGCGCCAGGTGGCCCAGGCAGTGTTGCGGCTGCCCCAACTGACCTTTCACACAAGAAGACGTTTAAACACGTAGTGAAGTGTTTTCCCTTGCCGCAGGAAAAGTTAACAGGGGTGTGGCATCATTATTCATCAAGATCCCATTCCGACTGAGAAGCTTTGCTTAAACCCTGCACGAACGTCAGTCGAAGAGAGGAGAGTTTATTTTCAAAAAGAATTGATTTTAATATTTTATAAATGCCATTGGTCTTCTATTTGTAGAATCACTAGAGATCTGAAGTGGTCACCAAAATACTTTTGTTCTAAATACACACTTAACTGATTTTTTTAAATAGGGGAAATATGCCCTAAAGATATTTGAGAATTTGGGAATTTCAAGGATCTCCACACACACATAGGTACACACACTCACCCTCATGCGAGCACACACAGACATGAGCTTGCGTGATCACTTGGCACACCTGCACTCCCACGTGCACTGGGGCTCAGGCGTGCATGCTTCCCTCCCTTATACCACAGATATCCCCACTCACTTCTTTCTCTTTCTATGGTCCTCTCACCTCTGCCTCTCTGTACTCCCCAGGTCAAGTCCCGGCCAAAGGTCCATAAAAGTCACTCAGAAGGGTATTCTAGAGGGACAGGGAAAATGCATGAACTCTGCAACTCCCCCCACCCCAATACACACAGACCACACATCGACTAAGAAGTCGGAGCTTCCATACTGGGAGGCAGTGTCCCCGCAGAGCCTGCCCAACCAGAGCAGAGCCTACTGGTTTGGAGCAACTGAAGGCAAATGCTTCACTAGGGGCAATGGGCCTCTGAGAAGACCCCAGGTCACGCTCTGTTTCATTCCTGTTCCTCCATCGGACCTCTGGTCTGTGAAGATGGGCCTTTGTTGAACAGGATAAACCTCAAGGTAGAAAAAGGAGGGCTGACTTGAAGGATCCCATCCTCGAGGACCACAGAAACTCAGGACACCAAGCCTTCCCTGGATGGTTTCCCAGGAGGACATCAGAAACCCCAGGCGAGGGGCCTGTTGGAGCAGTCTTCAACTCCAAAGCATGGGAACTGCCCACATCTGGTATTTTCTGAACCCCTGACCTGCTGTCACAAGCAAGGCACATTTGATGGGGACATATTCTCAGTGCACCTGTTGCGGGGTCAGCATCTGGATACTCTCCCACTATTAAGGGAACAGCCTTTGCTAAACTTTCCCTTAGGTTGATGTAGAATTAGAGCAGACAGTGAGATAGTCCATTGCCCGGATTCTCTTCGTTCGGCGGCCAGCGTAACAGAGAGTGGGAGGAGGGCTACACGGGGAACTGGAAAATGTGGCTTCAAGGCCCAGCCATGACACTTGTCAGCAAGGCCATGTGACCGCTCAGGGCTTCTGCTCGCTTGTTTCTAAAACAGGTGCCACAGCCCCGGCCTGGCTGCTGCCGTCCAGACCTGGGGGTCCGTGGCGGTGAAGGTGTGCAGGAGTCAGTGAGCCCCAGCGCGCATGTTAGGCGTTATCCCCTTGCAGTGGGCCTGGCTTGTCCTCTGGCTTCAACATCATTGTAAACTCCTTCCATGCCTGTCAAGAGCAGGTCCTTATCTCCCTCCTACAGAGAAAAGGACATTCCGGGCCTCTTCCCCCCTCAAGAAAGGAGGAGTAGCACAACTGATGACCGGCAGTCTAATACCTATCAGGCCATATTCTGCTAGGGGCAGGGCCACCCCGTTAAGTAGCCAAAGGGTTGCCTCTTACATTTTGCTCCGAATCAGTCTGCCTTCTAGAGGAGAGCACACCATTATCTTCTTATGGCCCACCTTTTCCATGTGTGGCCAGACGGGGGAATCTGATCAGCCTTGCCCCTTGCCCTGGTTGTTTTCCTTTCTCTTTGGGAAGGTGGACAGCACCCCGTTATCTTCCAATCCAGACCTATCAAAATCCCACACCTTGGGGGTCTTGTCTAGAAACGAATAAAGCTGGTTCCTTGAGTGCTATTTGGCAAGTTATCTTTGCGTCCCTTCTTTCTCTTTCTGCTGCCACCCTCTGTCCATTCCCCTGCCCCTGCCACTGGGGCAGCCAGAGGAGCCTCCAAGCCATGAGTGGCCATCGGGACCTTTAAAATGCTTTTCCCTCCTGTGCATCATGTAGTCCTACACAGACCGGCTTTCCTAGAGAGCGTCTGTGACATAAATATAAATATTATAAATACTTGTCTCCCGGGCTGGAAGAAATATGAAGTTGTGATTGATTTGGTCAATTGTACTGCCTCTCCCTAATCCACCCAAATCCTTGGCGAAGATAAGTCCTTAACAACCACAAGGGCTCCTGAGCCTTCTGAGAGCCAGGCAGGAAGGTGAGAAGGTTGGAGTTGGGCTCCTTGGGAACAGTCTCCCGCACCTTCTCCCCAAAGAGTCACCACCTACTCCACTGAGGGCACTTGGACAATCCCACTTGGCCTTCTCAAAGCTTCCAGAAAAGGTGAAGGAGCAATCAGCCTCCTCTCCACTGGGCTTCACGGGGAGACCATTTCACATAAATGTGTCTCGTGGAGCTGCCTGGAAGCTGGTGGCTCTGCTGTCCACCCACGCACACAGCAGAAAGGACATTGGAAAACATCTGGTGTCACAAAAGCTGAAGTGATGGGGATCTGGAGTAAGGAATAAGGCCCAAGGCAGGCACACTGCTTCCAGGGGCCCCGCAGGCCTTCCCTCTGAGAGTGGCATCAGGGCTGGCTTGACAGATGTCACATCCTCAGCTTGGAGGAGAAATGGTCGTGAGTGCCCCAGTCCATGGGGCCCCCTCACTGGCTCACCCCTGCACATAGAACCCTGCAGACTCTGGCGGCTGCCAGTGCTGGGGCCCCGGTGGGGCCTTCAGGGAGGACAGTTGCTGATACTTATCCGCTGCATGCTAATCTCAAGTTCTACTCTCCAAAAAAGTGTCCTTGGCTGTGCTAGAAGCCTTGACGAAGATCCTCTTAACCACCAGCGACTTCCAAACAGTCCCCATTGCAGACACCACAAGGGCCACCATAATGATAATGATAATGATTCTGATAATTGCGCTCATTTACAGAGTGTTTATGCTGCGCCAGGCACTGTGCTGAGCTCCTTACACGAATTACCCCAATTAATCCTTCTAGTAGACTGATTATTATCATCCCGATTTTGCTGACAAGGAAACTGAGGCTTAGAGTGCAGATAGTTGGTTCAGGAGGAAGGCGGCATGGGTTACGGAAAGGGGAGCACGCATTTTGGAATTAAACAGATCTGGATTAGCACTGGCCTGGCAAGTCACATCCCTATGAGTCTCAGGAAGATCAGGAGAGAGTGAGTGGGCACCCATGGGCCCCCCTCCCCGTGGCCCAGCCATGCACCTGCATGCGGAGACAGGAAAGAGCCTCAGGGGAAGCCATCTCCCTCCTAAAAAGGCCCCGGCTGGCAGACAAGGCTGCCCTGCCAAGGGGACACCTGCTCTCCCCTACCAGCCAGGGCAGGGAATGGGAATGTGTCAGCAGAGCTTCCATAAAGCTGCCCACTCCCAAGCGCCAGGTCTCAGTTTAGTCTCATGCCATCAGACACCACCTTGCCATTCCATTGCACAACACTGGCCTCCTGGGGGCAGGGGGAGATCTGGAGTGATGGCTGATCAATGACTGCAGCTATTGGGAGAGAGGGGGGAGGGGAGGGAAGGCCTGGGGGCTATTTCCGCCACCTTTGCCCAGAGAACCCAGGCGAGCACTGGAGTCATGCCAGCCTCCATCGTCCCCAGAAGTGCCACGTCCGCTCACCCGTGCATCCCTCTGCTCACCCGTTCCTCCGAGCAGCCGGTGGCAGAGTGGCTACCAGCACAGGCTCTGCAGTCTGATGGACTTGACTTTGAAGTTTTGCCCCTTTGTGAATTCTTAGTATCATCTTGGGAAGGTCAGTTAACCTCTCGGAACCTCAATTTTCTCATCTGTAAAATGAAAATCTCAACACCTAACTTAGGGGTCACAACGAGGACCAGATGACCAGTGTCATCGATCAGCGAGCACAGTGCCTGGCACCAGCAAGTGCCCAAGAAATAATTTCAAAATCCCCACCTCCATCTATCTGTATCTCTTTCTGGTAGGAATGTCATATAAACCTCAAAAACGCGATCCAAACAGGCTATTTTAAATTTGTGGTAGCCATATTAAAAGAGTAAAAAGAAACAGGTAGATTAAAGCTAATATCTTTTACTTAACCTAACACATCCAAAATACTGTTGCTTAAACATGTCATCACTGTACAATATATTAGTGAGCTATTTCACATCCTTCCTTTTCCGCTGCGTCTCTGAAGTTGGGCACGTGTTTCACACTTACAGCACCTCTCGGCTCGGGCCGACCTCCGGCACTCGTGAGCGCTCCCCAGGGAAGGCCCTGCACTGTTCTCCTCTCCCCACGCTCTTTCTCTCGCGATGTCACCGACTCCCACTGTTTCAATGATCAATCTACATGAAGGGTGACGGAAGTGCCTCCCTGGGCCTTCACTAGGGAGCTGGGGAGCAAACAGGATGTGCACAGAACATGCCGAGAGGGGCGCACGGCCACCCAGGTCGAGGGTTTGCTGAGGCCAAAGTAAGTGGCCTGAGGGTGGGAACGTCCCAGCAGAAGCTTCGTGAAGTCATCATTACAGGTTTCAGCAGCCGCAACACAGATGATCGCAACTGCAAGGGGATCACAAATTAGCAGCCTAAAGCAGTACACATTCATCGTCTCACAACAAGTAACGGCAGGACTGTCTTGTGGGTCGGGAGCCTGGTTGCGGGCCAGCCGGATCCTCCGCGGATCACTCCGCAGGCTCCCGCGGCGGCAGTGAAGGGGTGCCCGGGCTGCACCCTCCTCAGGAGGCTGGACTGAGGAGGGATGCTGTTTGTTCCCTTTCAGCGGTTCCCCAGGGTCCCCAGCTTGCTGAGGGATGTCAGCTGGATGCTGTCCTCGGGGTCTGGAGGGAGTCCTTAGGTCCCAGAGGCCACCTCCAGTTCCTTAGCACATGGGGTCTCCAACAGGGCCACTCGGTTCATGAAGCCTGCAAGGGGAGTCTCTCTCCAGCCTGCTAAGACGGAGGCTCAGGCACGTGACGTAATCATGAGAGGGACATCCATCGCCTTTGCCACTTTCACGGGCTGGAAGCAGGTCACAGCCTCTAGCCACCAGGGGACAGGATTACACAGAGGCATGAACACCAGAAGGCAGGGAAGTTTGGGGGGTCACCTTGGGCTCCTGGGGTTTATGAAAAACTGTAAAGATGAATAATAAGAGGTTAGGGGTTTAAGAGACCCCTCCTTTCATCTGGGGCTCTAAGGGGACTTCTGGATGGCAGACCGGGCAGTGAGGACTGACGGGACTTGAGAAAAAGGGAGGAATATGGCTCAGCCCTCACTGCCCGCGCCCCCACCTGGCTAAGCAGGCCCCTGCTTTATCTCCCACAATACGGTGCTGCTTCTCGGCATGGTGCCTCAGGAGCTCCTAATGGTGCATTTATTTGATGATGGTTTGAATTATAGCTTTATATTCCATCTTGCTGTGGTAGGCTTAATAATGTCCCCACCTCTGTCCAAAGATCTCTGTATTCTAATTTCTAGAACCTGTGAATGTGTTACTTGTCAGGGAGAGAGGGACTCTGCAGTTGTGATTTAAGTTAAGGATTTTGAGACGGGACATTATCCTGATGATCCAGGCAGCACTGATGAGATCGCAAAAAATCCTTGTACGAGGAGGCCAGCGGGCCAGAGTCAGCACAGAAAACGTGACAATGGAAGCAGTGGCCGGAAGGACTCAAGGAGAGGCCGCCTATCAAACAAAGTGGGTGGCATCTAGGAGCTTAAAAAAAGTAGTCAAGGAAACAGACTCTCCCCTGGGGTCTCTGGAAGAAACCAGTCCTGCCCGCGCCTTGACCTTAGCCCAGTGAGACTCGCTTTGGATTCCTGACCTCCGGAACTGTATGAGGACAAACTTGTGCTGTCTTAAGCCACTAGATTTGTACTCATTTGTCACAGAGGCAACAGGAAGCTGATACACAGGCACAGGGACCTATGTGGAACAGGAGGGCAAGCTAGAAGACTAGGAGTCTCCATTCAGGCTTCTCCCTCAAACACTGAGCAAAAGCTGAGGGTTAGAGAAGGTAAGCCATCCATCTGAGATTGCAGAGCTGTTATGTCCATCTGGGCCTCTGGCTCCAAGGTCCAGCTCCCAGCCAGCCATGCGTTCCAACCCAGGCCATGTCTGCCTCTCTCTTCTCAAATGCCAGGCCCTGCCCAGCCAGAATCCAACCCTGCTGGGCTGTACCCTGGGCACACTGTCTGCTGCAGGATGTTCTGGGTCTACTGCCTGTCGCTCTGGCGTGGCACCAACCTGTCTCTGCAGCAGAAAGGAGAACTCTCAATGCCAGGCAGTCGACAGGCCCAGAGCAGGAAGCAGTGCAGCCAGCCAGGCCATTCCTTCTCACTGGGAGACTGAGGGGCTTCCTGGCAAAAAAAGATGCAGCCTGCAGTGGCCTGGGAAGTCAGCAAGGAGGCAGAAAATGTTCCTCATTGTTCTTTTACTCATTCATTCACTCCCTTGCTCACTAATCCCAAACTTCCCCAGGCTGCGCAGGCCTGAGGGGGTCCTGGACTGAAAGAGACAAGGTTCCTGCTCCCAGACACTCCCAGGTTGGTTGAGGGGGTAGCCGGCAGGCTCGTGAAGTTCAATGAGGAGGTGAAGTCTGAAGACCACGCCCCTCTCCTGCTCAGCCACAGCCCCCTCCTTGCCAGCCTGTTGCAGGCAGGAAACTGTGCCCAGGGTGCTAGAGCCACGGCCATGCCCCCTGTCCTTCCGGAGGTGCGATCTGGCTGGATAGATAGGACTCGCCCGCAATGTTGGAACAGGGTGCATACTCAGACAGACGTACCCAGCACAAGGGCCCCTCTTGTTCGGGGGTGGGGGTAGCGACCAGGACAGACCTCAAGGAAAAGGCTGGGCCTTTAATAGGAAAAACTTCTACAAGCTGAGAGGAACAACAAGAGTCAGAAGATGGCTCAGAATAATGGGCTACTGTGCTAGAGTGCAGGGTCACCCCACGCCTGTGCCCGTGGCCTCCACGGCCACCTCCCCTCCCGCGCCCCCAGCCCTGTGAGGGACACTCGGAGCCGACAGCCCTGAGCAATGGCTGGGGTGCCGCAAACACGCATCATTCATTTGCCCACTGTAAGGGCGGCTTGTAAGTCTTGCTTTGTGTGTGTTTTCATCAAGAAGTAATCTTTACAACCACAAAAAATGTCCAATAACATTTCTCTCCCTTGGCAAACATCCCCCATATATCAAAGGCTCAGAATCACAATGCAGAGGCTCGCAGGGACAGGTGTTGGTGAAAGTTTTACAGCAGCCTGGGGGAGCTGTTGGCGAGGGCGTCACATGAGTGCCCACAAATCTCGGGGCTCCAGAATCTGATAACCTTGCATGCACAAGAGAGCCCTCCTGCTGTTGTTGGCTCATTCTGCCTCTCTCCTGGAAACACGTTTCCGGGCCGGGCACTGGGCCGAGCACCAGGGACACAGACGTTAGCAAGTCAGGCGGCTTGTCTCGGAGGACGTAGTTTTACTGCATGCTGTCCTCCGTGCTCGGTATGTTGTAACTTGTTTCATCCTTGCAAAAGGACCGGGAGGCACCCTAACACAGCCCCAGTTTGCAGATGAGGAAACTGAGACCCAAAGAAGTTTAAGTAACTTGCTCAAGGTCACAGGGCTTGCCAGCGGTGGAGCCGCTTGGCTTGCGCGTTTCCTCCACTGCTCTGTGAGCCTCCCAAGGTCAAGCTGAGCACCGATCATTTCAGCACAGGGTTTAGCGCAAAGCAGCCTCCGGGAAACACTGGTAAACACGTGAGCACAAACTTGACAGTCAGAAGGCCCATCTGCCCATCTGAGAGTCCAGCTCCAACTTTGCACAGGGAAGCCACTGAGTCCCGAGAGCAGAAGGGACTTCTCTACGGAACGACAGTAGGACCGGAGCCTCCTGGCCCTTTCATACTTGCACACTTGGAGATAGGCACATTTTTTAACTGTGAGTGTCCCTAAGAAGCTGAAGGAGGACCACATTCTGTGGACAGAGCAGGCACCATGAGCTAGGCACGATGCCAGGAGCCTGATACGTCCACCTACCTTACCTCTGCGGGAGGAGGGGTGTGGACTAGCCCAGTTCATGGCACTCCGAAGCCAGGCACGTTCCACTGCATGGAGCGCCACTCACTGCCTGCGCCTGCTGGGCAAGTTCCACCCCTCCCTCAAGCCTGGCACTGGGGTCGGTGCAGGAAGGAGGGGGCTGGTGTTTGTCTCTCTGGAGTTCACCCCATCCCTAGTCGGCCTGGCTTCCAACGGCCTCCAGCACACACCTCAGACTCGTCCTGCAAGGTTCGGTGGATCCAGGGACACCCTTCCCACAAACTGGAATCTACTTACTGCTACACCAAGGGCTTCCAAGGGTTACAGGGTCACGTACCCAACACCACCATGGCCCACCCTTCTCTATTCTCCTTATTAGGCTTTATTCTTCACATCACATAGAACCCCCAAATATGGCACTGCTGTTTGGTCACCTGTTCACTTTCCGTCTCCTGGATTAGAGTATAAAAGACTTTGTTCCTTCCACTGCTGTCCCCAGGGCTGGCCTAGTACAGTGTCAGGGCCATAGCCATTGTTCAAAAGATTTCAAATCAATCAATCAATCAATCAATTAATCAATGGATCCCTTTGAGAATTTGAAGAAATTCCATAGATCTATGGATCCCCCCTCTGCAGGTGCAAACACACACTTGCACAAAACACTGCATTCATATCTAAGGTCCATGAGTTAGGGAATTTCACACAATGTGTTGTCATCCAGGTTCCCTCCTGATAAAATTCCTGGTGGCCAAAGTCTGGTTTTCTGTTCACGGAGATGATGGCACCGCTAAAGGAGCCACCTGTGGGTCTCTCCTCCCCAGTGGGCCAAGGACATTTTAAAGCCATTTGGATTTCCTCCCCATGCTCCATGGTGACCCCATCCATGGTGCTCCAGTGCCCGGCCAGGGCTTTGCCTGGGGGATGCTGGGGGGTGTCTGAGCTCTGCTTCTTTCCTGATACAGAGAAACCAGCTGGTGGAACCAATGTACCTCCCCTCCCCCAGCCACGGCCTCCGAGCATGGCTAATGAGGAGGCCTGGCCTCACAACTCACCCCCGCAGCTCCGAAAATGTCACTTGGGATCCCTCCTGACATCCCAATGCAGAGGGCACAGTGTTTTAAATTAAAAGTTATATCCTCACACATTGCGTTTCTCGACTCTTTCAAAAGTAACTTGCTGATAATCTGGACCCTTTGATGCTGAGCTGAGGGACCAAGCTCGCTTTCTCACCTGAGTAGAATGGACTGATTTAACTTTCAGAGGAAGCTCAGGATGGGGACGGCTCAGGGTTTCCACGGACCGTGGAGAGGCCTGGAACAAAAGCGTATCTATTCTGGCCAAGGGCTGTAATGGGGCATGGAGACATGCAGAGGGGCAGAGGCAGAAGATGACTGAGGACACGCCGACAGGGACCAAAAGGGAGGGGCTGGTGAAAGAGGGTCTCAGGACCCACCAGGGATCCCCGGGTGTAGGGCGTATGCAGCCTCAGCCCCACAGCACATCTCTGGGGCCTGGCCTCTCACTGCATTTCTACCCTGGCTGCAACGCCACCTTCGCAGCTCTGCCGGAGCGGATGTTCGCCCTGCCTCCCGGGGTGCCGTGCGACCCAGGGGAGCCAGCGAAGCCTGCTCCAGGCCCAGGGCAGGGCTGCACGCAGGTACCGCTGACCCACGGCAGAGGGATGGAGGCACCACGGGGCTGTGATGGGAGCGTGATGCGAGTGGTCTTGGAAGGTCTCTTGGCTCCAGAACCTCTCTCCCACTGCCCCATCATAATGCCTGAATATCCGCCACTGTAGACTCTTCTGATGAGGCCTCTGACTCTGCCCTAACACGCCATTCGGCAGCTTTGAACTGCTCTGATCCTCATTTATAAAAATGAGGACATTAGTAGCTCCCTCTTTGGGTTGATTTAAACATTAAATGAATTAATTCATGTAAAGCTCCTGGCACAGTTCTTAGCATATAAAAGGTGAACACTAGTTCTCTCAACCCCTTTCTTTACCTTCTTTACAGAGCTTTTCCAACACAAAAAAGTGACCGAAGATGCAGGGCGGGGAGGGGCAGGGGAAACAGGAGAGAATTCATTTCACAGCCCAGTCCATTGTTCCAGGGAAAAGGCAGGGAGGGAGGAAGGGGGGAAATGCGTTGGGAGTTAGGAGAAGAGGAATTAGGAAGTTCTAAAGAAAGCAGGAAGGAGGACGAAGCACACAGGCACAACTGCTCCGGGCCAGGCCCTGTCCAGGGTGCTGGGGGCAAAGAGACAGGCAGGAAGGACAGAAGGGTGAAAGGGGCAGGTTGGGGGCAGACAGGACCCAAGGCGGGCAGGGCAGGGCAGGCACTGAGGGGAACAGCTGCCTAAGGCTCACTCAGAGTTCGCTCTAAGTCATCGACGTGTATTAGCTTGTCCGTTTTCCCAGCAAATCTTATTTTTCCCACTTTGTGGATGAGGAGCTTGATGAAGAGAAAGGTTAAGTGACTTTCCCAAGGTCACGTGGCTACTAAAGAAGGAGATGGATTACAGCTCAGGAAGTCTAAGTCCAGAGCCTGTGTTCTCGACGACATCAAGTTCAGCATCTCAGCATGTCTTCAAGGTGCTAAGTGTCAAATTTGGTCTTAAAGAAGCACCCAGGTTTGATGGAACAAGATTTAACATCTAACACTAGTCCCTTCATTCATTCCCAACGTAGTTATTTAGCACCCACTGTAGGAATTTCTCCAGCGAACTGGGGAAGAGTGCTTTACGGAGAGGGATCAGCGTACGCACAGGCCAAGAGAGGACAGCACATCAAGGACTGAAGCACAGAGAGGTGAGTAAGTTGCCCCACAGGCAACAGTGGCAGAGTCAGGGTCGACATCGGCCATCCTCACCCTTCCGTCTTCACTCTCTGCACCATCGTCGCAGGCACACACCCTTTCCTAGAAGCTCCTAGATGTCACCCCCACATTTCTGTGGCTCTATGCACCATTTGTGATGCCCCCTCCTTCCTGCTGGTTTGCTCTGAAGCTTCTCAGAAGCTTCTTGGTTTGCCCTGTCCTTCCCACGTGTCTTATACAGGTGAGATGCCCAGGCTGGCTGTGCCCAGCAGGTGCCGGCCCCTCGTGGCTGTCTGAGCTCCCTTCCTTGCTGCGTCAGAGTCCAGATGGAGGCGGGGTGGCCGCTGATGCAGAGCAGCGGCAGACCTGTTTTGTTTTCCCCTAACAGGTTTCGTATGGTATCTTTGAATTAATGGGTCATAGTTAAGGAGGCATTTCGGCTACCATCCAAGGCAGCTGTCAAGCCAGGCCAGGGGCGTGCTGAGAAATAGCCCTGTCCTGTCCTCTGCAGGGTGGGCACCAGTATTCAAGGGAGCCAGGCTCAGTGCTTCCTGAGCCTCATTTCCAGCTTGGCTGGCAGAGAGACGGGAACGCCAATCCATCTGAGGGCGAACCGTACTGGGAGCGAGAGACCCTTTCCGGGTTTGTGCGGAGGTGTTGGCTGGCAGAGGCCACGTGTGCTTCAGGAGAAGAAAGAGGAAGAGAACAAGAGCCATTGTGTTGGCTTCCCTGAAGAATCCCACGTGTGTTTCGTGTGCGTGCAGCCTTTTGTGAGCCTGGCTATTGGGTGGTGAGTGTGTCGGACTATGACGCAGGGGTCAAGAGTAGGCCTGCCTCAGGCCAAAGCCCAACCCTGCCCCATACTAGCTATGTGACGTCCAGCAAGTTCCTTAACCTCTCTGAACTTTAGTTCAGAGCATCGAGCCAGAGCTTTAAGGGTTGGCTATTATTAGTATTTGGGGTCTCAGTGTTTCCATGTGTCCTTATGAGTTTGGGTTCTCTGCCTGCTTATGGGTCTGTGAGACCCTTGTAGGCAATGCAGTGGGTGGACCATGTGATCTGGAGCTGGGGGGAGTCTTCAGGCTGGATGCTTTCCTGGCCAATGCAAGGGGTATTGGTGGCCAGACCCCTTGATGCTGGTCAGGGGGTTAACACTCGTGGGAGGGCCTGGCTGGTTCTGGAATAAAAATATAAGGAACTCCCTGGGAAATGGGTCCCAGACTCAGACTATCACACTTGGCACAGTCCTCAGCCGTCACCTAGGAGCCCTCTGTTAAAGGTGGGGAAACTGAGGCCTGGGTGGTTGCTCCCTTCCTTGCTGTGTCTGAAGCAGGGCATCGGAGTGGGGAGCTGTGCGGAGTGCAGGCAGAGCTATTTTGGTCTTTCCTAACAGATTTTGTCACAGGCCCAGGCCCCACCATACAGCAGTGGCCGAGCCGAGGTGGAGATTGAGGTCTCCCAACTCTGGACAAACATAAATCCATTCATTCACAAGCATCCAAGCACACTAACTAGAACAGGGTAACTTACCCCAGGGCCAGGTATCCAGTAGGCACTCAGTACATGACAGCTACGTATTTTCTTTGCCCGTGCCTTCTGGGAACTCTCCAGCCCCTCTTAGTGGCTCCTTCAGTTCCCCCACCCATCCTTACACCATCTCACATTGATGAGCACCTACTGTGTGCCAGGCTCAGGGCCAGGCGCTAACCGTCCGGTGATGAGTATCGTAAGGCCTGTGCTCTCTAGACGCTCACAGTCTAGTAGGGGAGATGGGCACTGATCAGAACACCCCGTGGGTAGATGCAAGCCAAGGAACAGTGATGACTGTCCTTGTCGAGGGAGAAGAACGAAAGGAGGATGGAGGTCTGGAACCTGACCTTGTCCTTCTGGTGAAGCGATGTTGGAACAAGGCTCCGAAGGATGGGTGTGGGCTTACGGGAGGAGAGACTGGCTCATGCAAAGGCCAGGGGGCGGGAGGAAGCACAGCATCTGAGAGACTGAGAGAAGGAGGCTTGCCTGGAACAGGGGAGGAGTGGGAAGACGTCACCCAGGTGACCTGACACAGATGGTGGACCAGATTTGTTTGCGGCCTCAGACAGACACCGTCTGGGTCTCCTTGGCCCACTGTGTTGGGGGAGAGGAGGACGTGCAGGGGCCAGGGTGCTGCAGTGGCAGATGGGATCCGGGGCCCGTGTGGGAGGGAGAGCAGGCTGCACCCACACGCATATGTGCCTGTCCGTATGCTGTTCTGCTCCCCAGCTATTTGCAGCCTCCTCTCCAGTTGTTTGCCGTTCTTACTCCCAGTTGTTTGCAGTTCAACACGCCAGCTATTTGCAGTCACTACCCACTTATTTGCAGCCTTATCCTCAGGAGTGTGCAATCACCACCCCAGCTGTTCACAGTCATACAGATATTTGCAGCCGCCACCCAGCTGCTCCCGATCACCTTCCCAGCTGTCTGCAGCTACCACCCACTGCTCTTTCTAACCTCTCTCCAGCTGTTTGTGGTCACTACCCGAGACAGGTGCAATTTCCATCCCCCTTTGGGCATCAGGTAAGGCTTGCTCAAGATTAGTTCTAACAACAACGATTACTATTAGCTAATAATTGAGTGACTGTTTTACGTTAGGGACTGTACCACAAGCTTTTATGTGCACTCCGGTTTGCTCTCAGAGTAACCACTGCATTTGTTCACAAAGTATCTGGCACACCTGCTCTACATCGGGCACTGCCAGGTGCTGGGTGTACGGTGAAGAGCAGAACTTGACATGTCACTGCCCTGGAGTTCTCAGTCTCATAAGGGACGCAGTTGTTAACAAGGCAACAATGTTAGTAAGTGCAAAACCACAAAGCGAGACCGTTCCATGAAGAAAGCAAAGGTGTTTGAGCTGCACAGGTGATCAGAGGAGCTCCTCTGGGGTGAGGAGTCTTGGGCCAAGAGCTGAAGAATGGGCACAATTAGATGTGGCTGGGGTGGGGGTGGGGTCAGGGATACAAAGAGCCTCCAGGCAGATGGAGTAACATATGTCAACATGGTCAGGAGACAGGGCTGAGAAATGACCAGGTGGTAAAAACCTGAACAGTATATGACTGGCACGTGAGGCCAGTGGGAGCCAGGTTGGGGTGACCCGGTCAGACTGGCTGTGAGAGTCTGTTGGTTTCTGTGAAGAACGGATGGTGGGTGGGGGGGGGCAGGAGTAAAAGCAGTGACAGCAGTGCTGCAGGCCAGGCGAGAGATGAGGGGACCCCAGACTAGGAGGCAGCAGGAGACCGGAGAGAAGGGAACTGGCATGAGAGATGAGAAGGCAGACAGAAGGGACTGGGAGGTAGAGAGGGCAGAGACCAAGGCAGCTTGCAGTTTCTGATTTGGCCTACTGGATGACCATTGGCTCCATCCTGGGAGCTGAGAGCAGGAGAAGAGGGCCTGGGCCAGAGGAGAGGGGATTGGGACGAGGAGGGGGTGAGGAGGGGGGTGAGGAGGGGGATGACACTGGGAAGAGGCCTTTGGAACAAGGCTGCACAGTGGCATGGTGCCCAAGCCTCAGGCTCCAGCATGGACTCTGCATTCAAATCCTCGCGCTCTTCCTTCTGGGTCTTTCTTCTGCCCAAGTCACTTAACCATTCTGTGCCCCAGCTTCCTCACTGGGGATGTGATTATCCTAAAGGGGGAGGGGAGAGATTATCCTAAAGCTGTTGGTCTGAGTACTTTAAATTCATTGACTCTGGTTTAGACCCCAGACTCCAGCTTAGTGCCTGGCACACGGTAGGGACTTCCTGAACTCTTGTTGAGTAATAGAATGAATGAGGGGCCAGTGAGGTGGCTCAGGGGATGTGTTGTAGGAGACCTTCCAGTGGGTAGAGGAAAGGGTGTCCCTGGCTGAAGGAAGAGCAGGTGCACAGGCAGAGAGGCCCAAAAGGACACGGCACACTCAAGGCTTTAGACATAACATAGTTCTGCCGGAGCACAAGACACACAGAGAGACAGAGAGGCAGGCAGGCTGGGGTGGTAGGCAGGGCTTATGTTACAGCCTTCAAGCCTTTAAGTCCTGTTGAAGTGTTTAGACCGAACTCTGAGAGTCCTGGGGAGCCAGAGAGGACTCAGAGCAAGGAAAGGCAGGGACTGGGGGCCCTGAAAAGGATGAACTGGAGGAGGAAAGACTGGGGACAGGGAGGGGGAGGTGCTTGTTAGAAGATTCCTGCAGCAACGATCCTGGTGAGAGATGGTCTTTGTTTTTAACTCCACGAGTCTTTTTGAGCTCTTAGCAGGTGCCAAGAAGTTATTCAAGGCCTCATTCTCAGCATAGGCTACGGGTAGGCTATGGATAATCCAGCTGGCCCATCTGTCTCTCTCCTCCCTGCCACCTCCGTCAGGGCATCATCTCTCTCCCTGGGGACACTTTTCTGCAGGGGAAGGTCTGGGCAGGACAGGAGGGCATCAACTCCTTGGTAAGCGGTAATGCAGAAAGTCACTGGGAAAAGTCTGCAGATCTAGTCTGGGGCCGTGGCTGTGTCCTCTTGGCTGTTCTTCCCTCTTGCTAGCTTAAGGACATCTCCAGGGTCGAGACCAAAGGGAGAACTGGTGAATCTATGGGTTTCTTCCTAGACTGAGCCTTTAGAAGCTGTCACCCACCCCTCTGCCCTTGGGTCAGGAACCTCCAGGGACAGTGTCCCTGGGAGGAGAGACAGGAGTTTCACAGGAGAGCTCATTTCTGGCCATTTGCTCACCAGCAGGCCTATGGGATGCTGTCAGCAGAGTGCAGACATGACCATCTCTGGAGGCAGGCGGAGGGCTCCCCAGAGTCAGGGTGCTCGGAAACACATAGGTGGCCTGGGCCTTCCTCTCATCCCGTGTCAGAATCTCATGCAGGAGGCCAGGGAGTCTGCGTTTTACAAGGTTCCCCAGCAATCCTGGTCTGTACTAAGGCAGAGGAATCACTGTGGATCTGATAAAGCGAAGGTTCTGGTTCACTGGATCTGGGATGGGGCCCAAGATTCTACATTTTAACAAGCTCCCAGGTGATGCCCAGGCTCCTGGTCCACAGACAGCTCTCTGAGCAACAGGGTACCAAAGAGTGAAGTTTCTGATTTCCAATTTTTTTTAAGGGAATAAACTCCTCTCCAAAGAATCCCAATGTATGAAACATGACATTAATATAAAAGTACCGTACCCATGCAAACGTGTGGTGATTGCTTACTACAAAACCTGTCAGTGAAAACCAGGCAGCTGTGGTAAATACAGAAGTCTAGCAGTAAAGGCTTCCATGGCTATTCTACATAAACCTCAGCATCCATCAAGCCCCACTTGTACAACAGCCCCAGTGCCAGGGCAACGAGGCTGCACCTGCAGGTGATGGAGGAGAGGCTGCTCTGGCTGCCTGCCTCTCAGCGTAGACTCACCGTTCCGACTTAGCCTTCCCTCCCTTCTCCACTCACCCAGCCCCTCCCTGCCCAGTAGCCATAGTTAAATATAGCTAATGTAGCTGGCGGCCAGGCTTTCTAGGGGAGGCGCCAGCGAGAGGGAAGCTGGGAGGAACAATCACCAGCACGCTGGAGGCCACAATGCTGGGCCCACTAATTAGTGGTTTGGCAGCTGGGGAAGATAGGAGGGACTGCGGAGGGCCAGGCCCCACGGCTTCCTGGGCTCTTCTGGATAAAGGCAGGACATAGTGGCATCTGCAGGACTTGGCAGAGACCTGGAAGTGGCCATCTGTTGGGAAGGCAGGAGGCTGGCAGGAGGGGGCCTGTGGGAAAGACCAGGCCATGGGGGCCGGAAGGACCCCAGTGGGAACGTCAGTGGCGTTACTCACTCACTGTGTAACACTAGGTAAGTTGTTTGATCTCTCTGGGCTTCAGACAAAAAAAGGGACACTCTGTACATTAAGGGGATAGTGTTTGTGAGAGTCCCTGCTCCCCAGTAGATCTGGCACCCTTTTTTCCCCCAGCTGGAGGTCAAGGTTCTCAAGACACAGCCCAGCGTAGTCCTGCTGGTGTGAACCTGTGCTACCTTCCAGCACCCAGTCTACATGGCCTTTCTGATGCCCTCACCCTTAGAGGAACACAGGGGTCCCAGTGCACTGGCAGGTCGCCAGACCACCACAGTCAGTGCTCCGATGGAAAGACCAGGCAGAAACAATCGCTCTCTCACCTGAGCTCTGGGTCCCTGGTGCACTCCCTGACCATTATGTAACACCCTGGCCAGAGATGCCCCATTAATGAGTCAGACCATCCCACCACCAGGGAGTTCCTTGAGGGCAGAGGTGGCACCAGCTAGGACTTACGGAATGACAGCTGCCAATGCCTTCCCTCTTTGTACACAATGCCCACAAACCCCACCACCCTAGAGCCTGGCACACAGCTGATGTCAAGGCCCACATCCCCCTCTCTCTGCCCTTCCAGGCCACGCCCTCCCTTGCCTGCCAAGTACTGCTAAGGCCTGCCCTCCGTAGGATACCTTCTCTCCTGGAGGAGGTGGGGGAAGGAAGGGACGCTTCCATCTAACTCCCCTTGCACTGCAAGGAGTTCTCCCAACAACCCTCAAAAGGACACACCAATGTCACACTCATTTTAGAGTTGAGAAGACTGAGGCTCATGGCTGCAAGCCATCTTGTCATTGAGCAGGCACATAGAGCCAGCCTCCCAGCCCCAGGTCTGCTGGCTCTCAGTGCCCTCCCCAGAGCCAGCTCCCTTCCTGCTTCCCTGCTGGGCTGTGACTCAGCCACTCTCCAACCCTGGCTCCTGTCAGAAGGCCTGGCCTCTATCTGTGCTTTATTTGCTAATAGCCTGAAGTCCTTCCAAGTCTACACTCCTGGCTTCAACCCTGAGCTGCGCACCCTCTCAGCCAGGGCTCTGACTAGCTCTTTTCTCCAAATGGGGCACCTGGAGCTTAAGGCAGGGCCCTGGGCATGTTAAATAGACTTTTTTGGTGCTGACTCAGAGGCTCTTCTTTCCCTCTGCCCTGACTCTGAGGTAGGGTACTAACAGCATCTGCCTCAGACGCAGCACAGTAGGTACATCATGCCACAAAATGCCGAAGATTGTCCAGGGCAGCATGCACACAAGTCTCAAATGAGCAGGTCGGGCCATCACAGCTAAGAGTACCCAGAGGAAAAGGGCTCCAGGAAACCGAGGTGGTCAGGGAAGGCTTCCTGGGAGAGGTGGCAGGATCCGGATCTTGAGAACAAGAGCAACCAGAAGAGGTAAGAAAGACAGTGTCATACTCATGCATGAATAAGGCTGGCAGGCTGGTCTGCTAGGTATTCTGGCCCAAGCTGGGAGTGGGAAGAAGCTGGCAACGACTGAGGAGGGCACAGTGGTGGTTAGGGCTCCAGCAAGTGTTGGGATCCCTCTGCCAGGAGGGGCTGAGTTAGTCAGGAAGGTCAACGGATGGCCTTTTACTACATGGTAGCCTCTGGGAAGACACAGACCTAGGTTCAAGTTCTGATTCTTCCACTTCCTGAACCAATGACCTTGGGCATGGACCTGTCAGGCCCATGTGTAGAACGGGTTACGATAATTCCTATTTTACAGGTGTGCTGTAAGAATTGAAGGGCTTTATAATTAACTAACATTTATTGATCACCAAACATAGTACTAGCTGAAGTGCAACACATGTTTTACATTTAATCCTCATAATACCCCCCACAAGGTGAATTTAGGATTGTCACCATTCTGGAGAAAAAGAAGCAGAGGCATAGAGTGGTGAAGTGAGTGGTTAATAAGTGGGAATGCTGAGATTTGAACCAAGGGAGCTGAGTGTCAGAACCCATTGTCATAACCACTACACTATCCGTTTAACAATGTGCTGGGTACGAAGCCTGACACAGTGAGTATTTGTGAGCTGCTTCCCAGGAGCATCTCATCCACCTCTGGCATCACCCAGGATCTCTCTGCAGATGACTCCCAAGTCTTGACCTCCAGCCAAACCGCCTTCGTGACCTTCAGACCTTCAAGTGCAATTAAATCCTACACATTTCTACCTGGTGCGCCTCACTGCTAATATGCCCTCAAACGAGCTCATCATCACCCCACCCAGCACCCACCCATTCCACACCTGCTCTTCCTCCTGTGTCCCCTAAGGCAATCAATGGCACCAACAGTCCCCTTAGTTCAAATCAGAAACCTGGAGTCACGTGAGAGTCTTTCTGCCCTCCACCTGCACCCCCACCACTTTAATTCACACCTCAACACGCCCTGCCTGACCTAGTGCCACGTGTCCTGGGCACAGCCTGACTCGCCCTCCAGGAGCTGCACAACAGCGGGGGCAGCCATTGCCCGAGCCATTTCACGGAGCTGCCTGCTGCAGAGGACGGACCTAATGGACTAAGTGCATTTAACAGTCCTCCCACCCTGGCTCCCGCTGATGCCATAACTCAGGCCCATTTCTCAACCCTCTCCCATTTACTGGTTCATCTCTGTCTCCCCAGAGACAAGCACAGTGCCAAGCACACTTAGTGTCCTTAATTTATAGCTCTTGAAGAAATGAATGAAGGAGTGAAGTCTGCTCTGGCCATTCCCAATGGACTTGCAGCAAAATCACTGCTGTGAAATATAGCCGCGTGGCTGGAGCAGCCAGGGCATGAAGAGGGATCGCCTGACAGGCGACAACACAAAGGACTCTGCAGAGGAACCCTGTGATGACAATGGAACCTAAAGGGGTTTCTGAGAAGCTGAGCTGGCAAGGGGGCGTGTGTCTAGCCTAGACCCTAGAATGGGGCCCTTTCCTTAAAGGCCCATCTGCAGAGAGCTAGTCCCTACTCCTCCATCCTTCAGGTCTCTGCCCTCCCTGTCTCCACCAGCATGTCCTACCTCTCTCTGTTCCCTAACCCTGTTTTATTGTTCTTTCTAGTGCCTGGTCTACTATTCTTCTTTTTGAGTAAGTTGTTGATTGTCTGCCTCCTGTCGCTAGACTACGACCTCCACGAGAGCAGGGAATTGTTCTACCTTCTGCTGATGCTCAGCACTTAAAACAACATGACACATAGCAGGAACTCAACAAATATTTGTTGATGAAGAAAAGGAGAAAAATAAAAGGACCGGTAGGGGATCAATCATATTGCATCTCGATCAAACTATGATCTAGTAATCTTTTCAACCACTGGTGCTGGAACAACTGCATATCCATACAGGAAAAAATGAAAAGTAACCCTCTCTCTCTCTCTCTCTCTATATATATATATATATATATATATATATATGTGTGTGTGTGTGTGTGTGTGTGTGTATACATACACACACATTTGTATATGTATATGCATATGTAAACCTATATATAATATATATATAAAACCTTGTAACTCGCTCATAAGAAGACAAGCAACACAACAACTCAATTAAAAATTAAGAAGAAGGCTTGAAAAGACAATATCCAAATGGCCAATAAACACATGAAAAGATGTTTATCACCATTGGCCATCAGGTAGATGCAAAACTACAATTGAGTACTGCTACATACCTATAAAAGTGCTTAAAGTACAAGAATTGAGGACACCAGGTTTTAGCAAGGGTATGTCCATCATGCATTGCTGTTGGGAATGTCATATACGGTACAACCACTGAGGAAAACAGTTGAGTGATTTTTCATAAATACTCTTACCACACGACCTAGCAATCTCATTTCTACATATTTACCCAGGAGAAATGAAAGCAAAGACTTGTGTATAAATTTTCATCCATAGCAGTTTTTTTTATAACGGCCCCACACTTGAAATAAACCCTATTCCCATCAACAGGTGAATGGATAAACAAATCAGGGCATATTAACACAACTGGATATTGCTCTGGCAGTAAAAATGAGTAAGCTATGGGCACATGTCACAACATGGATAAACTCCACAGCCGTCACAGGGAAAGAAGCCAGACACAGGACAGCACACGCCGCACGGTGACACCGCACAATTCTGTCATAAGAAGCTCAGGAGAGACGAAGCCAACGTGCAGGGACAGAGCGCAGATCCGTTGCCTGGATGACAAGGAAGGGACACAAGAGGCTGTTAGGAGTCACAGGGGTGTTTACGTCTGACTGCAGTGGCGCTCAGGCAGAAGCATCCATCCGCTCGCCAAACTCAGCCAGCGTGCACTTCAGATTGCTGTGTTCTACTGTGTTCATTAGATTTCAGTGGAGGTGATTTTAAAAACACAGAATAGGGATCATAGAAAGGGATAGGATGTGTAGTAATGAAAGATATTTAATAATCAGAGGCCCCAAGATGTGTATGTGGGCTGTGAACTCACTCCTGGAGATGGAGTTAAAGCCAATTAAACAGTTACTTAATTTGAATTAATGTGGATTCACTCCATTTAAGGTGATGAGAGTCTTGCAGAAAACACGCATCCCTCTCTCTCCATCGGTCCCGTCAGCCTATGGTCTCTCCGCAGGAGGAGCCCCTGCTATAATGGGCCTATCTCCTCACGCCCTCCACTGCCCCTGGGCCTTCCCCAGCACGGTGCAGAGCCAGAAAGAGGAGAGTCAGCCTCCCTGCTTTTGGGGCACATGGGAAAAATCTCGGGCTCTGCTCTCAAAAACATCTTGATCCAAATCCCAGCTCTGCACAGCCACTTGTTCTCTTTGTACTTTTAATTTCCTAAATCTAAAAATCTAAGACATTCAAAAGTGTCCCCCTTTGGTCCAGGCTGGCTGGGCCGGGAAAGGATCCTGAGCCTACCCAGATGACTCCACCTTTCCAACGTCCTCCAAGTTAGGGCTGCTGGGTAAAATGCATGATCCCAGTAATGTGACTTCAGATAAGTAACAAAGGAGCTTCTAGTATAAATACATATTGCATGGGGCATAGTGAAACTAGAGTATTGCACAGGATATACTTATACTGAAAAAAATTTTTGTTGTTAATCTGAAATTCAAACTTAACAAGTGTCCTGTTAAGGACAGGTATATGTGAAATCTGGCCACCCTATTACAGGAGGCCTTGATATGCAAACCTAGAACCTTCGGGGCTCCAGAGAACACAGTTTGAAACGCTCTAATTTATAGCAGTAGGTCCTAAGCCAACAGGAGCTGGGCTGGGACTCTTTGAAATTCTTCCAAGGGAATGCAGAAGAGAGCTGGGGGAGGCGGAGCAGCACTGAGCAGGCTCCACCACCGTGGGTCTGCCTGCCTTATCCAGCTCCGCAGCTGAGGACAACTGGGCTCAGTCTTGGATGTGTGCTCATTGTTACTAATCCCCCTGAACAGGAGCCAGAGGAGGACACAGCCTTCCTGTTCTGCAGAGGAATACGGCACTGGGACACTCATTTAGAATCCCTCTTTCTCTGACTCAGTTTCTTCATCTCTAAAACGGACCTCAAAACAAAGTTCAAATATGAGTTCCAGGAAAGTAGGAGAAAGAAGTCACAGGTGGATAATGGACAAAACAGTGATGCCCAGGATATATTAAGAGTTCCAAGTTAATAAGGAAAAGGTAAATAACCCAAAAGGAATAAAATGGATAGGAGATATACACCAGCAATTCACTGGGACAAAAACAAAATACAAATGGAGGATAAGCATCTGAAAAGGGGCACCTCATTAATACTCAGGAAAATGCAAACCAAAACAATGAGACAGCATTACTTGACCATCAGGTTGGCAGAAATAAAAGACTGACAAAGTGTAGTGTGGAGAGTGGGTAAGAAAATCAACTTAGGTTGGTGGTGGGAATGTAACTTAGTGTGGCTTTCGGGGAGGATGACGAACAACATAAAAATTACAGTCTGCAAGCTCTTTGACAGTGATCCCACTTCGAGCTCCCACCTGACAGACATTCCCACACACGCACACACACAGGCACAGACACACACACACACACACACACACACACACACACACACACAGGCATGGACAACAGCACTTGCTGCAATATCACTTTTAACAGGGACCCCTGCAGGCGACTGTCATGTCCATCAGTAGAACAGGTAACATGGCCTGGAAATCCAGTCACCGAGAAGACTGGACACAGAAGGAGCTCCAAAGATACATGGTAAGAGCAAAGTTTCATAAGAGTACACTTTTATACTATTTACATAAAAGTACAACTACATCTGCATATGTATAGATATGCAACTAAGAAACAGTTCTATGAGTTCTCATCAGTCCTGAACACATGAGGCGCCTGGCACACGTATTTCTTGATAATGAGGAGAAAGAGCAGAAACGTTCTCAAGGATAAGTAAGTTCTCACTATGGATCTTTGTAGACTCCCCAGAAGTTCATACCTGGACAACTCTGTGCTGTTTTGGCTTCTCACAGAACCACTACCCCAAGCTGCAACACACGGAGGGGGCTTTTGGCTTTTCCAAGGCTGGAATCATCCATGAAAAGTTGCTGACTCAGGCAGGGCTGGCAGCTTTAGGGCTGTGTTCCAGGACCAGCCCCCTTGGACACCCCTCCTTACCAGCTTGGCAATCTAGAACCAAAAGCCACCGCGGGCCTCCGTTGTGGGTATTTGTGTCTGGAATTGGTCTCCTGATCAAAACTTTGGGCCTATGCAGAACCTTCACATACCCCAGAGCCCCTACTGTGGTCAAACTCAGCTAAAAGGAAATAGAAAAACATGGAGGTGTCTCCCCAGGCCCGCTCTTGGATGATTCTTGAACGATTTTGTTCAAACTCAGTTCCCAGCATCAACACGGCTGTGAGAGTGAGTTCATCATGTCTCGGCTCGCTTTTCACCAAGGGAACATACGACTTATTGAAAATAGTTAAAGCGATGCTTTAAAAATCCCGAAGTCCAGTTGTGCTGATATCCACGATCCTAGAGCAAAGGTTCATTTGGAGGTTTCTGTTGACGTACACCTGACAGCTCTTATTCCCAGGTGTGACCCCAACCATCTGTAACCGTGAATGCCCTGGGGCCGCTGCCTACCTCGTGGAGGCCAGCTGGGGTGATGCACATGGTGAAAAACATAACTGACAAAGCAAGGACTAGCAGCCAACTGGGAGAAAATATGTACAATTATATAACAAACAAAGAATGAATACTCAAATATTATTAAGAGCTCCTGCAAGTTACTGAAAAAGAAAAAGAACTTCAAATGGCCCAAGAAAATAGGTGAGGGGTATGCACAGAAAATTCACAGGAAAGGAAATGCAAATGGCCAGTAACGGTGGAAAGATGCTCAGGTTCTGTGGTAATGAGCGATGTGCAATGACCGAGCCCTCTGGCGAGACTGCCACCTTTCCGCCCACCCCCATCCAGGCCACATGGTACAATGCCCAAACAAAACTTGGCACAGAGGGATGAAGGAGTGTTGAAGGAGGATGAGAAGCCACATTCTGTCAAGCTCTGACTTCCTCTCTTCCTAGCTTGTGGCTTTTCCACAGAACTCTGTTTGACCACAGATACTGGCACACGTGTGTAAATTCTGTGCAAATCAACTCTCAGGGCACAACTTGCAGGGAGCAAACAGAATGTTTTGGCAGTGGGTCCCAACTGCCCTGGGGCTGCTGACAACCAGGCAGGAAAGAGGGCGGAACCCTCCCCCTACCTCCCACCCCCCACCAATGAAGGAAAACAGAGGCACTTGTACACACGGGAAGGAAGGCTCCAGCAAGAAGACTGGAGTTTCCCAAGGGTGCCATCTCTGGGTAGAATGGCTTTGTGCACCTCTCCCGGAAGATCAAATTAGAGAAATCATGGAGTCAATTATATGAATCAACTTAGAGAAAACTAGAACTGATTACATGAATCATGAAAGAAACAAGGAAGGGAAATAAGGAGGGAAGGACTGAGGGAGGGAGGAGGGGGGAGAAAGGAAATCATAGCTAATATTTATCGTATCTGGCACCGTGCTTTGTGTGTATTAACTCAATCCACTGAACAACCATTGAGAGAGTTATCATTCCCACCTGCAGAAACCGAAATTCAGAGTAATCAAGTCACTTTCCCAAGGTCATGTACTAGGTCAGTAACAGTGCCAGTTCATCAGACTCCAGTTCTGTGCTCTGAATCCTCAGGCCAGCCTGGATGTGTGCAGGGCTCCACTCAGGCACCGAAGGGGCAGTGAAGATTTGCAGTTGGATTTCCTGCTCCTTGGTGTCAGGCCCAACAGGAAGGACCTGGGTGGCTGGCAAAGCAGGGCCCATGTAATAAATTGGGATCCCGCTGTTTGTCTGGGTGGGAGAAGCCAGGTCACCCATCACCCAAAGATGATTTCCAGTCCAAGTGCGGTTCCTGCGTGTCCCTGCGGGTGCCTTCGTGTCCTTAGTAACGGCATTATTATTCTCTGCTTTTTGCGTCTGCTCTGATTAATCTAATTTGCACATGTGAACGAGAAGCTAGTCTGATCCATTTAATATGTTGGGACCGCATCCCAGCTCATTTGCATGGTGGGTCTGGCCAACAGAGGTATCTCCTGTTCTCTGCCTTCCTCCCCTCCCTCATCCTGCCCTCCCACCAGGCACATTCTTGCTGAGCAGGCAAATGGTGATCCGTGCTGTTGCTTTTAAGTCTTAAAACCCATTAGGAGTGTATTAGCAGACGTGCTGAGAGCTCATTTGAGTAATAAAAATCTTTTTTGTGTGTGCAGCTAATAAAACAGAAGAAAGAAAAGGGAGAAAGAGAGAGACTTGGACAGGGAGAAAAAGGAAGGCTGTCTTCCAGCCACTGTTCGGATGGAATGCTGAAATCTGTCTGCACAATTATGGGAACTGGTCTCCTTTGCATTGGTGATGCTGCTGGTCACAAGAGGAGAATGGAGTGAAAAATCTAATGAACGCCTTCTTTTCTAGCAGCTTCCATTAGTCAGCGGGCTGCAGTCTAGGAAGGCAGGACGGGCATCTCATCCGCCCCTGAGGTGCAGCCTGGAGACCCCCAGTGGCTGGTCTTTGCAGTTATGACCAGTTGTGGCTACAGGCCCAGAGGACAGTCACCTTGCCCAGGTGTTCCTCTGTCTGCACAACTCCATTAGCCTGGTGGCTGCTCTCACGCCAAGCTGACTGCAGCCTGCAGAATTTGAAGACTCAGCCTGGCAGCTCTCAGATCCAGTCTGGGCTTCTCCCTCTGACAGCCTCGGCTCGCCCAGGTGAAAGAGCTCAGTACTGTATCTGGCACATGAAGGACCAGCTACATAATCAACTTCCACTGCAAAATGAAAATGTAGGGCCCCTTGTTCCAACATGATTAAGAATTTCAAGAGGGCAGCAACAGAGCATTAAACCAAGTTTGGGTCCTTCCAAGTGCAGGGCCCTGGGCAATGGACAGGACGCAGGCCTATGGAGCCAGCCCTGGGTATGCGCTAAGTACTCAGTTAGTTGTCATTTGCGTGTGAATGCCCCCAAAGAGTTGATCCTCAATTTAAGAAAGTCCAAATATCTGGGTTGAATAAACAGCTCAGACTCCCGGAATTTGCCTCTGGAGAGGACATTGAAGAAGAGGCTTTGGAAGGCTCTCCGCAGGCATGTCCCAGCGTCCCTGACGCCTCCCTCCGGTTATGACTAGCCCCAGATGCTCCAGTTTTCCCTAAAGGCCCATTAAGGACCCATAAGCCAAGACTTATCTAAGTCCTTTTGTGCGAATCCAAGAGAAAAGCAGCACAAAAATCCTCTTACAGTTAATCCCTCTGAGAACAGGGACTAAATCTACAAGAATGCAAAGCCAGGGAGGAGACAGTCAATTTAGAAAGGATGGGACTGGAAGGATCTTTCTGGGACGAACAGAGATGCAGGCTTGTGATGGGCTAGATGGCTTTGACATGGGGTCTCATAGCCGGGCTTGCACTTACAGGTCTACAAGTCTACTAGATCCTTGACCTTGAGCAAACCGCATACCTTCTCTGAGACTTCCCCACAGTTCTTTAAAATGAGGATTAGGGCAACTGGACAAATATCTGGGAATATTCATTACAGCATTGTTTATATTTGGAAAAAAAGAGAAGGCAACATAATTGTCCTTCAACAGAGGATTTTATGAAGTTAAATGCTATCGGTATGATGCAACCATTCAACAACGATGCCTTTGTGGCAAGTAAAATTACACTTTTTATTTCTCTTGAAATCCACTGACGACAACAACAAAAGGAACAAAAATCTAAAGAAGTGAAAGCTGCATCTTCAGTGAAACAAGAAAACAGTCGGGCCACAAGCCTTTAAGCACATTCATCACATACTGCAGTACTGGGACCTCAGTGGGGAGGGATGTTGAGAGCAACCTCAGACCTTCAGCAAAATGCAGGTTTTCTTAAAATAAAGTATCTAAGCCCCTGAAAAGCACCAATGAACTGCTGACAAGAGTGCCGAAGTATGAGAATGTGAACCAGGGACCAGCCGTGGGAGAACTGGGTGTGTCCTACAGAGGCCCGTCAGCTCGGCAGGTGGGGAAGCAGGGGGGAGGCTGAAGAGGCGGCCATCTGCCTTTCTGCTTGAAGGATCTGCAGCCCTGCCTGTGTCCCAGGGAGGCTGCAGAGCAGGGCAGTGGGTGAGTGAGGCATCCACGCCCAAACCACCACACAGAGACATTTTGGCACAGAGGGAATAGAAACGCTGGGTTTAGGAAGAGGGTGTCTGAGCCATGAGACCTGACCTGCAATGCAGAACTGCTCGGTTCCGATCCCTCACTTCCCAGGCCCCAGACTTCTGCACAGTATTCTTTCAGCAAATATTTGATCCCATTAAAAAAAAAAACAACCCAGATAATTAGTGAGTACAAGTAGGAATCACAAAAGAAATAAACAAAAGAGAAAGAAAGAAATTCATGAAGTCAAAGGCTATGGGAAACATACATCTCAGGAGAAATTACCCAAAGAAAGAATGAGTTCAGAAAGTCATGGTTCTCTAGTCTTACTATGGATCTCTGGTCTCACTATAGAAATTATAGATCTTTTTAAAAGGGATTCAAAGAAAAGTTTTGAGAATATAAAAGGGAAATTTTAAGATTAAAGACATAAAAGGTGAGCTCACAGAGCAGGGTAAACAGAAGGGAAAGATCACAGTGAAAGCAACTGAAGGAGGAGGAGGAGCAGGAGGAGGGAGCGGGGAGGGGAAGGGAGGCGGGACGAGAAATGAATTAAGCACGTTTGAGAAGCCGTATGAGAAACTTGGCGGGCAAGTTTGAGAAAACTGAATAACCTAATGGGGACGATTAAAAGCATAAACATGATTATAGAGAGGTCACAGAACATTAACCAAAGAGACCAAACACATCCACAGGAAAAATATACACAGATACAATCCATGAAAACATCCTGAACCGGAGAAAGTCGAATCTGAGGATCAAAAGGGCGCCTGGTGTCTGTACAACTTTTAGACAGAGCAATGACCTGAGAGGCTCTCTGGGGAGGTTCAAAGTGTCAAGGAGAAAGGGAGAACCATGTGGGCGTCTAGGCAGAAAACCCAAGCTAAACAACAGAGACGCGGGTCTGCTGAGCTCTAGATCAAGCCAGTCGAGCTCTGGGAAGAACTGCAGATGAAGAATTATACGCCCAGTGAAGTCCTCACTTAAGTATTTGGACAACAGGCAGACACTCTTGCACACGCAGGGATTCAGGCAATGCCGTACCCGTGAGCCCTTTGTGTTATTAGTATTTGACAGTGAACTTCAGCAAACCAAGAGATCAATCAAAATGCAGAACTCTGGAAGATAATGCTTCAGTTTGGTGGTGAGTATTAAATCCTTTTATAAATAGGAAGCCAATATAACAACTGTGAGAATGATTATACAGAACAGAATATAACGTTACAGACCTTGCCAGGCAGAAAAAATTAAAATTTTTTCAACCAGGGAAAAGAGGCTGAGGAAATGAGAACAAGTATAATAAACACACTAACCTCCTCATCTTTCAAGGTTAACAAATAATGCAAAAACAGTAACAATAGAAAGAATAATAATAATGACTGAAATTTCTCAATGTGTATTTTTCATCTTTGCTTTTCATTTCAGAGAAATATTTCAGGAACAAATGTGTATTTGTCTGACGTTTATTAACCCATTCAACTTTTCTCTGAATTCAAGTAAAATTTCCAAAAGGTAAAAATAAAATGGAGAGTTTTGTTCCATTTGCAATGGAACAACACAGCAATTCCATGTTTCCCTAAAATCCATTCTTTCCAGCGGTCCCATCAGCTTATTATCTCCCTAGGCAGCTGGACGTTCAAGTCAATGCTCTTGAAGTGTTAACAGTGATTCACTTCGGGGTCGGCGAAAGTTTGTACGATCACAAAACGTTTTGTATTTACAATTGTGCTGTATCTTTTTAATGTTTACAATAGACATGCATCGTTTTAAAAGAATAAAATCGCGACTGCTTTTTACACGCTGATGCAGTGGCTCCCACACCATGCCCCACCTTATCGTAGTGGCAGGCACCAGCCCTGCCAGACTGTCTGGGTTCAGCATCCCCCCAAGTCTATTCATCTCTCAGGGGCCTCAGTTTCCTCTCCTGTAACATGGGGACAATAAGAGTCGGCAGCAACTACCTTAGAGAGCGGGCTGAAAGAGTAAGGGAGATAATGATCATAAAGAGCCTGGTAATGGAAGTGCTTAATAAATGTTATATTCAGAGCGGCCGCAGAGTCTCACCGCATGCTAATAAGAAGTGATTTGTATGCTCCCTCGTATCCTCCACATAAATTTAAAATGTCTCCATGTTCTTTGGGGAACAGTGGCTGATTGCTGTCTTTAGGTCTTCAACAGTTGTGAGGCAGAGCTGTTATTAAACAAGTAATTAGCGAAGGACCTAATCTCATGCACGGGGATTCTGTGGCCACTCTGAATTGTTATATGAGCACCGCCACATAAATATGTTCTTGCTACATCTGTTAGCTGGAAAAAAATTAAAAAATTGTTTAAAATATTTAAGCAGTTCTAAAATAGTGTATGTCCCTAGATGGCAATGGGTAACGAACCATGGTTTTACAAAATGGGTCCCGGGCCAGCAGGGGACAAGGCAAGGAAGCCGAAAGCAGGCGTGGCTGGGAGGGGGTGAAAGGGAAGTGGGGAGTGGTCAGGGTGGTCCAGCCTCTCCCATCCAAGAGCAACACCACCTCTGGGTCTTGGCCCTGAGCTTGTGAAAGCAGAAAAGTTGAGGCCAAGGCTTAAGTGAGCTCCAAGGGGACACTCCTGACTTTCCATACCAACTCCTCCCTTCCTTCTGCAACTCTCATTCCCCTGACCTCTCCCCCAAAACATAAGCACGGGGCGCATGCACACACGTGTGCGCACACACCCATGCACGCACCCACACACACTTCTCCCAGGTACTTGGGGACTGGAGATGAATCATCCTAAAGCAGCACTGAGACCTGTGGGAATTACATCTCCTTCTTCCCCTTTAGATCTTAACAGAGGAATTGGATTTAATCTCTGAGAACAAGTGCTCTTGTTTCCTAGTGGAAAAACAGAAGCTTTTGATTTCCATGAGATAAGATCCCTCTGTGGTTGCATAGTTTTGTGCCTTTCTGTCATTGCTTTTTACAAGGTGACTAATAAATAATCCCCATTACACAAACACAGCCTGCATCCATCATGCCCAGACTGCAGGCGCTGAGGGATGATCCCTAATGGCTAATAATAATAGCTACCATTTATTGATTGGGCACTGGGTGCCAGGCATGGAGCTAAGCATCCCCATGCATTATCTTCACAAAGGATGCGGTCTCTCCCTTGCTTCTGCCTTCCTTGTCGGTGAGGCTTAGGCTGCCCTAAGCCTCTCCAGGTAGTTCGCTTCTTCTCTGTTGACACTCAGGTCCCCTGTGGGGAAATGCCCAGAGGCAGCCCCCTGAGCTGGGAGGGACTCTGCGGCACTGAGCGGGCAGTGAAACAGTGCCACACTCTGCCGGCTCTTCCTCTCCTTGTCCTCGGTCACTCCCATGGGCTCTTCCAGACTGGCCTTTCCTTGAACAGTCTCAGATTAAACTTTGAGTGGAAGAACTCTGGTTCTAGGTCCTTCAGGCTGGCTCAGGACAGCTACTGCTTTTATCTGCCCAGCACTGCTGCCTTCCCCTGGGAGAACTGCCCTACTTCCATCCCAGGGGGCTCTGCAGACTGTCAATCAAACCACACAGCCCTGCCTGCCTTCTAGCTCATCAATGGGGCATTTCATCCCAGCCCACTGTGACTTCTCTCGGGGCAGCACCTGACCCAAGCACAGCCAATGACGATTTTTCCATAGGGATTCCATTGGAACATTGGGAGAAATAGGGTCTTCACTTTCTCCAGAATCATGTAAGCCCCAAACTCCCAGAAGCCATCTTGTTGTCACACAAGAGGCATTAGGCAGAGGCTCAAAGATGAGGACAGCCCCCTGGAAACTGGATCCAGCTGTTCCTTGAGCCACTCACACTTTGGACTTCCTTGGAACCTAAACCAATAAATCCCCTTTCGTGTTCAAGTGTCTTGGGGTTAGCTTTCTCTCATGTACCGTCGTAAGAATCATAAAGTAGGTGAATTAAAGACATTCTCATTGGAAGCCAGCCAGCTCACTAGAACATTTGGAGCAACAGCTTTATCTAGTAACCAGGGGTTCCTTTGTCAGCTTCACTCTTCATAAATGTACCACATTTCCTTGATTTGAGCATGCCATTAGTGATGACATGTGCTGTCAATGTAATTAGAGCTTTGGAAAAAGAAAAAATTCAGTATGAACTGCATTTGTTGATTGTTTTAAGCTCTGTCTCTTTCAGGGGCTTAAACTACTGGGTTGAGTGTAGCAGGGCAGAGAATGCACCTTAGAATTGAGGCTATAGGAGCTTTCCTGGGGGGCTTTTTTTCCTAGAAGGGATGGTCTGAAGTAGGGTCCAGGTATTGTGACCAGCACAAATACCATCTTCATTCCATTGAATTCTATCATTTCCAACTCTCTCTTGCATCTGGGAGCTTGATATTCTGAGAGAGTGTTCCTATCTGTTTCTGGGCTCACCAATCCTCACCCTCCCTCCCTCTTCCCCAACAAATACTTCAGCCTCCATCCTGGCTGGGCTGGCCTGGGCTGGGCAGCTCAGGTCCTGTATCATCGGTCATTCACCAATTACCACTGAGGACAGTGCACGTGAGAGGCTGCAGCAGGGGCGCAATCTCTTCCCACTTCTCAGTAGAGGCTCCTCCTACTGCTGTGGGCGACCCACGAGCTGGTCTCTGTTTAGGGAAAACAGTCTCTCAACTGGGAAGCTAATGAGATCTGAGATGAATACAAAGAGCCCCGACAGAACTGCTCTCAGCTAGGGGTGCCGTCTCTGCCTTGGCCAAGAGGCTGAGGGAGGATGAGCAAGCTGCTTCCTACACAGTGACGGGTCAAGTGCTCATTTTTGGTTTGAACATTTGATGGGGTCACCCTCTGATGGTGGAAATCCACGTGGGAGAGAATATCATGGAGGAAGAAGACTTTTAAATGCTCCTAAAAACCTCACTTGCCAGGCATCCTACGCCCCATCTACATGGCTGATCCATGACATGTTTATGATTATGTGTCACCCATACAGCCCCTGTAGGCTTGATCTTGCCCTGGTCCTATCTGGTCTTGAGTAGGGCAGGTAGATCATTAGAAGGTCAAGTACAAATTAGCTATGAGACCACCAGCCCAATATCATGAATCGTGGGGAGCCCACTGAGCTGGAGCCTCCCTTGCACTCACCAGGTGTCTTGGTGAATATTACTGGCTTCCTGCCTCAGTTTCCCTGACAACTCCCCTAAGACTGGAACCTTATCTGAATCTGGTCACCAAGGCTGGGACACTGAGTCTTTCTTCCACAGAGGGCTCCCGCTCCTCTGGCACCTCAGAGTGGTATTCCAGTGAGGCCCCCCTTCCCAGGGAGAAGCAGAAATCAGGCAGACCATCCTGATGCTGCCCTCCCTGGCACTCCGCAACACCCTCTGGGCTGCCGGAGATCAGCGATGACAGAAATCGCAAACATTGCTCTTGTCTGCTCCCAAGCAGACATCACTAACTGAACTCTGCACTCTTCTCAGTGATTCCAGATGTGGCCTCAACACACGGTTGTTGGCAGCCACAGCCAAGAGACTGATACTGGCATTCAAGGTGAGCCACATTTGCACATCCCGACAGACACTTCTGTCAGTCCACGTGTGGCTCCCTTCCCTTTCAGCTCCGAGCCATCATGAGACCTAGCCAAACCAGACACATTTGAGGCAGTACTCCCAGGGTGCACCTGATTCCCTCAGTCCCTAACTCAGAGACAAATACACTGCCTCCCTGGAGGGGATCCCTACCCACCACACTGGCATAATTCTATGGCTTCTAGACTCTATTCACACCTGCTCTTATTATTCCAGGAGCTTCAAGCAAGGGCTGCTGTAGTTCACATGCTTATAGCCCACCTATTCCACCCCAGTTCCCATTACCTGACTCCAGTTCACCAGCCCACACTGCTTACTGAAGAATTTCTTCTAAAGTGCAAAAAACGCATGAAGATGGACAAGCAGCCCAGGCTTCCAAAGTCTCAGGAAGCAATTGTTCTGGGTCTTATCCCTCACCCCCTCGGTGTGATTGCTGCTTTATGGGCTTGTCCATCTGACATAGGTGGGAGGTCTGGAAGGTACCAAAGGACCTGGTCTTGTTCAGCTTCATTTTTCTCCTGATAGCAAGATGCAAGAGGGGATGCTAAATGAGCGAGCCACAGTTCATTCTTGGGCACCCACTCAGGAAGTTTATGCTCTCTACTTCTTCTCCCATGGGCCTCCAGCCACATGCAGGGTGGGGACACGATTCCTAGGGAGAGCAGGGCACTGCTCCAGGGTTGACAGAGAGGAAGCCCCCCTGTCAAATAAGGACTAATAAGAAAGCACTGATGAGGAGGGGAGTGAGCACCCTCCAGGGAGCTGGCTGGCCAGGTTGGCTCAAGTATGGACACTAGGAACATTCTGCTAGCTCACTGCCTCCAGAAGGTCTGCATCTGATCTGCAAAGAGAAAGACCACAAGAATAACAGAGCATTCTGGAGTACAACTGGAGCTCAAAAGAGGGCCCTAGCCTCTGAGCTCAGAAGTACAACCCAGATGAAATGCAAGGGACTGCTCTGCCCGACCTGACATGCTCTCCCGACCTCAGCCTCCTGGGAGTGCCCCACTCTGAGACAAGCACAGCAAGGCACTCACCCGGCTGCACTGAATGGGGATCAGGCCCGGGCACTGGCCATGGGACAAGTTTCTTAGAAACGAGTTCTGTTCTGATTCCTACAGTTGCAGGGATACAGGCAACCCCTCAGGACTGGCCTCCTCTGACCCCTGTTGGTAAACCATTTTTTCCCTGTCAAATTGGTAAAGCATTATTTAATAATGTTAATATTCAGTGTTAGGAGGGTATGAGGAGATGGGTTTACAATGCTGGCAAGAATATAAATCTTTCTGGAAAGCAATATGAAACCACCCACCAAAAGTCTTCGAAATGGCCATGCCCTTATGGATTTATTCTAAAGAAATAATCGGATGCGCCCAGTGATTTATGTACAGGAATTTTTCATTGCAGTATTATCTATCATAGGGGAAGGGTGGAAACAAAACACAGGGGACTGGTTAAATAATTATAGCAATGTAAGTACTATTATACATCATTCCAAGTTTGCGCGCGCACAAACACACACACACACACACACACACACACGCACGCACACATGATGTCTGGAAGGATAAATACCAAGATATGAACTGCGGTCATTTCTAGAGGACTGGATCACAGTTGATTGGAATTTTCTTTGTGCTTTCATGCATTTTGCCCATTTTCTCCCATGAACGTGTAATTCTCTTACAATCTGTAAGAGGAAGACATGTGGTCTTGAGAAAGAGAGGAGCATCTCCAAGTCTGGCCATCAAGAGCAGTTGGAGTATAAATCGTTTGACTCTTTGAAAAAACCTCAAGATCTCACTGAAACCACCAAATAGTTATGCTTTATAAAGCACACAAAACCCAGTCAGAATTCTGGAACGTGCGGCCGGTTCTCTGCGTCCATCAGTCAGCGGCTCCTGCTCCCAGAGGGCACCGGTGAGGCCTGAACACTACAGCTGTGCACAGCCGCTTCCTTCCACCACCATCTTCCACACGCTCCTTCTCTTTAACGTTCCCAACCACGTTCTGGGTGAAGGAGCCATGGCCGCCGTTAGTATTAATCCCATTCTATTAGTATTAGCTATCAGTGCTAGCCCTGGTCACTGTGCCGTGACTGCTGGCCTGTCCCCCAGCTGAGCTGGGAGCCCTGTGAGGGCTCCGGCAAAGGCTACTTTCAGTCAACAGTGGACCCCACCGCCTTGCACCGTGCCAGCAATATCCGATCAAATTACGGCATGCTTCGCCTCTTTCCCCACTGCAGGCTGAGCCCTGGTCTAACAACCCTGTGTCGGACTCCTAGAAGTAAAGGTGGGAGAAGGGGACCGATGTCAAAACTGGCCAAAGCCCCGAAATCAGCTTAGTGAACGGGGCGTTGGCAGTCCCAATTTCCGCTGCTCTGGGGTGGAGTGGGAGGTTTCAAATGCTTTCATCAAGATAAAAAAAATAAAAGGATTGTCTATGAACACCTTCCCATAAAAGTCCATTCTTCCTCCACTCTAGTTCTCTGGGCCTTTCCACCAGTTTTATTTTTTATTTCCAATAGTGAGTGAACTGTCTGTAACATTTTCTGAAAGACTAAATGAGTTGAATGAAAAGGAGGAACAACTTGGAGGTCGGGAACCTGAGTGTCAGAACCAGGTCAGCCTGGTCAGACAGTGGGCCTTTGCCCGGCTGGGGTCGGTTTCCTCATCTGAGAGACAGGGACATAGGCTGAATGCTCCAAAGTTCCCACCTTGTTGTAAAACAGTCTACCAGGGCCTATGCCACCTGGCCCGGTGGCCTCTCTGACGCTGCCTCTTATTCACGTCACCCCACTTCTCTCCTCCAGCCATTCTGACTCCCTACTGTTCCCTGAACATGTCAGCCCACCTCAGGGCCTTTGCATGTGCTATTCCTGCTGCTTGGGACAGTGTTTCCCCAGACGTCCTCTTGGCTTGCTCCTTCACCTCCTTCAGCATTTCACACCACCATCACCTTCTCAAGGAGGCTCCCCCGGCTATCCAATCTAAAATTGTAGCCTCCGTACCCCAAACCCATCCTGTTCCCTCTCTCTGCCTTTTAGTTTGCTTTGCACTCATTAATATCTATATACTGTGTATGTTACTCATTTAGTTCGCCTGTCATCTGCTCCATGTACTAGAATATAAGATCCATAAGGGCATTTATTTTTTTCATTGCTAAAGCAGACATCATGGGTTTCCTTTCAAGTCTTACCACTCACGGTTATGCCCGTTATGGATTTTTCGATCCCTAGTTCCCCAAGCAGTAGGTGCCTCCCAGGCAGAGATGAGCTTCTGCTCCCTGTGCTGCAGGCGATCCCCTGCCTTTGCTGCCTCCAGCCTCACAGCACCCACACGCGTGCCACCTGCCTCACTGCTCAGAGGGGTGTCTTCTCAGCAACACCGGCCTTCTTTTGCTCTCTTAGGACCTTGGGGCAGAGTCCACCAGCTCTCCCACTTTCCTGAAACCTTGCATCTCTCTGCTCAGCCAGCATTTCCTGAGCTCCTCAGCTCCTGCTTCAGGAAGACAGGAAGGGAGCTGGTAAGCCCCTGGGGCAGGGACCAATCTCTTTTGCCAGGACTGGCGCTGTCCTTGCAGGCTGACCTGCCTTCTCCTAGACCTCTGGCAGGAACTGAAGCTATAGCTGCTGCAAGAACTGGGAAACAGGCATGACTGGTCCCCAAAGGCACGCCTGCAAAAAAGGGTGAAGGGCCTTCTCTGAATGCAGATTTTGGGAGTAAAAAGAATTTCTTTTCTATCTCTCCTCCCTTTCAAAGTCATCTCTTCTAAGTTCTTTATGCAACTACCTCCCCCCCACCCTTCAGGTTCTCCTGATGCCTGGGAGGCACCTAACTCCGAACAGTCCCAAATGACTCTGGATCTCTGAACTCCCTTCCCAAGCCTGCTTCCCCCAGGGGCTTTCCCGTTTCAGCTAATGGCAGCTCCCTGCTGCTAGTTTTCCATCCTTGGAACTACCCTTGACTTCCCTCTAACACTGCACATCCGATCTGTCTGCTGATTCTGTTGCCTCCAGCTTCCAAATCTACCTGGAACAGACCCATTGCTCAGCCCCTCCACAGTTACTCCCTGGCCTGATGGTCTGAGCCTCCTCATCACTCACCTGCATCACTGCAGTAGACTCCTGGCCAGGATCTCTGCTCCCGCCTGGCCCCATTTTACTATCAGCACAGGCATAGCAGCTGTTTCAAGGAAGGTCAGGTCAGGTCACCCTCTGCTCAGACTCCACCAGTGGGCCCCACTGCACTCAGACACAAAGCCACGTCCTTCCGTAATGTAAAGGCTGCATCTGACTTGGTCGTCTCTTTTTCCCTCGCTGGTTTTATTACCTCCTACCACCCTCCCATCACTCACTACTCCAACCACACTGGCTCACCTCTGCCTTTCCAAAGTACCCAGCAAACTCTCTCCTTGGAGGGACAGGGGGTGCTGCGGACTCACCTGGAGATTCCACAGTAGGTGGTGGTGTGGGCCCCAAAGTTCACCCAGGAAGCCCTTGTCCTTGAGCCTAAGCAAGTGACCGCATGCCCCATGCCTTCACCTCTCCAGCAGTTATCACACTGCACCACAGCTACTGAATTTCTCACCTGTCTTCCCAGCTAGATCATGACTGTCTAAGGTCAAGGACAGTATCAGGATCATCATGTTTTTCCCAGCCTTGTTCAGAGTAGGTTTTCAAGACATGTTTATGGATGGAAGGATGACTAGACGGCTGAACAAAAAACTAGGTTCTCATGAGCTTTGCCATGTTTAGGGCATTTTCTCCTGTTGTGCTTGATTGGACAGCGAGAAACCTAGGAATATACTCTGTGTCCCAAAAAGCCTTCCCAGAAGCCAGCCGGTCCGTGTGCTGCCTCCAAGACAGCTGGTGTGCAGCACTGGAAAGAGAACATTCTCCCCGGCTTGTGAGGTGAAGCTGCAAGCACCAGAGCCTTCAAGATGTTATTTCCCAAGAAAGGAAGGGCATGTCACAGGTCACCCTCCATTTGAGATAGACCTGGAAGTTTAAGAAGAGTCTCCTGTGGTCCCGGTGCAAGAAGGGATCTTGGAAGAGGAAGCAAACTCAGTCCCATCGGGCATGGCCATTATCTCATTGTGCTCAGGCCCCAGTTCCATTTCACAGTCAAGAAGACTGAGGTGCAGAAATAGTACAGTGTATTCTCCAGATAACACGTAGTGAATGGCAGATGAACCCAAGGACCATTTGGCTCCAAAATACAAGTGCATGCTCCCGTCTTGGCTGCTTCCTGCTCCCCTCACCCTGCTGCCAAAAGTGAGTGAGAGCCCAGCTAGGTGAGAGGCATGAGGGGGAGCTCTGTGGGCACTGAGACCAGGTTTACCTGTGCCTGAGGGAGGCTGATGTCCCAGGGGAGGCCACCATACCTTCTCAGACCCTTCCCAGCTTCTTGTTTGGGTCACGAAAGGGCTGAGAGTGAGTAGGAAGAGAGCTCTGAGATGGGGGTGGGAGGCTAGGAAGTAGCCATCATAGTGTTAATAAAGGCTTGATAGTCAGGGCTTAGGCCAATACTAGAGGTTAGAAAAACTCTTTAGAATCAAAGTTAATCAAATTAATAAATGGGGAGTTACTGATTTAAAGTAGTGAGTTACCGAATCACAGAGCCATTGAATTAGCAACTGAGAATTGTCCTGAATTTTCGAAGGCACGCACGGGATCCCTCCCCCATCCAGTTTGGCCCATCTTCTCACACCAAAGACACCCTCAGCAGGAAAAGAGGACTGCTTTCGTGCACTCGGAGTCTACAGGCTCAGTCTACCTGCCTCTGAGGGTTCCTGCTCCGTCTTTTAAAAAGTGCCCATTTGCATCGCTCTCTCCCCCTGCCCCCTGGGTGTGTATTTGTTTTCATCCTGTAACTGTATTAAGACGGAAAAATGTCCCACGTTTACCCTATACATTTGCACATTCAAAACACACCATATACCCCTCTCCAGGCTATATATTTTATTTCACCGACTTTTTTTCACATTGAATATTTAAATAGCTCAGAAACTGAGGTGAGCTCTACCATCAGGAAGGTGTCCTAATTTAACTGGCAGTGGTTTTTCTTTCTCTGCAGTACATCAAATAAGGGTGCATCTCACAACTGATGGATGGTCCACAGATGAAATCCGGCACGTACACCAGCGTGAGCAGTACGCCAGTGGCACCAGTGGCTGAGGCTGACCAATCAGACCCTTGCTCGGGCACCTCCCAAGAGGGGGAGCCCTCCACCTCAGGAGGCAGCCTACTTCATCGAATGACAGTTAACACCCTGCAAAGTTTCTGCTTGATTCTTGGTTAAAACCCACCTGCATCTCATATCTACCCACTGGACGTCATTCTGCTTTCCGGAGCAATACAGAACAAACATTTATATGTCATCTTTGTGACAAATCCTCAAGTTACTCCCAGCCCTTCTCTTGAACTGTTCTTTGTGAGATCATTACTTCTCTCATTCTTTATCCCAAACACCTGCTCTGTTCTACGTCTTATGCTGGAGATACAATCCATGGCCCTCGAAAATACCTTGCTACTGATGACTGCTCTATTATGTGGGTTTCCTTCCTCTGAATGCACCTACCTCCCAAGATCTGGAGTCTATACTTCTGTTAATAGAGCCATCTGGCCTTTGGCTGACAGTCAGCTGACACCTCTCTGTAGTTTTCACATAAGCCAGGATTTCACTGTTGTTGACCTCAGTTATTAACACTTTGATTTCGGATTTCCTCCTATTTGTTCTTTACCAAACAATCAACACTAGAACAGGAATGGAGAGAAACTTCAATCCCACACAATCTCACTGCTGTCTCGAATGAACTGTTACCTTTTTTATTTCTATGCAGTCCTTGTCCCTGTAAGACCTACTTTACGTGGTTGTCATAAATATGGGGACACAATTTTGCATTCTGCATTTTTTACTGAAAATCTCATAAACATGCTTCTGTATTACTAAATAATGCTTTTATAATTTTAAATGGTTGCATAAATCCATTAGGTCGAGGTACCGTAATTTTCCTAGTCATTCCCCTATTGTTGGACAGTTTTACAGTTTGCAATTTTTCATCACTGTAAATAATGCTGAAATCAACACTTTCATGCTGTAACTTTCTCCGCTGTTGAATTATATTCCCAGGATGGGAATAACTGGGTCAAATGACACGAGCATTTTATGACTCTGAATACATGTTATCAAGTTGGAGTCCCGAGGGACCCCTTTGCAAGCCGCCGGAAACGTGCGACGGTGCCCGTTTCTCTGCACGTGCTCCAGCACTCCCACAGACCCCTGTCCCCAGGCTCTCCCAGCTAATTTACCAGGGATAAAGTGTCCTTTCCTTGTTTTAATTGACATTGCTTTGATTAGTGGCGAGGCGGAATGGCTTTCCTGTGTGTTTACGTGCTGACTCTGTGTCCTCTGGTGCGAACTCCAGGGACCCTTCTTACCACCATCTGTGGGCTCCTTGCAGAATACGGAGATTAACCCTTTTCTGCCGTATCTGGCACAAAAGTATTCAAAGGTCAGCTCTTCCTTCCATTCTAGATGGCTTTTCTTGTGCAGAACTTTTACATTTGAATCTAGTCAGATTAGTGCATCTTTTCCTTCTGTTAGAGTCTTTAAAACACAAAGCTGGGCGCTGCTCTCTATTACAGTGGAATGCTTTATCTGGGTTCAGTAGTCCCGGCTGTGTGAAGCTGTTTTATTCTCTTCCTGTAGTTCAAACCGCCTGGGTTCAAACCCTCTTACTAGCTGTGTGACCTCAAGCGAGTTACTTAACCTCTCTGTACCTCATCAGTAAAATGAGAATCATAGCAGTGCCTGCTTCACAGGACTGTGATGAGGACTGCATGTTGAAATGTAAAGCACTATGAAGAGCATCTGGCATCTGGTAAGAGCTGAAGCAACATCACTTTCATTATCACCCTTACAATCACTGTCCAACGTATTTACTCGTGAGCCCCCTGCAAAATGTCCAAGTGTGATCTCTAGGGCTTCATCCACATCACTCACAACTGGCCACCCCGGCGCTGGAACACTCACCAGTTCCTCAGAACTCTTAGGGTGAGTTTACAATCAGTTACAGTCATACCATGAATGTCTGCAGAAGAGACAGTAACATGAAAATTTTTGTTTCAGCCACTGGAAAAGCCAAGCTGCCCCACATGTATGTAGGGCATCCCTTCTGTGCCAGCAGCTTAGCAACCCGTCCACAAGGGATGTGGGCCGTGTGGTGTGAGCCCCAGGCTAGGTCTTCCCTTGTCCTTGAGCCTTCCCTGGTGCCGGTGAAGGTCCTGGAACGTTCTGGCCTGGGCAACAGTTCCCTCCTGAAATTGAGCCCCTGGCCTCTAGGCTGCCCCCTGCCCTCCCACCATTTCTATAGCACAAATCTCACTGTCACTTCCCTGCCTAAGACCGTTTAGGCTTCTCTCTGCAAATAAAGCCCAAACTCCTTCCCGTGGCCTCCCAGCCCTGACTGAGGCTGGCCCCTCTGGCCCTCCTCCAGCTCCACTCCTGCTCCTCCTCCTTCTCATCCTACACCTTCTACCCTGCAGGATTTCCTGCAGATATGCAAATATGCATGCTCATTCTGTTTCCTGGCCCTTGATTTCATTTGTTCACCAAATATTTATTGAGCACCTAACACATGCCAGGACCTATTCTAAGAACTGAGGATTCACCAAAGAACAATAACAATGCAAAAAAAAAAAAAAAGGCCCTGCTCCCCTGAAGCTCATACCCTGGGGTGTGGGGGTGGAGGGGGACAGACAATAAGCAAATGAGTAATAATCATACTATGTGTCAGGGGATGAGAGGGAGTGAGCGGGTGGGGGGCTCTTTTATATAATGAGGTCAGCAAAGGCCTCTCCGATAAGGGGATGTTTGAGCAGAGACCTGAACAAAATGAGGGAGACAGCTGGGGGGCTGCCAAGGCAGGGCAGTGAGGCAAAGGAAACAGCACATACAGAGACCCTGAGGCTGACATGTGCTTAGGTTCCCCATTCCTCCAACACCCCCCACTTCACAAGACCTAAGTCCTGGGAATTTAATTCATTCCCAAGCCCAATCTGTGTTACTCCCAAAATATGGCTGGATAAAGGCCTTGATGGAGGGGCCGGAAGAAAAAGCTGGAAGGAAGCATTGGTTGAAAAGCAGAGAAGCAAAGCCACTGTCCACAAGACAGGGACTCAGGCAGCAAGGGTGTCCTCAGCAAGGCAGAGCTGGGAACAGCAGGCCCTGGGAGGCGCCCCAGTGCATGTGCCAACCCACCTGACTCTCCACGCCCCTTCCTTTCTGTGGAGTCAGGAAAGGTGGGGGGCTGGGCTTAAAGAAGTGCATGTAGGATTTATTTTGAGAAGCAGCACAGAGTGGAGAGAGGTGGGCTTTGGAAACAAACAGACTTTCACACTGTGCATGACCCTCAGGTGCCATGGAACCTCGGCAGTTAACCTCCCTGAGCCTTGACTTCCTTATCTGTAAAATGGGGATTCTGAGGCCTTCTCGGGGCGGTGATGTGTCGGGGTCTGCAAAGCTCTGAGCGCACCACTGGGCATGCCGAAGGTGCTCAACAAGGGCTGGCTCCTTTGCCTCCCCACCTCACAGGCCCTGGGCTTAGGGTCCTGTGTTTGTGTGAGGACACAGGGCTGCAGAACAACTCCGGCTGTTTAATGAGATCACTTGCAGGGGAAGGACAGAGATGTCACCTGTCCTCCGCCAGATCTCCAAATCAGAATCTCCCACCTAAGGCAGTAAGTGCTTTTCTCTCCTGCTGTTAAAATGAAATGTCAATGGCTTCAGCCCTCAATCATCCGCACTAATGAAGGGAAGGGCTGGAAAGAATAATCCGAAACACTGGCTAGTCACCCCCAAATTATCAGTTAGTGGGAAGAGGGGGGACTGGAATATTCGATCTGATATTTCTATTTGGAAGCGTTTTCCTCCCTGCTGATGCTTAGCTCATGTTGTGCGAGATAAAAGTCACCCCAAGAAGAAAGGCATGTCCCCTGAACCTCCAGGGCTGAAGACAGTGGGTTACCATGTCCACAGGAGGGAGGCAGATGTGTGTCCAGCTACAGCCACCACCAGAGCAGTGGTTAAAACTGACCCTCCCACACACCCCCATCCAAATGGGAGGAATCATATTCCGGTCCCCTCCCAGTGGTGTTCCCCATGCCCTGGGGGCCGTTGTGTGGGAGGGGCTGGGAGTTGGTGGCAGTGGTCCCGAGTAAGCCATGTTTGGGTTCTGTGCGCTCCCCTGCCTCGGTCACAGAAGCGGAAAGGAGGGTCAGGACTGGGCATCCCGCTGCCTCCCATGAAAAGAGCATTTATCAGACGAAGACCTGTGCTAATAGGTGTTAAACAGAGTTCAATGCAGAAAATTGAGAACTAATGAGACTTGGAGCTGAAAGAATAAATTAAGAGGTGATCACGTGGCTGGCGTGAGTGCACATGAATGCTGGAAAGGAGCCCTGACAGTCGGAGAGCCCTGGGTCCGAGCAGAGGTCAGACGGATGGGCCCAGCCCGCATGAGGCTGAGGAGTGGTCAGAAGCAATCAAGCAGTTGCCATATTTCACTGGTTCCAGGGTGCACATTTCTCCATATCTCCATACCTTTGAAATTAGGATGTGTCTTACAATCGATGGCAGGTCATACTTTAATTGGCAGCATTTTTTTCTTTCCTCGTGGCACATCAAATACGGTGGTACATCTTGTAACTGAGGGCATCTGAGAGTCAATGAAGGTACGGTTCCAGGAACTGTGAGCCAATCTCTGTCCTCGTCTGGGTCTTTCACACTGCGGGGGATGGCCGCTTATCCACTCACTTATTGAACCATTATTTACGGAGCAGCCACCAAGTGTCAGATCCTGGGCTAGAGCCCAGACGGCTGCTTTTTGACGTTTATCCCATACCAAGCACTGCTAGGATCCCCTGACACGGGCCGCCTTATGTGTTCCCAGTGATAATCCCACAGAGTAGAGGCTGTTGGTATTACTGTCCTCCTCTGACAGGGGAGGTCGAAGGTGGTGAAGTGACCTGCTCAAAGTCTAACACTGGTAAGTAACCGGCTGGCTTGGGAGTCGATTCTCCCTCCAGGCCCTGAGCCCGTGATCTCAGTGTTTCAGTGTGCTCCGGCTGTCCAGAACCACACACCAGAGTCGAGAACGCACACGGGGGACAGGAAATACACAAGGGATGCTCGCGAGGGAAGGAGACATGCAGGGAGCTGAAATAGAATATAAAGCGAGTGCCATGCACGAGGGCAGGTGCCTGGATCTAGTTTAAGTAGAGACTGGGAAGAAAAAAAGAGGAAGCGTGGAGAGGTGGGGGAGGCCTCAGGAGAGGGGACTCAGGGTGTCTAAGGAATGAGGGGGGGACCCAGAGTGTGGTCTGAAGACTGGACAAAGTCCAGCGTGGCTGTAGGAGGGAGGGGTAGAAGTGGGGCCGATGCCCAGGGCTTGATGGCCAGGTAAGGAGTCTGTACTCCATCCTAAAGATGATCAGAGGGTTTTAAGTGAATGCTCTCCAACATCCTTTCACCTAGCGTCGAATGATTCTCTGAATCTTTTGTTGACTGCTAAGAGGAAGACTCCAGAGCAAGGCCTCCATGGATCGTTGTTCGGGTTGAGCACAGCAAAGGGACGCCCGTGCCCAGGGGTGACGAGAACGAACACGCAGCCTGTGCTCCAGCCACAGAGCCATGTGCTCACAGGGCTGTGTGCCCTCAGAGTGCCGGCTTGTGCGAATTTGCCCGGAAGCCCAGTATGAGCTAGCAGGGACCCAGGTTAGGAGAGGCCAGCACTAGCTACTATTGCAGTGTGCCTGCTGTGTGCCGCTGTGTGCCCAGCCCGGGACTAAGGCACCACGGTGAAAGAAAACAGAACAGAATGGGTGACTTTCCCTGCTCTTGCAGAGCCACAAGCCTTGACCAAAGATTTTGTCATGGAAAAGAGTTTGTTTTCACTCGCACAAAATACATCAGGCCCTGCTATAATAGCTTCCTTTTACTGAGTGCCTACTATGTGCCGAACATAGTGCCAGGTGCTTTCTGTACCCTATCACTAATGCTCATACCCCTCTTAAAAGGAGGAGAGGGTTATTCTGTTTTCCACAGGAGGAAGCTGACAGGTTCCGCACCTTGTCCAAGCTCACACAGCAGACACGTGGCAGAGTTCAGACTCAGTCTGCAGAGAACTGACGAGGCAGGGCAACAACTTTCTCCTCGTGGTTGAGGAATGGGTATTTATTGAGTAGAGACTCTGGCCAGGCGTTTCCCGTGAGTTAACTCTTTTAGTCCTCATTACAGCTCATTGAAGTGGGAGTTACCGTTTCTCTTTTGCAAAAAAAATCAGCTCAGGGAGGTTGAGAGACTTGGCCAGTTCCCAGAGCTAGCCAGGGTTTGAACCCAGCTCTTTCTGACCCCTGCTCCTCTGCTCTTACTCCTGTCCAACTGTTTTAGGTCTCAGAGCTCCCTGAAGCCAGGTGCCACTTCTTACTCATTCATATTCCTTAAAGTCTGTGTTGGGACCTGGCGTGGAGCAGGTACGCAGTAAATATTTGTTGAATGAATGAGAGAATGAATGAACAGGAACAGAGAAGAACATGTACACCTGACCTATAGGTAATCCAGCAACCTGAAAATGTTCCTTCCCCATCATTGTTATGTCTTTTGTCGCCTTGGTGTGCGCAGGTTCAGGGCCCTAGAGTTTGGTATGATATCATCTTCAAGGTATGCTAATACCCTTCCCCAAAGGGGAAAATATCACTATGCATGATGAACTGTTTGTGGGATTGTTAGAGACGTGATATGAAATTCATCCTGATTCCCCACTTATTGAGAAGTGCTGCCCAATTTGTCTCAAATGTCACATCTCTATGTATTAATTTGCTACTCTACAGTACTGATTAAGAGGAATATTCTCCAACTCCCAAGGCAGAGCCATCGGAAATGGAACAAATTCACTCAGGAAGTGCACACCACCCCTCCTGGGCAGAGGAAAAGGACGTTTGCCGCCTCCCGCCCTCGAGGAGGCCCTGCCAGGCCCGCTGTTCTGGCCCGCAGTGGCCTGAATGGCGCAAATTGCATATTCAGTGTATATATAGTCGAATAGCTTCCATTAGCCCAATTTTGAGACGTCTGCATAATGCCCCAGAATTGGGGAACTCTTTTAGAATGAGGAAATTATCTGAGGCTGAGACTGGAAGAGGGGAATCAGCAGGTCTAATTACGGGATGGAATAAGTCAGAAGGGGTCCATTTCCGAACCCCACTTTCCATGTGTGCGCAGTTGCACGCTCACCTCCAACCCTGTTCTCACCTGCAAAAGCTGGGAAAGCACACTCTGTGCTGAAGCCTGCTCCCAACTGCCTCTCCCAGCGGAGCAACAATGGGGAGCTCCATTTTCGTCTGTCTGTCCCTCACAGATACGGTTGTCTGACCCTGTTTCACCATGCTGCGGTCCTTACACAGACATGACATTACTGACTTTGCATCAGTAGCAAAAGCACACCAAGGTGTTTTTTCAGAAGTGACACTGAATCCAGCCCTACTTCTTCCTTCCCCGTTCTGTCACTCCTCGGAAATGTGGGAGGATAGGGACAGAGGGGACAAATCGTGACTGTGACAATGAGACCGGGATGAAAAATCAGGGAGGCATACAGTACGCGCTCAGCAGACATTAGCTTCATGAATGAAAGAATCTCCACCATGAACTTTACGTGTGAGGTCAGCCTCTCTGGGCTCGGATTCTCAGGTGGCCCAGGGGATCGTGGGTGGGCTTCGGAGCATCTGAACTATATGAACACAACACGAAAAGTGCTGCGTCCACGTGTTTGCGTGAGTGTGTGTGTCTCGTCTCTGTCCAGAAACACAAAGCCTACAACCTACGGAACGTGTTACTGGCACCGTTAGCTCTGATGCCAAAGTCTCTGTAATACAAAGAAAGGAGGCCGTGACACGACTAAGGGTCTGGCCTTGACCCCATCAGCTCCAATCCAGCAGGTGACAAGGCCCGAGACCTCATCCCCATCAGGCAGTGCTGGGGCTCATGAATATGGAGAATTCTCTGGTCCTTCCTCCAAGAAACCACAGTCTGTTGGTAAGATCGGATACACCGTGAACAACTGGGGTGAGGATTTTATGCAGACTCAGGAGCCGGGGCCGGGGGTGGGGCTGGGGTTGTGACCTAGGGACTTGATAGATCTTTCCTTCCATCTCCTAAAGAAGCTCAGTCAAGTAAGGTCAGGATGAGGGTGACTTCATTAACTAGCTGACATTTGCAGATCTCTGACAATTTGCCAGACCCTGAACTCGCACATCACGTGACCTGGGTGTTCTCTTTCTTGATGGTCACAACAACTCTGCGAAGCATTATCTCACCCTGATTTTACACAAGTGGAGGCCAGGGCTCAGAGACATAAAACAACTTCCCCAATATCACACAGCACGTGCGTGGCAGAGACGGAATTTCATTCCAGATATGTTGGAACCCAGACCCTGAGGTCTTAATCATTGCATTCTGCCACCTCTCCCCTTAAGGTTACCAGGGAGTTTGCAAAAATAAGGTTCTCCATCCTTCCAGATTCAGTGTGAACTAGAACAGGTCTGATATTTAAGGCAGCCTCCTGTATTCTGGTAGTTAGATGCCAAGATGACAGACTTAGCTCAACAGAAACACCTGTTTTTAGATCTAGGCGATCACATAGTTCTGACTGACTGAGGCCCAGCCCTCGGAGACGGGTCCTCCTTCACGACAGTGTCAGAGTGCCTGCTCAATAATAACGCTGCTCGAATGCAAAGGTGCAACAAGGATTAGGCCTTAGAAACCTGCAGAGGCTCTTAATCTATTCGAGATTGTCTGATCTTCGTATAATTCTTGTTTGCCTGCTGATCAGTCTGGAATAGACAGAAACAACCCCATTCGATCATTGAGAGTTGTGTGTGGAGGAGGGAAGCCCAGGGGACAGGGTGGGAGGAATCCTGTCCAAACAGCTGAAAGACTAGAAACATCAGGGAGAGATGCAAGAAGGGCAAGTTGGGAAAAGGCTCCAGCACACTCAGACAGAGAGAAAGAAGGACACACGGTGAGCGTTAGCGAGTCAGAGACGGAAAGACACTTACGGAAACCTGGACGCACACGGTTCCAGAGGGGTTTAAAAGTGAAATGAAACAATAAAACTCTGAAATAATAAGATGAACATTTTAATGAATATTTATCTGATCTTGGCATAGAAAAGGCCTTTCAAGCATGACACCAAAGGTAGATTATAAAAGACAAATGGAAAAATTTTAAATTACTGGCATGAAAATTAAAACTGCTGCCCGTCAAAAGGAAACTCAAAACAGTAATATCCTTTGCATGCAAACCCAGTTACCAAAAAGATAAGACAAACACCCTAACACCCCCGAAGAAAAGCAGGCTGAGACAGGGACAGACAATTTGCAGAATGATCTACAAATGGCCTGTAAGTGATGACAGGTGCTCAACCTTCTCTATCATCAAAGACATGCAAATTATAACCACAAATGAGGCTGCGTTTTTCACCCACTTTAATCAATGAAACTGATTTGAAACTCACCAACACGCAAGGTAGGTCAAGTGGGGGAAATGGGCCCTCTCTGGCGCTGTTGGGGGGCGTGTGCATCAGCACAACCTTTCACAAGACACTGGAATTATGTATCACAACATAAAATGTACGCAGTCTTTGACCCAGCAACTGAACTTCCAGGACTGTATTCCAAGAAGATAATTAGATGAGGGTTTAAGTTGTATGTACAAGGATATTCTTCACCTACATGTCCACTGAAGATGACTGGCTAAATAATTGTGGTATATGCAAACCACAAGGCTCCCTCCCTGGTCGTCATTAGGGAGAACAAAGCAGGACTACTGTTATTAACACAGAAGAACAGCAGCCTCATTAACTGGATTACAGAACTGCATGCACAGCATGACACCAAGTGCACAAGGATCTGAGCCTGTGTGCATGTGTGCATGCGTCGGCACAGAGCTGTCTAGGTGTGCATTCCCTGGAGTGGTGGAGGTGTGAGGCCGGGCCCTCTGCAGTGGCCGGCAGCCACAGCTGGGCAAAGCAGGACAGGGGCAGATCTGGGAGGCAGGAGGAGGGGGTGAGTGGGCTGAGGGCTCCTCAGTGCTGAGAATGTGGTTACCAGATCTAGCAAACAAAAATACAGAATCATCTGTTAAATTTAAATTTCAAATAAACAACAGATTTTTTTTTAGTATATAAGTATGTCCCAACAAATATTTGGGATATACTTACATTTTTTAAAAAATGAAATTTTAAAAATTTGAGTAATTTAAAATTGCACTGGGCACCCTGTATTTTATCCAGCAACCCTAACTGGGAAGTTCTGGAACACACCCTTCCCTGTCTCCCTGGGATGACCCACGCCATCTGGTGTCCTTCCCCGGCCTCTCACTTAGCTCCAGCTTACTGGCCTGTGAAATGGAGTCACCGGTCTCCGCCTTACTCCAGGAGTTTTGTAAGAGGGGCAGTGTAAGAGAAGAGTGCGGTTTTTAGTGCCCGAAAAGCCACTCCTGGCCACCAAGTAGCCTTAACGCTGAACTGCAGAACTCCTGAGCCCCAGCTCGGACATCTGTGGGAAGGAGATACCAGTATCTGCCCACTACCGTCGTGGGGATTAAATGAGATAATGCGCGTGAAGTGCCTGGCATACAGTCAGTACTTAATACAAGCTGAGACCCTTGTCCAGGGCTGCCACCCAGGCTCTTGACCCCCGGGGATTACAAATCAGGCAGCTCCTGTTGTCTCGGTGTTCCACAACCGGCCTTTCTGATCTTCTCCTTGAAGCAGCAGCAGCCGTAAGCTGACACTCTTCACCTGACTTCACCTTTCTCCAAAATCCCCAGCAGCAGTTCAGTCCCTTATCTGCACTTTTCACTCTCCTGAGAAGCTGGAGAAGGATCAGATTCACTTTGATAGGGGAGCATCAGCGACGTTGACCGGGTGGGGCATGGAGCCAAAATGACTCCACGGACAGCAAGGCCTGGTGTCATTCTGAATGGGCTCCGCGACTTCCTTCCTGAACTGAGGAACCCCAGGCCAGCAGGGGGCCCCTTCTGGGGAGCTGGTCTGCCTGCCTACCTACCTGTCTGTTTTGTTTCCTGCTGTTCCACACAAATGAATATGGTGAACCCTGGGATGGAGGGCGGGGCTGGCTTCTTTCCCTGATAGCCAACTCTTCAGAGTCCTTTTGACCACTGCATCTGCCTGTACATCCACATTAAGGCCCAGATTGTTTTTAAAAATCTGCCCAGGGTCAGTTAGTCAGTGTTAGGCTCAAGAAGCTAGCATTTATCAGTAAATCCCCAAATATGGGATTATCCGGCATCTTGCTGATAAGGGGCAATGGTGGAGAGGGCCCGGGTCCCCGCTGTGGGCAAGGCACCACGTGCTATATTCCCAGCAGTGGCTGCCCCTCCTGCTTCCTCCCACCTTCCCTCCTTGACCCTCTGCTGCAGGTGTTCCAAAAGTCCGTGCAACTCACACTTTTCTCGATGCACAAATTGACCCATGGTGCGATCCCAAGCCAGATTCACAGGGCTTGGTGGTTTTAACCCCAGCCTTGGCTCCTCTGCGCCGGACTCCGGTGTCAGCAGACATCTGTGACCCAGTCTGCTGGTCAGCACAGAGACAGCAGCCATGCAGACTGTGGAGTCGGCAGAAACCCCGCCTGGGTGACTGCATAGGGGCTTACTCAGCTACAGCAACCTGTTTGCACCAGTCCACCAGCCCTGGGTTTCTCTGGGCCTTGCCCGAAAGGCTCGGTCCGCTTAGTGCCAATGACTTAGAGACCTGACCCCAAAATGTGGCTGAGGTAGGAGAAGCCCCTCCTTCTACCTTGGGTCCAGCTGTGGAATGCTGAGTATTCTCACAGCTGGACTGCCTCTGCTGGGCCAGGCAGGTGGGAGGAAGGTGATAGGAACCATCAGCTTCTACTTTGTCCTAGTGTTATGTAACCTTGTTTGCATCTCAGAGCCTTTATGAAGCTGGTGGAAGCTCTGGCTCAGCTCTGTCCAGGAGAACGTTCTGTGATGACAGAAACGTTCCCCATCTGTGCTAATATGGTAGCTGCAGCCGCATATAGCTATTGAACAAGATATGAAGCTGGTATGACTGAGAAACAGAATTTTACATTTTATTTAACTTTGATTAATTTAAATGTAACTAGTCTCGTGTGGTTAATGGCTACTGTGTTGCATCACACAGCTCCAGATGAGGGGTCAGTAAAGGGCCAGAGAGTACATACTTCAGATTCTGCAGCCAATACGCTGTCTGTGGCAATAACTCAAGGCTGAAGTTGTAGTGCATTGCAAACAGGCATAGACAATATGTCAACGAATGGGCTTGTCTGTGTTCTAATAAAAGCTTATTTACAAAAATGAGCCAGGGTCTGGATGAAGCCCTGTGTGGGGGGGCAGAGGGGGGCAGTGGGAGGTCTCATTTGTTGATCCCTGGTCTAGAGCCTTCCTAGGAAAAAAATACGTATACCCTTGTATCTTCAGAATAGTGTCTCTATTTACCAGGGGTCTGCAGACCTTTGATGTCCAAATGTGGACCCTGCCCATGAACTGCAGGCTAGAACCTCCAACTGAGCAGGGCTCTGTGAGGATACCCACAGATCTGCTCTGTGTGCTAGAGAAGTGTTGGCACTGCTCCCCAGAGGACACAGTGTGGTCGGCGATCGACAGGACACTTTTTTCTTAAGCGTCATCAGAGTCCAGACCTCAGATAAGTACCTACGAGGAATGCTGAAGGCAGGCACCATGAGGGCCCAGCAGCGTTCCCCTGTGTGTCAGCACTCGGGGTCTCTGCAGGTGCCAACTCTGGTGCCGCTGACTCACAGCCCCAGCCGCCCCCCGGCACAGCCAGTCTCCCCAAGGCTGACACAGTGTGGAGGTTGCTCATAGTCAGACAGGCCGTTTCGAGCTTCTGGAGAGGCCTCCTTCAGTAAGGAAGTAGGTAGCTCCACCTTGGAGAGAATTAGTTTGGGTTCAAGGCCAAAGGTTCAGGGGAAAGATGTAACCAGGAGTACCAAGATCACAGGCTTGATATTGGGAGGAACTGATTGTTTTTGCAAAGGAAATTGGGCTTTCTCAGGAGACCTCACTTTAAAGACAGGTAGGTTTTTCCAGGAGTTCTCAGTTAAAGGTGTCTGGGATGATGTCAGGAGCCCTCAGTGAAAGGCAGGTGGAACTTTCTCTGGAGCCTTCTCAAGAAACTTTAGTTAAAAATAACTCAGGCCTCCTCAGAATCCTTCAATTGCCCAGGTTAAAGCATCGAGCTGTGTCCCACACACCACAGAGGGTGGATTTGCCAAGAAGGTAGGCTTTGCCCTCTTCTGGTGCAAGTGAAGAGGAGACAAAGGTGTAATCCTTTTCTATTAGGTCTGCCCAGTACATAGTATCCAGCCATGTACTATGAGAAAAGAGGCATTTATTGAAGACACAAGAAACATTGTACATAAGACAATGATGTCTCACCCTGGCTGGTGTAGCTCAGTGGATTGAGTGCTGGCCTATGAACCAAAGGGTCACCAGTTCGATTCCCAGTCAGAGCACATGCCTGGGTTGCGGGCCAGGTCAGGTCCCTAGTAGGAGGGCACATGAGAGGCAACCACACATTGGTATTTCTCTCCCTCTTTCTCCTTCCCTTCCCCTCTCTCTAAAAATAAGTCAATAAAATCTTTAAAAAAAAAAAAAGATAATGATGCCTCAGTCCCCTTCAAAGTAGGCACCTTGAGACCTCACACATTTTTGCTGATCGCACCTGTATATGTTCAACATTCTTAGGTGTTCTGCTTGTTGCTGGTCTTCCAGAACATGGATCACTTTCAAGAGATTCTTGACCATCTTTGAAGTATTTGTACCACACTTTTATTTGCACTGCACTCACTGCATGGTCCCTGAAAGCTTTCTGAATCTTCTGAATAGTTTCCACAAAGGAATGTTCAAGCTTAATGCAAAATCTGATGCAGATTCGTTGCTCTACTTGCTCAGTCATTTTGAATGTGACGGCCACACAGTACACATGCTCACTCACCAGCATCCACCACCCCCACTGACTAGTACAGTGAAGTCACCATTGTTCACACATGCGCATCCCAGTCCACTCTCCTTGGCTGCCAGGTTACACAGATGCCAGGCCAACCATTCTCATCATATTAACAATGGCTGGGCTTTTTCTGGACAGACCTCATATACTGCTACAGAATATAGATGTTATTCAAGAAAGTGTTATTTATTTTTTTCTCAGATTTAAGAGAATGTTTATTTAGAAAGTTATAGGGGTAGCAGAGGTGAGCCAGCTGGGCTGCATAGGCTCAGGAAACAAGTTGCAGAGGCCGAAGGGCCTGGGAACTTAGAAGAAAGAAAGAAGATGTTTACACCAGGAGGAGTGGCAGAGGAGGGAAAGGTGGGGGGTGTTCCCCAGAGGGAGAGTGTCCTGGCATCACTTATTTCTTAAGTTCTTGGAGGCAAGAGAAAAAAAGCTTTAGAATAACTGGCATGCTTTAGTAGGATATTATGTCATTACTGTTATTAATTATCATTAACAGTCTTAAAATATGTCTGTTAATGATCTCAACACAAAATAACAGTGTGGGTCTTAGCCAAGAGCAGCACAATTGCCTATTAATGAGATGTAAATTTCCCAGGGAAATGACAGAGATCCAGAAGCACCACCTTCTGAACTAACATAATAAAATTAATAATAATAATAATAATAATAGTGTATAATCCGAAGATATTAGTGTTAATTTGAATGCTAACACCATATTTAAACAGGCTGAGAGAAGTGGAAATTATTTGCGTAACTCAAACCAAAAAACCCTAATCCACACTATTAAGGAAAAAGTAGTAATTGTTCTTCTCTGAATGATATAAAACTGACTCTTTGCAGTCACTATAGTGAGCAGAAAATTTTTTCAGTGACTTATTTTACTTCTTTTACTTAGGGTTTATATTGATTGCTCTTATTTCCAAAACCAAGCTGAGGTACCTTATACAATTAAGCCCACTAGAAAACAGAATTAAAAAAATAGAAACACAACAAAACCCAGTTAAGGGTACAGAGAAGTAGATGTTACCAGGCCCTCAGGACAAACTATTGCAGGCGAGCTCTGATTTCAATTCTCAGCTTCCTGGAAACGCGTCGCAGGCAATTCACAAGTAACTGAGTTACTGCTCAATAACCAGCCTGCTCAGGACAGGCCCCAGCTCTGAGCCTGCAGCAGCCCTCCCCTGCAGCCAAGAGCATCACAGCCCTGCCTGCGGCCAGTACAACGTCCCAGGTCAGACCTCTGTGGCCAGGGCAGGGGGCACCTACCTTCATAGCTGGCGTGGAAGCCCTGCGCGCTGACTGCGTAGTCGCTGATGAGATGCAGAGAGAGGGTGGTGGCCGCGCTGACGATGGTGGCTGGCAGCTGAAAGCCCGTGAGCCTGAAAGACAAAGAGGTGCAGTTTAAGGAGAATGACCCCCTGGGGAACTGCTTATCTGTTAAGCATTTATTGAGTGCCTGCTGGATGCACAATGTTCATCTAGGCATGGGGAAGAATACAAAAGAAGCCTCACACCGGTCAAATGTAAGGTGTTCAAAGACCAAGTTATGATGGAAATGAGGAGTCTTCTGTTCCAGAAACATGGGGAGCTACTCCCCTGAAGCCAGGAGCTGTCCCTGAGCTGCAGGCCTCCTTTGTGTATGCCTCTTCTTTCTTCTCCTCTCTGGCTGTATTCTACCTGTCTGCTCCCTTTCTGACTGAGAGCCATTGAGGCTCTGGGTAGATTTCCCCACAGATGCTCAACTGATGATTGCCAATAGACAATATTTAGTCATGTATTGAGAAAGATATTTCTAACTCTAAGTCGCAGACTATGGATACTTCTTAACATACATTTTATTCTTTAAACGGAATAAGTCTACTGCTTTTATAGAAATGATAAGTGCTTATTATTTTTAAAAGATGAAAGCAAAATATAAAAACCTGGTGCAATCTAGAAAGAATCATCCTTGACAGCTGGCAGACAAAGAGATGGAAGGATCAATAGATGGGATCACAGTCAGAGAACTAATTTCATACAAATGGGATCATACTGTACTTGCTTTTCAACTTAAAATGCTTAATTTTTCCCCCTGCAAGTTCAGAGAGGGGAAAGAAGTGGGTAAAATGGAAGGAATTATTGAACCTGAGATTTTTTTTTAGCACAAGAGAATCATTTTTAAAAGATTCTCCTAATGTTAAAGAGATAAAATCATGAAGCTTTCCGTGAACACTTGGGCACATATTTTAGGAAAGAAGTTATCCACGGCTGGGTGTCCACACGTGCTGACCCCCACAGGTGACCAGGTTGTGCACACAGGTGGTAAACAAGTAGCAGTCTCCTGTCCACCTGTGTCCTTTGTTCCCTATCTTACCTCCCCTTACCCCCTTCAGGGCTCTGGGAGGGAAATCAAGTTTTACCTTTTTTATCCCCATTTTTAAGTAGTTTGGGGATCTGTGGTGTTCATGGTCCCCTCTCCACACATCCATTGCTATACAACATCTGGGTGCCCAGATGTCCCCTGGAGAGCATTAGTATTGGGTTCGGACAAGTTAAATCAGTTACTTGTTAATGCCCACTGTGAAAAGCCCTGTGCTAGATAAAGTCCTCGCCCTTCCCACCACCCTCATCTTCTAGGACTTGTGTTAATGCAAAGTAAACTCAAGGAAAAGGGAAGAAAAAGGGATCAAACTGTGAAACGGGCAACCCAGTAAGTTTCAAGGTCATCTTCTCTTCAGGGATAAAAACATGCAGCCAAGGATCCCTGCCTCACACCAGGTTCTCACCTCTTCCCCGTCTCTGCCTTTCTTTGTCTCCCTCACTTTCTCACATGAGGCAAAATCCCTATTTAAAATAGTGAAATCATACCTATTGGAAGGGAACAAACACAAATCATCTTACACTGGAGAAGGTCTTTCTAAGGGCGACATATTTAGAGGACTGCTTTGGGTGCTACCTGCCAATCGTTCTCCTGGGCAGCTGTTTGTTGCCCGGGGTTCTGACAGGAACCCCCGTGCTTAAGAGCCGCAGAACTGGGTAAGAGGCCAATCATGGCCCATCACTCACCTTCATGGACTGGCTCAAGCCGTGAAAAGGAGGGAAGAGGGCACATCACCCAAGCAAAATCATTCTGAGTCCTTCCACGGGATATGAGTTACAGGTTCTCAGAGTCTTATTTTTGGATTCTAAGTCATTAGCATGAAAGGTTGGGGCTGCCAGCAGCCTTTCTGTCATGACAGAGCCTATCCTCTTTAGGAAAAAACGGCACCCCACACAGATGTAGGCAAAGCAGGACAGGGAAAAGAGGGGAGACACAGAGACCGATGATGTGCTGTTGAGACGCCCGACTCAGCCGTGCAGAGATCAGTCTCCGTGTGCGGTCCCCAGTTACACGGGCCAGCACTCTTTCTTTCCTTCCTTCCTTCCTTTTTTTTGTTCAAGCTAGTTTGATTTGGGTTCTATCTCTTGAAACTGACTGAGTACTAATTAATACAGCATGAAATCCCAGAGGCTTTACAGGAAAATATTGATTTTGTTACATGAAAATTAAAAGCATGTTTGGGGATCAAAAGAAACTGTAAAAAAATAAAAAGAAAAAAGCACACTGGGAAGATTATATATTATATATGACAGGAAGAGAGTTAGTATTCATAATCTATAAAGAATACTTTCCAATCGATATACAAAAGATACATAGGTAAGGGGGGAAGGGCAAAGGTACAAACAAGGACAGAAAGATGATCCAGCTAATTAATATAAAGGATGGAAACTGAGTCCACAAGACTCAATTTTCAACTATCAGACTGGCAGATATCCAGGGTTAAGGTAAACAGATCCTGTGGTTATCAAAATGTGATAAAGAAATAGTAGAAGTTACACACACACATTTGACAACTTAGATGAGACCGACCAATTTCATGAACACAAACTACCGCCATTTTCCCAATGTGAAACAGATCATCTGAGTGATGCTGCAACTGCTAAGGTAATTGAATCAGTAATTTAAAACATCCTCCCTCCCGCCCCCCAAATACACCGGCCCAGATGGTTTCACTGGAGAATTCTCCCAAGTTCTCCCAAAAAAGAATTAACACCAATTCTACATAATCTCTCCCAGAAAATAGAGGAGAGACACTTCCCAGATGCTTTCTGTGAGATCACTCTTACCCTGACACCAAAACCAAAGACAGTACAAGAAAACTCAAGACCGATATCCTACATACATGTAAGCACAAACGTCTTCAACAAAATATTAGCGATGAGTATTTATCAATATACAAAAACATACACTATGGCCAAGTGGGAATTATTCTGAGGATCCAAGGCCGGCTTGTTATTTAAAAATCAACCACTGTAATCCACTATATTAACAGGCCAAAAGTAGAAAGAAATCACATGACCACATCAATTGACGTAGAAAAAGCACTTGACAAAATTCAATACTCTCTCATGATTAAAAAAAAACAAAAAACAAATCTTTTCATCTCTGGCTGCATAGCTCAGGGAGGAAGTGGGTTGAAGTGTCATCCCCATGCGCCAAGATTGTGGGTTTGATCCTTGGGCGGGGCACATGCAAGACTCAACCAATGAATATATAAATAAACGAAACAAATCAATGTCTGTCTGTCTGTCTCTCTCCCCAACAACATGGTGATTGCTGGGGGGAGGGGGTGAAAGGGGACTAAATGGTAATGAAAATATACAATAAAGGTTAAATAAAAATAAAATAAGATAAACAAAATCTTTATAAGGCAACAAAAGCTTTCAGAAAACTAAGAATAGAAACTTCTTCAACTTGAATAAAGAGCACCTATAAAAATCCTATAGCTAATCCTGCAATTAATGGTGAAAAACTATACTTTTCCCCTAAGATTGATGATGAGGAAAAGATCCAACAATCCAATTAGAAAATCGGCAAAAGACAACAAGAGACATTTTACTAATGATAGAAGGCTGGCCAATAAGTGCCTGAAAACACTCAACATCACCAGCCATTAGGGCAACGCAAAGTAAGCCCAGGACGAGGCATCCCTGCATGTTGTTAGAAGAGACCAAATGAACCCAATGACGGCGCCAAGAGCTGGCCACGCTGCAGGGCAACTGGATCTCTCACATGTTGCCCATAGAGTGTGCAATGGCACAGACACTCAGGAAAATAGGCAGCCTCTTAAAAAAAAAGTCTGCACATATACCAACAATACAACTGAGCAATCACACTCCTGGCCATTTATCCCAAAGAAATGAAAACTCACATCCACACAAAAGCCTGGACATGGTTGTTCACAGCAGGCTTTCTTACTTTCTGTAATAGTCAAAAACCAGAATGGCCACTATGTCCTATAGTAATAGGTGAGTGACTAAACAAACTTGGTATATGGAATAGTACTCAGACCATGGAATAGTACTCAGCAATAAAAAGGAATGGGCGACTGATACACGTAACAACTTGGATGGATCTCAGGGGAATTATGCTGAGTGGAAAAAGCTCATCTCAAAAGAATGACATACCAGATGATTCCATTTGTATAACATTTTTGAAATGATAACTTTAAAGAGATGGAATATAGACTCATGGCTGCCAGGGGTTAAGCATGGTGAAAGGAAGAAAGTGGGGTGACTACAAAGGAGGGGCACCAGAGAGACCTTGGTGGTGATGGCACGGTTCTGTATTTTGCTGGCAGTGGTGGTGATGTGAATCCACACCAGTGATAAAACGATACGGACACACAAACATATTGCAACAACATCAATTTCCCAGTTTTGATATTGGACCCTAGTGACATCAGGTATAACCATTGGGGGAAATTAGGAAGAGGGCATGGAACCTCTCTGTACTATCCTTGCAACTTTCTGTGAATCTATATAATTACTATAATTACTTCAAAATTAAGAGTTCTTTAAAAATTATATATGTGACCTATACTCTGTTTCTATTGGACAGCACCTCCATTAGATCTGACCTAAACTCAGTCTACCCAGATTGAGCCTTGACCTCCCACTTGGTCCTTGCTGCGCCCCTCCCTTCAGCTGTCTCCTGTTCGTTCCAACCTCTACACTGCCCCCCCCCCCCCCCCACATACACACTTACAGCATTGCCTGGGTCCTTGGAAATGGACTGACCACCAGAAGCATCACCCCGGCCCCAAGATTACCAGTCACCTGTCACCTTGGTTTCCTGTTGACTTGGCCATGCACCAGATACCTTTTCCCACCCCCAGATATTCATGTCTGCTGATGAAAGATTGCCCCCAATAGGTCCTGCCATTAAGAAACCGAATTGTCCCCAGACCTCTACCTGGATCTGATTTCTAGGCCCCATCCTAGCTGACTTCGGTTGTCTCCTCCTCTCACCCAGGTCTTCCAGAATATTCCCTTGGGTGCCCTTCCCAGACCCTCGGTCTGAGGCATGGCTTTTCCTTCGACCTCACACAGCTTCGTGGAGGAATCTCACACTTCACCAAGGCTTCTCCCGTGAAGTCACCCCTGGAAATGCCACTCTTCCCATGGAGTGGAACTTGTTGAGTTTATTCCCTCATTAGTTGCATGACATTTTGAGCTGCCATTAGACTTCTAAACTCTAGTTTCTTGGTACTACATTGACATAAGCTGTGAATAGCTAATGTATGCTGTCAACAATTACACTTTTATCACTTACAATATATGGAATTGCAAGCTTACTAGGCGTTTTGTCTCATCGGTATTTACCGCTGGTCTGCTACGTCCCAGGCTTGGTAGATAAATTCTAACATGGAGGCTTCCTCAAGTGCTAAAGCGGGGAAGGAGGGTATGAAGCCTTGATCTCCTCATCTGAATATCTGAATCATCATTCTCCGATTCCACTGCTCACTCTTCCTGCACCCATTCGTTATCCCTGAATCGAATGCAGGCACGCTGATGACCCACACGTCAGGAGGAGTTATCGCACTGCCTGTCGGAATGAGCAAATCAAGCTTTCAGACCGTCCCATCCTTTACTTGAGCAGTCTAAAATACCACACTGAAAAGAGGGTGGGGTCCTTCAATAGTAGAATCCAGGCTTGTAAGGCAAATGGGACAGAAGGATGGCAAGAAAGGCAAGAGGCTGGTACTGCTGTTGGTTACCTCCCCGACGAATCTCAAATGTGCAGAGAACAACTTTACAAACAGGTGTCATGGCCATAGTGCAAGCTAGTACTCATCTTCCACTTTATCAAGGCTATTGTCTTTCCTGCTTCTTCTAGAACCTTCCCTTTGTTTCTGCCTCTGTGCCTAGAGTATCCCAGGGTCTTGGGAACTGGTGAAGTCCAGGACCCCAAACTTCTCCCTCTCCCAGTTCAGAATCCATCCATGGCTTCCCACTGTTCTCAGGATCAAGGCCAGAACCCCTAATGAGTTCCACGAAGCCTGGGCCACCTGGCCCTGCACGATGCTCTGCCCTGTATCCTGCCTGGCTCCCACCTTCGTCTTCCTGGGTCAGAGGCAGGGGCAGTGATCAACCCAGAGTATACACAATAACGGGTGAATTTTTTAAAGATTTTATTTATTTATTTTAGAGGAGGGAAGGGAGAGACAAAGAGGGAGAGAAACATCAATGTGTGGTTGCCTCTCATGCTCCCCACCCTGAGAAACCTGGCCCGTAACCCAGGCATGTGCCTTGAATGGAAATTGAACTAGTGACCCTCTGCTTCATAGTCCGGCACTCAATCCACTGAGCCACACCAGCCAGGGCATAAGGGGTGAATTTCCTGTGACATTTGTAAACAATAATAAAATGGACTTGAACAGTCCACTGTTTATTATCACCGTTATTCTGTACTCTGAAAATATCTGCCAAAATACTCTTCCCTGCCTTTTTCCTCGACCTCCTCCTTGGTACACTGCTGGCTTCAGTTCCCTCAATCTGCCACCCCCAACCCCATCCTCAGGGTCTTTGCATGTGCTGTTTCCTTTTTAGAACCACCTTTTCGCTTTCCCTCCACTTGTTTGTCTCATTAAGTCCTTCTCATCATTCCAAACACATCGCAAACATCTCAATGGTATTTTCAGAAAGATCCGTTCCAGACCGTCCAGACCAGTCTATTTGTTTTGCATTCTCGCAGGTCCCTGTGGGGGTCACTAGTGCTCACGTAGCTCCAGCTCTCCTTCCAGACACAGGGTGGAGTGGCACCTCCCCCCTTTGCTGAGGTTGGGCGCTGGCTTTGCCAGGATGCGTGGGGAGCAGTGGGGTGTGCTGTTTCTGGGAGGGAGCCCTGAGGTGCCTGTGCACCTTGTGCCCATTCCCTCCCCCTCCCCCCTGCTTCTGCGATGCTGAGTGTCTGTCAGTGGGGTTTCTGATTGGCTCCACTTAGCAGGGGAACCCTGCAAGCCACTTTTGAACATGTAATATCCCAAGAAATAAAATTTTGGTGAGTTAAGCCATTGAGATTTGAGGGGTGTGTGTTACCCCAGTGTTTTAAAACGTAGATTTTATGGTGAGGCCCACAGGTGAGAAGACAATGGAAGACGGTTACTTGAAGTTCCCAACCAGAGGGGACAGGCCTCAACACCCTGAGCCACATGGATAAGGACCAGGGTAATTCAGGAGCTAAAAAGAGCAGAAAAATGTGGGTAAGAAGAGCCTTTACTGGGTTTTCACAGGGGGAGAAGAGGTGAGGCGGTACAAGAGTTTAGCATTAACTAGTGAATAATTTCACAGGACTGCAGGCTGCAGAAACTGTCCCGCACTGTCTGACTTCCCAGCCCTGGGGTGATCAGGGCAAGGGCATAGTAATTTAATAAGTAAAGGTCAATAAAGGAGGTTGGTGAGCTCTGGATCAGTTGGTTTGCATATGAAAGGCTCACTCCCAGGAGAGTTTTATTTCTGAGAATCAGCTAACCCTGGGAGGGGCTGTGTCTCCGGGTTCAGCAAGGTTCCGAGATGTCAAACCATCGGCAACCACAGGAAATAAAAACATGATTAATACATACAGCATAACATGGCCCACTCTGACTAACATCCCTTTTTTCTTTGTTCGATTTTTTTTTAAAGATTTTATTTATTTTTATTTTTAGAGAGGGAAGGGAGAGGGAGAGAGAGAGAGAAACATCAATGTGCGGTTGCTGGGGGACATGGCCTGCAACCTAGGCATGTGCCCTGACTGGGAATCGAACCTGCGATGCCTGGTTCGCAGCCCGCGCTCAAACCACTGAGCTACGCCAGCCAGGGCTCTTTGTTCGCTTTCATCCCGGTTCATAATCAGGTGTGTATTGGGGTAAACATTGTTATTGGTTTGGTGATTACATAATGAAGCTCGACGGAAGGCTCCACGGAAGCAGTGGCTGCGCAGTGGACCCTCCGGAGGGGGATTACTGCCCCTGGTAAGAGCTGCCAGAGAGCTTGCTTCCTCTCCCTGCAACCCGCCACGGGAGGGCGCGACGAGAAGCCGGCAGTCTGCAACCCGGAACCCCAGAAGACGGCTCTCGCCAGATCCTCACCATGCCTGGACTCGGAGCCTCCAGAACCATGGGAAATAAATCTCCGTTGTGAATAAGCCACCCAGTCCATGGAATTTTTGTTACAGCAGCCCAAAGTGACTAAGGCAAATACAGAATGAACAAACGAATGAATATTCAACTCTTAGAGAGTGGACAGAAAAGGTCTGACTGTTGTCTTTTGAAAGACCGGCTTATGAGGAGGACCCTTGGCTGGCATCTGGGAATGTAAAATTCAGGAGGGACCCCACCATTCCCAGAACCGAGAAGGGCGGTCTAAACTATTTGCACAAACATACTGGTTTACACGGAACAACTGCTTTCTCCCTGGGTGTCTGGAGCACCGGCACACGGCAGGCAGAGGGCAGTGTAACCTGGGCACAGCTCTGGGCACTGAGTTGTGACTGGGCTTCTCTGAGTGGCAACGTTTCCCACTGCTGGGGGAGCGGCACGTCCTGCGACTCCCCTGGAAACGTGTGCCTGGTTTGCCCACACTTCATCGGATGCACGGTTGCCTTTGCTGCTTTGCTCTGTACCCTCTCACTGTGAGAAACCACAGCCATGAGTGTGACCGATGACAAAACCTGCGAGTCCTCCTAGCGAATCACTGAACGTGGGGGTGGCTGTGGGGAGCCCAACACAGGGGTGGCAAACGAACACAACCGGATTCTTCTGGAAAGTGCAAGTACTAGATTATTCCCCAAAGGATGTTCTAGGGTGTTTGTGGTTAAACAGAATTGAGAAATGCTGTGTTAAATGAGGTCGAGAAAGAAATGTTCAGAAAATAAAAAAATAAAGTGCTGCCCTGGCTGGTGTGGCTCAGCGGACTGAGTGCCGGCCTGTGAACCAAAGGGTCGCCAGTTCGGTTCTCCTTCAGGCACATGCTTGGGTTGCAGATCAGTCCTCCAGTAGGGGGCGCATGAGAGGCAGCCACACATTGATGTTTCTCTCCCCTCTTTCTCCTTTCCTTTCCCTCTCTCTAAAAATAAATAAAATCTTAAAAAAATAATAAAGTGCTTATAGGGGCTTTTAATAAGCTAATAAATTTCCAACGCAGGAATAGATTGTATAACAGCTTCCCAGCCCATTTTGTCACAGATCCTTTTATTTTTAGAGAAGCGTATGGGCTGGGGTCCCAGGGAACCTTCTCTGGGAAGTAACAGGCCCAGAGAAGGCAGGTCACAGAGCTCAGGCTCTTGCTGTGTTGGCCATGAGGCTGATGCTCCCAGCCTCAGAAACCTGGGAACCTGCGGTAACCAAGAAGGCTTAAGGGATGGTTCTGGTGCTGCCCCACAATCTGGCAATCCTTGTGATAAATCCCCATTTCTGAGAGTAATCCACACATGTTTCTTCCTTGTAATCTTAAAGAGCCCACCCAATGTAGAATTACCCGGGAATAAACAGTAATATAGCAAATTGGACCTTTATTGAATGACTCTCATTTAAGGCTCTTAGCACATCAAACAGTGATATTTAAAAAGACATGTCAATTGACCTTGGAAATAAAAGAGTCAATGTAAGCAAAATTTGTCATACTGACAGGCTTGGCAAATAGTGTTTTGATTTGCCAGCAGCCCTACTCCAGACAGCAGCCACTAGTTAGATACATAAACCATTAAGCTAAAAACAGAACTATCATTACAGGCAACATCTAGTAATTTGCAGGTAATTGATGGGCATTAGTCATAATCACACATAATACACAGAAACACACATACACCCTACAAACACATATTCTCTGTGGCTCTCTGGTAATTCCCATTTGTATTTTGTCAAGAGCTTCTGACACTGGGGAACTCGGAAACATGGAGCTTTCTGTGATTTTAAGTACATCTCTGTCCCATAAACTCCTTTTCTTAGAGCATTCTGTGGGCTGGGGTTCTGTGGAACACTCTCTGGGAAACGAAAGGTCCAGAGAAGTCCAGTCATGGAGCTCATGTGGGTGCTACCTCAGACATGAGATGAACGACATTCCTGGTCTCCAGAGCCCTGGGGCTCATGGAGAAGGTGCTTGTGCTGCCCCGAGATCTCCGCAGATGCTTTCTAGGATGCAGGCGGGCTCCAGAAGCAGGTCTGGAGTCACAGCAGACCCACCTGCTGAGGTCTAAAAATAGAGAAGCAGCACTCTACGCTCAGAATGCAAATCCTCTAACACCCTCCCTCTGCCACCTCCCTGGAGAATTTTCCTTGGAAGTGCAGCCAGGAGTCCTGGGTGCTCTCTCCCAGCCGTTCCCCACACAGGGTCCAGAGGACCCCCATTCAGTGCTAGGTTAGTGGATCTGCCCGAGAAAACGCACACATCGTTTTGGGAAATGCCACCTACAAAATGGCACCCTAGCTCCCAATCTGTGTGTCATGGTACCCCAGGGTGCTATAGGGAACTTATAAGAGCACTGAAGGATATTTCAGATGGTCAGGGGAGACTGGGATGGTCAGCCTCTGTTGGACACACAAAGTATGAGATCAAGGTAGTCGAGTGTCAGCGTGAAACTACGTTTGTTAGGTGACATCGTATCTTTACAGAGCTCGGGGTTTGTTGGCTGGTGTGATTGATATAAAATGGCACTGTGTGCCCTGATCAGTGTGGCTTAGCTGGTTGGGTGTCATCCTGCTCACTGAAAGGTCACCGGTTCAATTAGGGCACATGCCTGAGCTGCAGGCTCCGCTCCCGGTCAGGGTGCATACAGAAGGCAACCAACCAATGTTTCTCTCTCACACAGATGTTTCTCTCCCTCTCTTTCTCCCTCCCTTCCCCTCTCTCTAAAACAATCAAATAAATAATAAAATAATAATAAAGTGGCACCATGTGAAAATCAGTGTGGAACAAGCTTTGAGGGTGGTGTCCGATCTGATTCCCAAGTTTCAAAGCTGTGTGGAGGCCAGCACGCACACACATTCCACTAGTAAGTAACTGTGGTTATTTAGCGATTAAAATAAAAATGATTTTTTTCTTTCAACTTACAGTCATTGTCTTTTCAAACAGCTACAATGTTGCTAAGGTATAAATACGTACTCAACTACTCGGATCTTACTACTTCAACGACGGAGCTGATCGGTACTTCTTTCATCCACGGAGCATCATGCAGAAATTCCTGAAGCACCGACTGGCACCCGAGACTAAGACATGGTGGGTACCTGTGTGTGAGCGCGGAGAAGGCTCTAAGAAGTGCAGCAGCCGAAGACGCGTGAGGCCGAGAGGCTCCACATACACCCCTGGACTCGGCACGCCCGTGAGCAGTGCTCCTTCTGACACCAGAGCGAGGCACCTGAGTGGGTACCACCCGGGATTTGCTCCATCAGCCCAGAGGTTCAAAAATGAGACCAGAGGCTGACTTATTTGCATTATCAACATTTAAACCTTATTTCCCATCCATCGTTCATTCAACAAATATGAATTGTGTGCCCTATTAAATGTCACGTACTATGCTTGGTTCTGAGGACAAAAATTTATAAGACACGGCCCTGGCGTGTGTAGCTCAGTGGATTGAGCGCGGACTGTGAACCAGGCATCACAGATTCGATTCCCAGTCAGGGCACATGCCTAGGTTGCAGGCCATGTCCCCCAGCAACCGCACATTGATGTTTCTCTCTCTCTCTCTCTTTCTCCCTCCCTTCCCTCTCTAAAAATAAATAAATAAAATCTTTAAAAAAGAATTTATAAGACACGGACCTGGCCCCCAAGGAGTTCAACCTCAAAAGGAGGCATTTACATTAATTTCTCTGGACTCGGCCGTCCCTCATCACGCTCACTACCACCTTCCTCGTTCAGGCCGTCTCCAACTCTTGACTCGGCTATTGCACTAACCTCCTAACTGGTCTCCCTTCTTCCCCCTGTCTTCCTACAGACCGTGCTCAACACAGCAGCTGGCAGGATCAATTTAAGCCAGATTATGTCACTTTTCTGCTGAGAAGCCTTCTAAAGTCATCCCACTTGACTTAAGGCAAAGCTAAGTCCTCATAATGACCTAGATGCCCTGGGCAATCCTCTGCTGCCACCACACACTCCCACCTCTCTCCCTCTCTATTGCCCACCAGTCTCCCCCTGCTCACTCGCGCCAGCCACAATGGCCCCGTGCCGTCCCTCGAGCACATCTGGCAAGTCCTGACACGGGGCCTCTGCACTTGCCTTCCCTCAGTTTCCCCCGCTGTTCCAACTCTTCCCCATAGGTGCATGACTGACCCCTCGTCTTCAGGCTCTCACATTGCCTTTACACTGAGGACTGCAACGACCTCTCTACATACAGTTGCAAACCCCTTCCCGCTCCAGCCTCACTGCCTGGCTCCTGACCTCTCTGTCCTGCATTTCCTCCATAACACTCGCCGCCGTCTAACACACTATATACCTGATTAACCTGTATTTACTAAGTCCACCTACCCCCACAGGCATGTGAATTCCATGAGAGCAGGGTTTTCATCCCTTTGGTTCCCTGGGCTAGGCCCAGCCTTGGAGAACCGTGCCAGGCACACAGTAGAAGCTGATAACTAACTTTATTGTTGCTGAAGACACGATGATAATGCAATACAGTACGTGCAGTGATGTTGATCTGCCCAGGAAATTTGACACACCAGCCTGGGCTGATCTTAAAAGATAAACCATTAGCCAATCATCCACAGGGCATAGAAAGTAGTGGGAAAACAGGTCGCTCCAAGCAAAGGGGATAGCATGAGCAGAGGGAAGACAAAATCCAACTTTACATGTAATTTATGAAATTGTTCTCCAACCAATGACAGGAGGACAAATACAAGCAACCAGCTGTTCATCCTCCATGTGTTTGCCATGGCTGTTTAATTACCAGTCTCCCCAAGAGAGGGGAATTGTTCTGGAGGCTGCTCAGCCTTCTAGCAGATGCAGACTTGATTGGCTTCCGCCGGGTCCTGGAAAACCCCAACCTCGTCCGGTCTTCCATGATGGAGGCTGAAGCCCCCAGCACTGTGGGTCAGGAGGGTTGGCGGGATGGAATTGGGGCAGGCGACTTTGAGGAAGACAGGCCATCATGTTCCAGAAGACTTCTGCCTCTGTACCTACCTCCCCCAAATTAGGCCAGTGACATCCTGCATTTGGGAATTAGAGTCATTCACCTTTGTCAAGTTTGCCCTGAAAGTCTGAACCACCACAAGGGTCTCCATGGAGCAGCTGGGAGCAGCTGGGACCTACTGGGACCCTCAGATGCTGCCATGCTAGGATTGGCACTACCTGAAAGAACTTTGCATTTTCTGTTCTTCTCGTGCCGGGAAAACAAACAGTAACAGTTGTCCAAAAATGAGCGAGTAGCCAATGGGGTCTCTCCCTGGAGATTCCCTATCCTGAGGACTTGTGCTCACCGAGCCTCTGACAGCTGCTGAGGCCACCCTGGCAAGGGAGCAGTGGAGCCCCTGAGAGCTCTGGGAGCCTCAAGATGTTGACAGTGTCTTCAAGAGGGTGGGGAGGCTGTGCCAAGAGAATGGGGTGGCCCACCCCTACCTGCTCCCCTTGATCCCCTTCCTGTTGGCCACCAGAGCCTGTTCCGAGCCTGGTACCTGGTCTGAAGAGTCTGGGTCCCCACATCAGAGACAGGACTTTACAGTGTGAAGCGCCTGTGCCCAGGTGGATGATCGCTACCATCGTGATCAGCAGCTGCACACCTGCCTCCAGGAGGTGTTGGACAAGAGCAGAGGATCGTAGGCTCTGTCCTTGGGAGCAAGACGGCAGTGCCTCTGGACACAGCTGGAGGGCAGAGCCCCGTCTGGGACACATGGAGCAATGTGTCCACAGTTTTCCCATGCTCCAGGGAACCAGGATGAACACAAGCTTCCAGAACCATGGTCTTCGGGAGGCAACATGCAGATTCCCCTCTGAGCAAAAGAACTGAGGGGTTCAGCTCAGGCTGGGTTTCCAGGGCCAGGCTGGGCTGTGGCAACAGGGCCGGTGGGGCCCATAACTGTGCAGCATGAAGCAGGACCCCAGAGGCCAAGGTCATGGGGGATCAGTGACAGTGGTGGTGAGCAGCAGAGGGTCAACCTGAATGATCACATTCAAACAAGTGATATGTGTGAGTGACAGTAAAGAGCCCTTCTCTGCACCCTCCCCTGGGACCGGACAGGAAGGAGCCACAGGGGCAGTGAGGCAGTTTGGTCACCTGGGACTTCCTGCAAGGGGTTGGGGATCTCTCAGGCTCTGTTTCCCAGTGTCTGAATCTCTGACTCTGGCCTGGCTTCCAGGAGAGTTCAGGCCACCACGCTGCACAGCTCTGAGGGGTGTCAATCAACCACAGTTGGTGGGCCCGGATTTGTCCTCTTATTTCTGAATTCCGTCTCTCTGTCTGAAGCCTCAGAATCAGACAACTGTCAGCTTGAATTTAGAACTGGGGTTTGCCCCTCGGATGCCATCTTCTCCGTCACCTTCAATGCTACGCTCTGCCAGGCAGCGACGGATGCAGCTCAATCCCTCAACCCCCGAGAACCCTGCTCAGGTCTATGTGATTCCGTGAGGTGACGCACAGGGGGGCGTGGAGGCTTGGAGACAGCGAGTTTCAAGGAACTGATGTGAAAGTGACGGAGGCATCTGGCTCACAGGGGGGTTCCCACTGATCACAGCTCCCACACGATCACACCCTGTCATCACACCCGGTCCGTCGGTCACTCAGCTCTACTCCCTGTAACACCGAATGGCTTACTTTTATGTTCTTATTTGTTCATTGCCTCTCCTTCTGCTTGACTGTAAGCTCCATTTAGAGCAAGAGCTCTGTCCATCTTGGTTACCTTTATACGATGTCTGTCCAGAAGGTATCCAGCCATGTACTACGAAAAACAGAGACATTTACTGAAGAAGATAGAGGACACAAGAAACACTGTAGACAGGGCAACGACACCTCAGTCTTCTACGGAGTAGGCACTTGGGACCTCACACAGTTCTGCCCATCGCCATCTGCTGCCCTGTTGTATTTTCCTGAATGTCATCGATGGTCTGAAATCTCTTCCCTTTCAAAGGGGATTTTAGTTTTGGAAAAGCCAAAAGTCACAGGGAATCAAATCTGGGCTGTAGAGGGGCTGAGTCGCCAGGGTAATTTGATGTTTTGCCAAAAAACTCTGCACAAGATGTGATGCATGAGCAGGTACATTGTCGTGATGAAGCTGCCAGTCAGCAGTTGCCCATAGCTGTGGCCTTCTGAGTCATCCGAATAGTTTCCACAGAGGGATGTTCAAGCTTAATGCAAAATTTGATGCTGATTCATTGCTCTACTCACGCAGTCATTTTGAATGTGACGGCCACACAGTACCTATGCTCACTCAATGGTGTCTACTGCCCCCACTGACGAGGACAATGAAGTCATCATTGTTCACGCATGTGCATTCCTGTCCACTCCCCTTGGTTGCCAGGTTGCATCGATATCGTGCAAACTATTCTTGTTATGTTAACAACGGCTGGATTTTTTTCCAGACAGACCTCATACATTCAGTGCCCAGCACAATGCCTGGCACACAGTAGATGCTCAATAAATACATGCGAAATAGAATGAATGAGTGAGGAGATGGTGGTTTCAAATAAGCTAGAAAGAGAAAGTATTTCAAGGAGAATGAGGTCAACCCAACAGCAGCAAACACTCTCAAAGGAACTGGTAAGCAGGCTAAGAAGGGAACAGGTGTGGCAGTTAGAGGGCCAGTGGTGACTTTTTCCTGAGTAGACTGGTGCAGTGGTGAGGCTGACCCTGGGTCACAGTGAGTCGAGCTGCTAATACGAAGGGAGGAAGTGGACACAGAGTCTAGACCTCAGTGTTGAAAGGAAGAGGATCAATTTAAAAAAAGCTGCTTTTAAACCAAAGCCTCTTTTGCCCCCTAATCAGAAAATGCTAATTTCTACCTTTCTCTCCCACCCGCCCCTTCCTGTTGCCTCTCTCTCGGGGCACACACCATTAATCATCTCTCATTACTTTATTTTTTTAATAGAATAAGCAAGTTCATGGGCATTTGTTTCAGTATGACATTCATTCTCTTGGCAGGATAATAATTGATACCTTAAATGACCTCATTAATCAGCAGGGACAATTAGAACGACGTATGTGGAGGACAATTGACCGTGTCGCCTGTCTGGGAAAGACTGAAAGGTTCCCACTATGTCTAGGTCAGAATGGGACACTTCCACGGGTCCCTGACTCCTCATTAGTCCTCCTTCTTGGGTCCCTCCTAGCAAAACGGAGACAAGGAATCCCCAATGAAGTTTGAAGTTTAGTGGCACGTGTAGGTTAAACGTGGTTCCACTTGCATTGCTGGGCTCTGCCACCTGAAGCCCTCATCCTGTCTTTCGTCCTTGGGGGAAAAGAGGTCTGCATTGCTCTAGAGATTTCCAAAAGAATGAATAAAAATACAACTTTGGTGGGTGAGCTTCTTCAAACGTAGCCAGAAAGCATGCCATTTCAAGAAAACCTCTGGTGACTCTTTTGATCAAAAAGGAATGCTCTGTGCAAAGTGAGTTATCATCACCTTCACTCCCTTTTGAGAAGAGTCACCGGGTGGTGGAAAGATCAGGGAAATGTGACAGGCATGGAACACGCGGGCTTCAGCAAGGCATTTACAAACGCACGGGAAGAGGAAGGGTGGACTTAGTCATTATCACAGTGAGACAGCCTCTTCCCTGGCTCAGCAACCACGCTCAGATGTCAACTGGCTTTGTGACAGAGCCCGATCCTCAGTCCTGCCCTGTCTACATCATTGGTTAATAAATTCCTTATACTGGAGTAGTTTGAGATGGGTAAAAAAGTTGCAGAGTTGCTACAGGGAGTTCCTGTATACCTTTCAACCAACTTCCCCCAGAGTGAACATCTTCTGTAACCACGGTCGCTCGTCGAAAGGAAGAGATGAACACTGGCATTTTGCTGTTAACTAAATTATGGCCTTTATTCATATTTAATCAGTTTTCCCACAAATGTCCTTTTTTCTGTTCCAAGATCCAATCTAGCAGGCCATGTTGCATTTAGTGCTGTAAATCTGAATGTCTGGTATATGGGAACAGGGATGGTACACTGGTCGGCTGATGACTGGTGTAACCGAGACCCAATCCAAACGGCCCCTGAAGCTCCATCGAGAGGACCAGCACTGCAGACAGGCGAGAGTACACTTCCGTCCTCGGGTCCCAGACCCACACTCTGAAGGCGGTTGCCGAACGTTCTGGAAGCTCGCAGCTGACTCAGACTGTGTGCCTCGGAGCCAAGCAAGCCCATGAGACGTGGGGACACCTTCCCAGGGCCAGAACGTCTGTAGGGAGAGGGCGACGGCGCTGGTTTATCTGTGTGGGTTTGTTTACCTCCTAACTGCCTTCATTTTTCTAAATCGGTTTTTAAAATAAGAATCTTTTAGAAACACAAGAAAGGCTAGAGAAGAATGTAATGAGCGCCCGGGTATCCAACACCTGCTAAGGAAACGAAGCACTGTAAACACAGGCGGAGTCCCTCCGGAGCTCTCCCTCCCCTCCCCGCGGCATGGTGACAAGACCCTTTGGGATCCGGCCTCTGCCTCTTCTCCCATCAGGCGTCAGCCCCCACCCCAAACAATAAGAACAACAAACGAAGCAGCAAAAATCCAACTCACCCCCAGCTCTCCAGCCATATGGGATCTCAAGAGATTCCCTGAACATGGAGCACACGCTCCAGCCCCTTCACACTCACTGTTCCCCCCCCCCCCCGGCCTGCTCTCTTCCTGCCCCTCCGCCCATCTTCCAGCCAGTTTCTGCTCTAAGACAGTGTTGGAGGGCACCTCCTTAGTAGCGGCTGTCCTGACTCCTCCAGTGCAGTACCTCTAAACTCTCACTGCTCGGGACACCTCTCTCCAACCTGAGCTGACTTGTCTGTTTCCTTTGTGTTTCTGCCTGGACATGTCAAGCTCTCCCAGGTCAGGGCCCACGTCTAGTTCATCTCTAGATCCGAAGGTCCAAGCATAAGGCCTGGAATGAAGAGGTGCTGGGGAATATGAAGCCTGCAGTTTAGTGCGATGATTAAGAAAACAGTGCCTAACAGGAGTAGTACTTGGGTTTGCATCCTGGCTCTGCTACTTACTAGCCGCGTGACCTTGATCAGGTTCCTTAATGGCTCTGCGCCTCCTTCTCCCCTGCCTGCATGGGGGATAGGACAGGTGTCTCCCTCACAGAGCGGTGGGATGATTCAACGAGTTTATATAGGTAAAGTATTTAGAACAGTGTTTGGCACATTGTAAACACTTAGGAGCTATTACTATTATTATTATTATTATTATTTATTTGTTGTTGTTAAAGATTTTATTTATTTATTTTTAGAGAGGAGGAAGGGAGGGAGAAAGAGGAGAGCAACATCAATGTGTGGTTGCCTCTCACGTGGCCCCCACTGGGGACCTGGCCCACAGCCCAGGCATGTGCCCTGACCGGGAATTAAACTGGCGACCCTTTGGTTCACAGCCCGGGCTCAATCCACTGAGTTACACCAGAGAGGGCTTATTATTATGATTTCTATCAAAGTGTTTAGCACCTGGCAGCTATAGTCACCCGGATTGGGGTTCTATAAAAGCAGGACCCAGGTTAAAAGTTTGGGTGCAAAATGTGTTTATTTGTGAATTGACCCCATGAAACACAGTGAGAGAGAGAGGTAATAAAACAGCAAAGGGCATGTGGCCCTTATGGACTCCAGTCACTAGGAAAGTGAATGGCGTTGTGAGTGAATGGAGTTGGTCCCACTTCGGGATTCTGGGAGTAGGAGCAGAACGTGTGACTCAGCTACCCCACTGGAGAGAGAGGAGGCCTTTCTTTGTTGTGCCTTGGTTGATCCTGGGGAGATCAGCTGTAACCAATGAACCACGCTCAGGCATCGGGGGGTCTGCTGGGTCTCCTCTCCGCTCCCATTTGATACTTGAGCACATGACCTGGGTGGAGCGTAAGGGGCAAACGTCCAACAGGACTTCTGACGATGGCCCTGGCTTTCTGCTTTCCTCTAGTCCCTTGAGTGCTGCTGGCCCCAGCCCCATCCTCTCCTGGACTCCACCCTGATCGCAGCTTCCCCTGGGCTGGCACTGCAGAGATGCAGCAGCGCTGAAAAGTGCCAGGGGTAACTAGCCAGCAGGCCATGCCATCCTCAGCACCAGGCCGATGCCTGGCAGAAAGCGTCCCTTCACCCACTCTGAGGCCCCCAACTCCCAAGCCTCCCTCACCCAGTCCCTTCTGACATTATTTCCAGCTTTAGTGGCTGATGGCCGAGCGGCATCCTGGCACACTGGCAGGACCCATGCACATGGCACACATACAGCCCATTGCAGTGATGTGTGGACGGTCCCCGCCTGCTCCCAGCAGGCAGCTCAGAGGCTGGGCCAGAGAGAGGTGGGCGAGAGAGGATCCAGCTGCCCACTCTGCCCTCCACCCCTCCATCTCCGGCTTCTGCCGCCGGCTTCTCATTACTCCCTTCCACAGCCCCTCGCTTGTTTGTCCCTGGTGCCTGGCAATTAGGCTGTGTTTATCAAACCGTGGGCTCCAGCTCTGCTCACCTGGACTCTGCTTACCGTAGATTTCCCTGTGAGGACTGCAGAGATTGTAAAAACAACACCCCACCTTGTCTCTCCTGCTTATTTACTAACGTGGCCATAAATAATCAGGGCGATTTGCATCTTAATACTTGGCTTTTTATAGCACCACACGTCTGAGCGCCGGCAGTCAGGCTGGGGGCTGGGGCAAGAGAAGCCCTGTTCGAAGCTGGCTGTGACACTGGCCAGAGAAGCTTCCGCCTTCCTCCTCTAACCAGAGTGTCTGGCACGCTTGTCCTGAAAACTCAGCAGAGAGGGAGTCAATGTGGAGACCAGGGGCCTGGGAGGAGGGGAGCCAGTCACAGGGCCTTGGTCAGGAGCAGAGGTGGGCACAGGTGCAGGGGAGCTGATAATCTAAGATGGCCCTTTGACAAGAACGGCCTTTGTGAGGGAGGACAGGAAGACCTCCCCTGTCCAGGCTCCCACGCCACATGGGAGCTGATCTGAGCAGAGCGCTCGCACGCTTGAGTCCGACCACGGCTCTGCCATTTGGCCCCTGTGTGACTCTAGGCAGCCCACTTCCCCTCTCTGGTCCTCGTTTCCTCATCTGCAAAGTGGAGAGAATGATAGTATCTGCCTTGGGAGACATCTGTGAGGATTCAGAGGGTTAACAGAGGAAAGGCGTTTAGTATGATGCCGGCATACGACACGCGGCTGATAAGATGATGATGATGCTATAAAAACAAATCCTCTACATTCTGTTCCTGTAGCTATCAAAAAAAATTTATGAAGAAAAATAAACCAAGACCTGCTTGGAGCACAGAAGGAACTCGCCATCAGGCCACAGTCTGAAAGGCTGGGAGATAGGAATAGAAATACGTAGAAGACCCACTCACGGCAGCAGAGAGACTCCCACCAAGGCCAGCAGGACAAGGAGCAAGCGGGCTTTAGAGCCAGCACTGTGCCTGCTGCCTGAGGACTGGCAGGCTGGTGTCCGGGTGACTGTCAGCTCTCAGGGTCCACATGTGCCCGCAGGGCTGCCCACCCTGGTTCCCCATGCACACACCTGGCCTTCGGCCCACTCTTCCTGCCTCATTAACCTGTGCTCAGTCTTCTTCCCCAGAAGTATGGACCCTGCTCCCCACACCTCACCTCTAAATTGCATTTTCACTCCACCCCCTGCAAGACATGAAGCATTTTATAAGCTGGAAGCCTTGACGCTCCATTCTTAGGTTCCAGCTCGCTGTCGACTTTGGCCAGCGGGGGGGGGGGGGACCTCACCCTCAACCACCTTCAGGACCCTCTGCCTCTCGGGCACTGGTCAGCGAACGAGCCAGGCAACGAAACCCAGCCCCAGCCCCCGCTGCTCCCACCCTGTCCCGTATTTGAGATCCCTGCAAATCTGGAAATTGGGCTCCTTGTTCTGTCCCGTGGGACAGAAGCATAAAGGGTCACAACAGGGCAGGAAGAAATGAGCAGTGATAAGAGTGATGGGCTCTGCTCAAGACACCAGGGATCAAGGTCTTGTGACATTATGACCATAAGGTCGCTGCTACACATGACAAAGGAGAAAAGGGACGGAGCTGTCAGCATCAGCAGGAGTCAAGGTGCTTCCAGCCACCAGTGATGGCTGCACCTGGGCGAGCAGGGACTTCCTTCAGTGCCTTGTAGCCACCATATTCCTGGCCTAACGCCGAACGCCAGGTGTGCCTCTGCCCGGCACCCTCTCCCTCTGCTCTGCCTGGCACTCTCTCCTCAGCTCCACCTGTCCTCCCCTACCCCTCACTGGCCGTCTCTCTTCCAGCACCCTATTTATTTCCATCAGAAAGCTTATCAAAACCTATGTCAATCTGTGCAATTTGTTCAGTTTCTTTCTTCATTTACTTACTAGTCTCTCCTACAAGAGGCCACACTGGGGAGAGACAGAAATGTGTGTGTTTTGTTCCCCCACTGTTTTCCCAGTGCCTTTGTCGCCCCTGCAGGGTGACCACATGGCCCTGTATAATTAACACACTATACGGTGGCCCCCAGTGCTTGGCCTGGTGGGTGCTCGGTGACTATTTGGGGAATGAATGACGGCATGAACACAGCCAGCGGAATGGAACATTGCCGTGGCTGGTGCAGCACACCCCGGTCCTGGCCTTCCTAGTCCCCTGGCCTGGATCCCTGCGGGATGAACCCTCATTAGTCACCACCCTTTGGACTCTCCCCTGGCTGGTCCCATCTCCTCTGTATTTGTGGCCCACCCCTCCATCCCCCGCCTCCATGCTGGACCGCCAGGTCATCTTCGCAGGGCCGCCTCTGGGCTGCCAGAAGCCACAGGCATGGCTGGGACAGGACCCCTGGATTTCACCACAGCTGTGACATGAGGAAGAGATGGGAAGAAGAAAGGCAGGAGAGCACAGGGGCCGGGGACTGAGGGTAAGGACCAGGGCAGGAAGGCCCAACTGAAGTGATGCCGTGGAGGGCCAGGAGGGCGAGCTCGGCAAAGGCCCCTGGCCAGGTGCGTGAACGTCCTGCGAAGAGGATCTCCAGTGGGACGCTCAGAAACAAGACTGTGGGACATACTAACGAAGAAGGCAGAGAAGCTCTAGGGAAGTGGAGGGAGGAGAGAGTGTGGGCAGAGGGGAGGGGTGGGGAGGGACGGATGGGTAGGTGTGCAAGACAGTGGTTTTTTTCATTTGCTTTTGAAGAATCAAAGTAACAAAGCCTAGGCATGGACAGGGGAAAGGGAGAGAGGTGCAGAGAGAGAGACACACACAGTCGCTGGGGAAGAGTCCCAGTGGGAACAGACCTGAGAGCCAGGGAGAAGCGCGGCCTCAGAAGGAGAGAGGCAGATGGAAATCTGGCAGGTGTCTGAGGTAGAAGGGGCCACCGCGAAAACCTCAGTAAGATGAGAAGTGAGCCTTCTACTATGTGTGGGACTAGCCACATGGCGGGTATGGCCCCAGGCAGAACGAAAATGTAGGCTCCTTGTTCAAAATTATCAGAAATTTCATGATGGTGACAGCAGAATATTAAACCAAGTGTGGGCCCTTTCCAAGCACAGGACCCTGTGTGACTGCACAGGCCCCCACTGTGCACAAGAACCAGAAGGGGAAGAGGTCAGGAGACTGAGAGGTTTGGAGAGGCAGAAGAGGCATGTGATCCTGGATGCAGGGCGGAGGAGCCGGGGTGGCCAGACCACAGGGGGAGCCATGGCAGCCAGTGCAAGACTCAGAAATGGCACCGCCCAGCACATGTCTGCAGCTCCTGGCACCCCGGAGATGCATAGTGGGCGTTATCTGGAAATTGGACCAAGGCCTTTCCACTTCCATCCACCATGACCAGCTCCACACCACATCCCTGATCTAGGCTTTCTACAGCTTCCCGGAGCCTCCACAAAAATCCAATTCCTCCACGAGCCGGCTTTAAATCCATCTTTCCAACAACTGTTCATCCTCTATGTGCTTGGCAGGATCGAGGGTTTGTCTCATGCAGGTGCCAAGCCTCCCTTCTCAAGATTCCCCAAAATACACCTGGGGGGCCCCTCCTCCCAGCCATGGCTCACATTGTGCCCCTCCCTGTAACACCCTTCCCTTGGCCCACCTTCCAGCCAAATCAGATTGATAATTTGAAGTCCAGCTTGGGTCCTTCCAGGAAGTCTTCACAGGTAAGATGCTGCCTTGTGACATCTCTCGGGCTATCAGTGGTCCCGTGTCCCTTTAGAGCTTCTGAGTGCTCAAAGGGAGGGGATGGAGGGGGTCTGTCCCCATCTCTGTCTGCACCCACAGCACCGAGCACCCAGACATCCATGCGGCCTGGCTGAGAGGCTGAGGGGCAGGAAGGACTCCAGGAAGGCTGCACTGCTCCACCAGGCCAGGATAACTGAAGGGGGACAGGGGAAATGCAGTTACAAAGCCAGATCTACAGTATGATCCAATTTTGGTAAACTCATTGTGTGAGTGTATGGGGGTGTCTCATCAGTGGTTCTTTTGGAGTGGCTATATTACAGACTTTTTTTTTAGAACTGTCCTTTAAAATAGTCTGATTTTCCAAGTTTTCTATAATTAGGATATATTTATACAATGAAAGCACATTTACCAAAGAAAGGGAAGGAGAGGGACTAGGAGGCTGAGGAGTGGGGTGCTGGAGGAGTCGGGGCGGGGTGCCGCTCTCTGTTCCCCGTGCCCGCAGCGGCCGGTGCCCTGGGGGCCTTCCCCTCCGGGAGCCGCGGGGCTCGGCTCCCAGCAACAAGTGTGGGCCGTGTGCAAGTCATGGGCTCCCGGTTTCTATTTTCTTCCTCTCCCTTCCATGTCGTATTTTGTAAGAATCTAATTTTAAACTCTCCAGATGACATATTTTTGATCCCTTCAATTGATTCTTTGTGAAAATGGAATAACAGAAGTGCAGTGTATCTTGTTAATGGGACGGGATAAAAAGGCCTTGAAGGCTTGGAAAGCAGCAGCTGGCCAGCCCCCACTGGCCCGGCCTCACCTTCGTGCCCCCCACCCGCCCCCACCTCTGCTTCTGCCAGGAAGCTGAGATGCACAAAGGCCCCACCCACCTGCATCTGCAGGGGCTGGAAAAGCGGCTTGTGGCTGCAGTTGGAGGCAGCTAGCTGCGCAGGAAACTGCAGCGGGCAGGTAGGGAAGGGGTGGGGCGGCGGGGGCAGAGGAGGGCTCATTTGCTAGCATCACAGCAGTGGGCCGCCAGGGCTAATTTCTCGCCCCTCCCCCACCCAGGGGCATTTGGCAATGTCTGAAGGCATTTTGTTTTTTACTTCTGCAAGAGGATGGGGTGCTACTGGGCCGGAGATGCTGCTAAAAATATTCTACCATGTGAAGGACAGTCCCCCTCAATGAAGAACTACCCAGCCCCAAGTATCAGCAGTCCCCCTGTGAGAAAGCCTGTCCTACAGATTCTCATGCTGGTAGCAAGGCGGCCCTCGATCCTGACCCATCATCCCCCAGTGACCTGGGCACTCACCAGGGCTCTCTCACAGAGAAAGACAGCACCCTGGATCCTCCTCGGCACCACGGACCAGCTCACCGCTCCAGCCCATGTCACCGTTAAGAATGGGGCTCAGGAGCCCAACTTCCTGAAATCAAATCCCAGCACTACCACTTAGGAGTCACTTAATCCCCTTGTGCCTCAGCTTCCTCGTCTGTAAAATGGGGACACCTACTTCAAAGGGTTTGATACAAGACTTCAAGGAGTTCGGACATGTAGAGCAGAGCCTGGCACATAGTAAGTGCTTGATAAAGAGGAGCCATTAATATTCCCCAGGTGGATGAATGGATCACTATGCACTAACCCTGCCGCCCCCCGTGACTGCTCTGCACCCCCACCGCCACACACAGGGGCACGCACACTTCACACCTCTTTGAGTCCGACAACCTGTTGCTATTATTGTCACCCATGTGCACAACCAGTGGATCAGAATTGTCATCCCCATTTTCCCAGTGAGGAGCTTGCTGGCTCAGCTGGGCAAGGGGACTTGCTCCAAGCCCCTCTGTATCTGGGAATGGGGTTGGGTTAGGGATTGTCCTTCACCGGCAGTCAAGCTGGACAGAGGCAGCTCTTAGGACCTTCAACTCCTGACCTCAATGAATCTGAAATCAACAGAGCACCCTGCCGGGGCCCTTTGACCTCATGGGACCTGGGAGCCGGGACTCACTCAGAACCCAACAGACCCTCTGGAACTGTTTTTGAGACAGCAACATTCAGACCCAGGCAAAAAATAAACCCTTAAATCTTCAGCTATTTTATTACCAAGTAATACATGTAAGTGGCATCTTGGGGGTGTCTGTGGCATACACCCCTGGCAACAAAAGAGTGGCCCGTGCATCCTGACACCATCACTTCAACGTGGATGCTTCAAAATGGCCAAGCCAGGGAGTCCTGCTGGGGCCATGTGTCAGGATAGACGTCTGAGTGGGCTGCACTGGACACATGGAATGCAGAAGAGAGGGGAGGGGTGGGCAAGGTGGGATGTGGGGGGCAGGACCATGAACATGACGACAGAGCATGAGAAGCACCACAGAGGGCAGGGCAGCCGGCATGGGAGGACAGCCCAGGGTTCTCTGTGTCTGGCTCTGGCTCGCTGTGGTCCATCCTGCCCTATGGCCCCTGCCTCTTCCTTGCTTCTGCAGGTCTCCAATGCCCTGTTCTGGGACCCCACAATTGACAGTCCCTGGGGAAGCAAAGAGACAAAACAGACTGCAAAAACCGGTGCCCAAACCCTACGCTGCAAGAGGCCACTCCCCCAAACACTCCTCTTCCCCAGGAGTCCCCTCTTCCTCCCTCCGGCACGGTGTTCTGTTTCCTCTGAGAGTGTCTTCTAGTTTCCCAGAACACACCTTCCCATGCACAGCTCTGCATTCGGGTCTCCCAGCCCTTTCCTGCCTTTCCCCCGCTACCCTCCTGCTCTCAAAGATGGGGTGGACTCTGCTGGATGGACAGAGAGCCCGCAATGCCAGACAGCAGACACCATCCAGCCTGGGCTAGGGTCAAAATCTCCAAGGAGTGCCCTTTAGCAACCACCCCTCACATCTCTGCTTTTGTCCTTCAGTCGGCTCAGGTTCAAGGGCACCATTCAGTGCTCTGCTGGGTGGCTGCAGAGCATACAGGGCGCGGGCTTTGGGGTCAGCAGAGCTGGGTTTAAGTCCATCCCTGGGGCTCACTAGCTGCTTGACTTGGAACAGTGACTCGATCTCCCTACACCTCAGTGTACTCTTCTGTACAATGAGGGGATAAGGCCTAACTCATGGAATTATGAGGAAAAGACGAGATAACTCACAGGCAGTCTTAGCACCATGCCCAGAACATAGTAAACACTCACCTACGGCCATCCACGGGCACAGCCTCCGAAGCAGGAGCTCTGGGCCTGGGCTCATTAAAAAATGGTTGTGTGGATATTTGCAGGAGAGTCCGTGGCGATCTCCAGAAGTGAGGACTTTGGACAACACTGCACAGTGGCTAAGACTGAGTTTGAAGTCTGACGCCTGGGTCCAAATTCTGCCTCAGCCACTTGCTAGCCGTGCGACCTTGGCAGTCACTTCACTACTCTTCACTCGGTTTCCATTATTCAGGAGATAATGACAACACCCACCTCACAGGGCTGTCAAGAACACTAAATGACAGTGATGTATGTCCACTGGCGTTAGAAACCGCCAGGCACATATATATATGTGATGTGATGTGCGTGCATTTTCCACAACACACACACATACACACCAAATCACATGTGTGTGTAATTGTACGCACTGATTTTTATCAGGAGCCACTGCTCCAAAGCCTGCTTTAGATCTGACCCACCCTCACCCTCACTCGCTCCCTCCTGTCTCCCCCTCGCTCACTCCATCCTGTCTCCCCCTCTTTGCCTTGGAAAGGCCTCTCCTCAGCACTCATGCTGGCTGGCGTCATGAAATACCCTCTAAGTCAGAGGGAAGGGGCAGAGGATGGAAGGGAGGGGGAAAGAATCAAAGTCTGGGGTTCAGCATCCGGCCTGGTGGAATGGGGTGTGCAGTGAAGCTGTAGGCTCATGTCTGGAAGGTTGCAGGGGCCTGGAGGCCAAGTCTGTCATGGAGTCAGGGGTCAGGAGCAGAATCAGCTACTGGGAGAAGCGGGCTAGTGAGACTCAAGTGGAGTGTAGGCCCGGCCAGGGGATCCAGGGCTCAGGGCCGCTGGAACCCAGCAGGGCATGGAGCAGCCAAGGGCTGGGCACAGCCCGGCACAGCCCAGCACAGCCCAGCACAGCAGGCACCTTCGTGCCTGGGGTGCCCAGGTCCTGGGCCCAGGATGTGAAGCCCTGAGCCGCCCTCTGCATAGTCAGGCTTGGCAGGACGAGTGTAGGGTCTGAGGGACAGCACTGCCTGCCGCTGGGCGGGAGTGGGGCGGTGAAGAGTGATACTCAATAATCAAATTAGAAACATCACAAATTCCTGGAAAAGAGAGTGAAACGACTCTGCTCTGAAGGGGCGGCGATCAATGGCATTGGCAGGCCCATCGTGTCCGTGTAGATTTATGGAGAAAGCCGTGCTGGCTCCCTCGGCCAGCAGAGCAGACACATCGGGGGATAATGGGCTCACCCCACCAGGCTCTGCGTGGGCAGTAGAGAAGGCTGCCTCAGGGGACGGACTCCAGGAGTGACCCTCCTCCCTCACACATGGTTTCTCTCAATGGCTCACAGCCCCGCGTTGCAATTAAGTGGAAAACATTGAGAAATGTATGTTTACTCAACTATATGCTTGACCGGAATGAAAAACACATCATTAGCCAGAAAAGTGGGATGCAGACAACAGAGCATTATTTGCAAATGATCAACAGTCCTGGGCATAGAGATAAACATGTGCAGAAGATATAAATCTGAACAATGAATGCCTAGTTCTATTTCTACAAAAACGCGGTTCTCAAGTCCTGCCTGGATTCATTCATGCCTGGGCCCAGGATGGTCTTCATTCTTACTCGGTTCCTCTCCGTTTAACAGACTCTACAAAGGAGGGGCCAAGGACTTGGATGTAAGCAACCAGTACCCTGCCACTCTAGAGAACCAGGGCCCCGGGGGCTGTGGGAAGGGCGCCGGCCATGGCTGGTGGTGAGGGCATCGCCAGGGAGCTCATTGGAATTGCGGCACGTTGGGCTCCAGCCCAGACCTGTGGAATGTGTGGACTGGCACCTCCACAACGTCCCCGGGGGACTGGCACGCACACTAAAGTTTGCAAAGCACCCACCTGCACTGCAGGGTACCTGTGGGCCACATAAAATGAATTCTTCCTTCTTTAATGTGGTTTAAAATTTCTAAAAAGCAAATGGAAGCTGCTCAAAGCAATGGTTGTTGTGAGATGTTTTTTTAACTGCCCGTGCCACCCGCCCCCCCAGACTATTTGTTTGGATGCCACTGCCCCAGCTGCAGAGGTCAGGGGGAGAGGAGGTGTGTCCCCAGGGTAAAAATCACTGATCCAAAGAGAACAGCCCCCACCGTACAGGTGGGGTGTCTTTGGCCCAGAGAGGGGTGTCCCTGTGATTTCCAACTTCTGCACTGATTCTCCCAGAAGCAGGAAGTTCGGTGCCTCCTAAGGTAGGGAGCCCCAACTCTAGACAGATACAAGGTTCTAAACAACTTAAAGTTTGCCCTCTGTCACTTCCATTTCACAGCCTGAGTACCGCCATCTGATGTCCTCTCCCCAGGCCTCTGATGAGTCCCTTAGGGGTCCCCTTTCCCCAAGTAAACCCCAAAGTCCATTGGGCAATACAAACTAAATAAACCCCCCTTCATCCTGATCTCCTTCGGACTTGCTTCAGTCTGTCGATGGCCCTCTGGGGGTCTGGGTGGGGAGGGAAACATTTAAGCTTCTTCCTTTCCTTTACCTTTAACTTTGTATCCATTAAAAATGCATTCTTATTGCAAAAGTAACACAACTATGTGACAAAACGTTTTCCAATAAAGATTAAAAAATCATTTATAATCCAACCATCCTAATACCTATCTTATCAGCATGCAGCAGCCTTCCCACCTGAGTATACGTTTTTACACAGTGGCATGCATAACTATGTGTGTGTTTGTGTGTGTCCTTTAAATCAACGCTTTGTTTCTGTAATGCAGACATTTTCTATGCTGCAACAGGCTGGGCGGTCATCCCTAGCATCCCCATCCAGTGGACAGCCGAGAGGTTAGCGCCGTCTCCTGGGGTGGTTTGACCAGCTCAGAAAAGAGAACAGTTTCTTCCACCAGGGCTTTCAGATAGCAGACCCCGCCACACTGCTCATCCTGTGCCCAAAGGGGGTCACGTCCCTCAGCTTTTCACGACTGGAGTCACCTCTTCACCCTGTCCTGATGTCACCCCCTTTGGGGAAGGGGGCATAAACACACAAGGCATTCATTCATTCATTCATTCATCCATCCATCCATCCCCTGGACAAATATTTGCTGAGATCTGACATACACCAAGCGGTGCACCCAGGACTATTCCATAATGGTGAGCAGGACGCTCTCCTGAGCTCCTGGAACTGTCACGGTGGTGGTGGTCTCCACGCAGCAACAGAGTGCAGGGAGTGGGAGGGGTAGACATTCGGTGAGGCCTGTATGTAACAGGCTGGACACCGGATACACACATTAGCTCGTGGCATCCTCTCGACAACTCTGCCCCCTTGCAGGTGAGGAAAAGGAACAGGCAGCTGCCCCAGGTCACAGGACTAGGATTCAAAGCCAAGACTGCCCAATTTCAAAACCCCTTTTGAGTTTGTTTGTTCGTTTATTATAGAGAACAAATTGAGGCTCGACAGGGGGAGAGGGGTTGGGGGAAACAGGTGAAATGGGTGAGAGGAACGAAGGTATATAAATTGCAGGTTATACAAACAGTCACAGGGATGTGAGGTACGGCGTAAGGGGTACAGTCGATAATGTTGTGACAACTGTATATCATGTCATATGGCTACTGGACTTACTGGGGTGATGACTTCATAAGGTCTGTAAATGTCTAATCCCTATGTTGTGCACCGAAAACCCATATAACATATGTCAACTGTAATTAAAACAAACAAACACACTCCTTCTGAGTTTCCTAAACTCATGCTGCGCCTAGCAGAGGCTGCCTTTCTCTCCTGACCCTCCATGGGCTCCAGGAACTTTAAAAGGCCATTAGGGCCCACTCCCAACAATGTGCTTCAATTGTTTCACAAAAGAAAGATAAAATACCGGAATACCACCTGTTCCCAGGGGTGGGATCACATTTGGAGGAAAGAGGAAAAAGGGAACTTCCCCCCAGAAGCACATCTGCCAGGAGCACGCTTTACACAAAAGTATAATTGAGATGCCTTATTTTTCACTTGACCAGCTAACAAACATTTGTGTGACTGAAACCTTTTCAGAATCCGTTCTGACAACGAGTATCCAGGAGGTGACTCAATCCGCTTCTTAGCGCCACCAGACTTTGAAAACGCCACCTCCCCCTTCATAATTACTCCAGGCAATCAGTGCCAACTGATCAATCACACAAAGAAAATTGCAGGTTTGAAGCTTTAATTAAATCTATCCGGCACTATCTAATTAAAGAAAATCTTTACTCTTCTACATACTCCAAAATAGAAGGAACCCACTCCTTCAGGGTTCTATGTGTCATCTGCCATGTTGAGGTCTTTACCCAGCTGAAGTTGAAGGAACAGCACAGTGGAGAGAAGACAGTCAGTCCATCCTCCTCCTTTCCCCTTCACCTAAGTTCAGGTACATTCCATTGTGGGGTGGGGGGAGGCTGTGGAAGAGGAATCGCACCTGTGGTAGGGTCCCTCTCATCCCCAGGTGCCCTTTCGGACCACCAGCTCCTGGTTCAGGCTGCCTTCCTCCATCCGTCACTGCTGGACCAGCAGCCCACGTGGCTGGAAAGCACCGCTCGGAGAAGGGATCCTGAGAACTGGGCACCCCTTACTAACTCTGTGCTCACTCCTAGTACTGAACCCAGGTCTGTCCTCTGCAGAGTGGGACAGAAAAAAAATTACCTGTTGGACTCCTCACAGAGGTGAATCACAGTGTGTCTGGGAAGCTGACACGGTCAAACAGAATTGGGAGCAGCAACAGTGGGCACTTAAAGGGCGGAGCCCTGCAGCTGGTGGATATTCCAAACCCACCCTGGTCTGTAAACATTCCTCTTGTCTCCCTTCTCCCACCTACCAGGAGCCTTCGCAGATTTCTCGCTTTTTGGATTTATCTATGGACCGTGACAAAGTCCTGTGATGACTGGAATACGGCCACACAGCTAGGCTGCTGGAGCCAGGGTCTGTCACCTTTGCCCTTTGCTGCGCAGAGTTCACACGTCTAAGGCCCACCGCGTCTGTGATGCGACTACGGGGCCCTGGAGAAGACGGAGGCTGGATGTGCCTCCACCCACTGGCCCGAGCATCGCCAGCAGAGCACCCTCTGGGACAAAATTGAATAGGGAAGGGTGAGCGAACCTATAGACTCCCTTCCTCGTTAAGGCTGCCCGATAAGGCCACCACTCTTATTAAGGGAAGAAAGTGACCGTGGTGATGGGGAGGAGGGAGTCAGGAAGGACAGGGGAAGCCCCTGTCGGGTGCAGAGAAGCTCACCACACTGTGTGGCCAGGCTCCAGGGTGTGGAGGGGCACCGTGAGGTCAGAAGTCAGTGCGATGGCTTCACCATCCAGACTAGTCGATGCTCATGTATCTTCACTGCTTCATCGTGCTACCCCAGGAACCCCTGTGAGCACAGCTCCTGGGTAACAGGTGCCACACGTGGACCCGAAGTTACCAACGAGTATGTTTCCGCGCCTGTAAATCTCCTTAATAAAACCTGCTGGGCCCGGAGAAAGGAAACACCTGTAAGACATACAGCAACAGGTGTCCTGGAGTCACCTGGGGGTTGGTACAGACATCAAACTCAACTCGTTTCAAGTTTTTACTCAAAGGTCACCTTCTTTGTGACAGCTTCCTTGGCCACCCTGTTAACCTGTCACCCCTCGCACAGCACACCGCTCCCTGACGCATCTTTTCTCCATGGTGCTTATCTAAGCGCCCATCCCCAAGAGTGGAAAATGTCAGACTAAAGGCAAAGGGAACTGCATGTAATCACTGTTTTCTAGTTAAAAATGTCATTTCCCACTGGGTTACAGCTTAACTGCTATAAATGTATCCTGGACGTGAACAATGAGTAGACGGATGGTGGGCGGTGGGAGCCCAGTTCCTCGCTGTCGGAGAGAAAAGTGTCAGATAAGCAAGGGGAGGAAGGTAGAATGATTCACGTGGTCAGGGATTAGGGCCGCAAACTTTAGTACAAACTCATATTTAGCTGAAAATAGACCCCGATGGGCGCAAATGAAAAAAGCCTTACAGGTCTGCGCAGACTCACGGGTGAAAGTGCGCACCTCTAGTTCCTGGCTCTGTCAGCTGAGAGGGTCTAGAAACAGTGACACCCCAACAGCAGCGAGAGCACCCAGAGCCAGATCTCGGTTTCTAAGACTACCTTCCCACTAGAGGAACCAAAGCTCATGTGTCCACAGAGCTTTGGGAAAACAGCAGCCGCAGTGACATGGATAACAAAAACCAGTCACACCGGGGAGACGTCAAAGGAAACAGGAGCTGGATCAGAAGCTCCCAACGGCCAAAGCTGCGACAATCTGAGTGACCAGGTAAACAAACCAGCGTTGGATTATAACCCAGAGTGTAACATAAGTACCCGTGAATCCACACTGGCATAGATGTATTAATAGATGGAGGAAAACAGACATGTTTCTCCTCCAGAAGAATTCCGAGTAATTCACGCAGACACTCTGTCCTGAAGAGGAAGCACGACCCTCTGCCACCGGTGTGGGCTGCACCCTGACATCCGTCCAGAGACGGCAGGACGGAGTGGGGGTCACTTTACAGTGGAGAAGGCTGGCCGGCACAGCCTCACAGCTCCAGCCAGGCGATCAAGGTCAACATCAATAGGGATAAGTCACGCTGATAGTACATATCCTCGATAGGATGTGATGACAATGTGGTCTTCCTTCCAAAAGCACTTTGGTCCGGTCTAATCGGAAGAAAAACATCTGACATCCCAAACCAAAGGCCGTCACTCAAAATACCTGATCAGCGCTCCTCAAGACTGTCAATCTTCAAACACAAGGATGGCTGGAGAAACTGCCACAGCCGAAAGGGGCCTAAGGAGGCAGGACCACGGGACGTCATGGCGTGCCCTGGGTGGGGTGCCAGTGCAGGAGAGGGGCAGCAGGTAGAAACTGAGGCCATCGGAATAGCATGTCCATGCGGGTTCAAGGACTGTGACGGACACACCACACAAATGTACGCTGGCCATGGCGGGGGAGTCTGGGGGAGGGTGTGCTAGCGACTCTCTGCGCCACCTTCACGACGTCCCGGTAAGTCTAAAACAATTTCTGTTTATTTTAACTGAAAGCGTATTGCTTAACAAGTGAGGAAGTCAAAGAGCCCCATAGTTCCGGGATCAAGGGTAGACAGGAAGTGACAAAGGAGTAAGAGCAGGGAGGCCAGGCAGGAGGCTGCTGTGATCATGGAGGCGAGAGGTGACGCTGGCTTGGGCCCAAGCGGAGGTCCCTGGAAGGGGTGGGCTTTGCACAGGATGAGAACGACTTCAAAAACTAGCATTTACCGAGTGCTTGCCACACACCCAGCATCTTCACATGTCTTATGTCTTGTAAGGTCGTCGAATCTTTACAATTTCCCTAAGAGGCCGTTGTTGCTTTATTTCCAACTTTGTGGTACAGAAACGGTGACTCAGAGAGAAGTGACTTCCCCAGAGTCACACAGCCAGGAAGAGGCCAAGCAAGGACTAGAACCCCAGGAGGCTGGCTCCAAAGCCCCTCTCCTCACCACCATTCCACGCTGTGTACTCATCTGGGGCTGCGGGGGATGAGATGGGGGTCGGCACTATGGCCAGAGCCACATTTTGGTGCCAGGAAGAATCCACCAAAAGTCAGGAGCCCCAAAACTGCTTTAAAATACATCACGCCTCTAGAGCAGTGGCCTACGTTGTAGACACAAAGAACAAACCACCCAGGAGCTTCCTCTCCCCCAAAGCAAGCAAGACCAAGTGTCAACTCCAGGAATTTAAAGGACTCTATGGAATCCTCGCCTACCCTGAGGTTCTAAAATAAATTCCTAGATACCAAGACTCAGAGTTTGCAACGACTAAATGCCTAAGGAGACACCAGCTACAAAGACAGATAAACCCTGGACTCTCAGAAGTCTAAGTTCGTGCACAGGTTCATGTCTCACTTATGTAAAACCCAGCCAACCAGTGGCAGTTGGGGGAGGGGTGGGTTCTACTTCATAAAGTCATCCAGGCATCCAGGCTTCTCCCATTTTCTGTCTCCAGGGAAAGCAGAGTAGAAGCTCACAGGGGAGCTTTTCCAGCCGGGCCTGGGAGGGGTGTCTGTTACTTCTGCCCCCTCTCTACTGACCACTAAGCTACCTAGATGCCAGAGAGTACAGGCTGGGCAATAGCATCCCTGGTTGGGCAGCTGCTTCCCCCGGGCAACTCGACGCTGTGGAGGAGAGGCAAGGATGGTGGTGGACGGTTGGCTTTCTGGGCCACACAGCTTAACAGGCCATCGGGAAATAAACCCTGATGCTAAAGACAAATGGGGAGCTGCTGGAACAGCCGAGGGTGGTGACTGCCCAGGGCAGACATCGTCCGAGAAGATCAGGAGCATCTTATAGCCCTTCTGCATTCATCTCTCTGGCGTCACTCCATGGCGTAATCTCAGAGCTGGAAGGAGCTTTGGAGTTCCGCTCAACTTAAGTCTTCAATTTAGAAGTCCGAAGACGAATGGGCCCCGAAAGGAACAGAATCTGGTGAAGATCACCGGCAAACCAGTGGCCGAGCTGGGATGGAACCCAGGGCTCCTCGTGCCGGGCCTGGTGCCGGGCCTGGTGCCGGGCACCACCCCTTGCGGCAGTTCCGACCACCCGAGGAAGGAACACACTGGCTCTTCGTTCACTGAAAAATGGAGAGTTGGTTTTCTTTTCTTTTTAATTCTAAGGGAAGAAGGAGGTCAACACTGCGGAGGTATTATTTGGGTACCATTTCTCCTGACGAAGAAACAGAGTAAAGTCTAGAATTACATGTCCAAACCTGCCTGGGTTACCAGAGGCCCTTGCACAGCGCTTTCTGATGTCCCAAAGGTTCAAGGAATAAGGGTTGAGGATAAAGAAGCAGATGCTTTCTTAGCCTCAGCAACAGTCCCACTGGCTGCCACCTGCAGCGAAGGGGCAGAAGAGGGTCAAGGAGTGGCCCCCTGCCTTCTGGGAGGAAGTTGCATCTTTGACCAACACCTGGTGATACTGTGGGCAAGACCCTTCGTGGGGAGGGTGGTGGATGGCCTGAGATTCAGCCTCCAAAGGACCTTAAATTTTGGCTGCTATTAACTAGCATACTTGGCGAATGATCACAGTAAGGTTTTGTTACAAAAAGACTTTGACCTTGAACCACAGGATCCTACTGTGAATGGAGAGATTGCTCAGGACCCCAACACTGCTGCCCACCTGGCTTTGTGTATCACCGGCTGCCAATGCCGACCCCCACCATGTCTGCCCACACCCACCCTTTGGCATCAGGTGACAGGACATATGGCAGCTCCCTAGGTCACTGCAGTTGGAGTCCCAAGTCCCAAGCCAGGCAGACCTTTCTTCCTCCCCTTCCGCAACCCCTCATCCCTGGTATGGCTGTGCTGACCTGTACGAACTTGGGTGTCAAGCAGAATCTGGGGTTTGAATACAGCTTCCCCAAGGCAGGTAGCTTCTTGGTGACTCAGTTTTCTTAGCCAACAAAATGGAGATGATACTTCCTACCTCTGAGGAAATTGTGAGGATTACAGGAGGTCTGGCCCAGAACGCCCCTGGTGCACAGCAGGTCAGTGTTTATTGCAACTGCCCAACCCTCCTCTAGGTCCATCTAGGTCAGCACAGCTCATGGTTCAAGGGGGTACACAGAACGTCCCTCCCACGGTCCTGCAGTGTTCCTCGGCCCAGCACTTCGCGGCAGAGGCTGTGGACCCACGGCACACTCCAGGGACCTCACGGGGGACCTCGGTGCGCGCCCAACACTTTGCCTGGTGAAAGACCCTGAGAAAAGCCAGCAGTGGTGATCCAGACAGCGGGCTCCTGCCCGGCCCCAGGCAGCCCTGTCCCGCAGGCTCTGGCCTCTCCACTCTTCAGCTGACGCCACTCCTCGCTAATCAGAGATAACTTTCCTGATTAAGCACAAAGCTCCCACCAACAGGTTTGCCTCCGGATGGCCAATCTGCCAGCGTTTAGGATGAATCCAACATATTTACTTTTCAGATGTTAGGGGTTTGATAAAATCCATAATGCCTTTGGCCTCAAGCTCTCTTCCTATTAATTATTAAACCCTTGTGTGTTTCGAGGGTAATTGAATCCATGTTTCTAATTAGTTTACACTTAATTCATCAGAACAATTTTTAAAGGGCTGATGGATGTCCCAATAAGCCTCGTGGGCAGTTTAATGAATCTGTAGTTAAAAAGAAATTGGACACACACCAAACTGTTAGCAGCCGTTACCTCTAGGGAGCGGCTGGGACAAGAAGGCACTTGTGTTTTTCTCCCCACGAAACACTGTTGCGCTGCCTGACTTTTTAAAAGTAGTGAGTTCCTGTTACTTTCACTGTTTTAAAGAAACTGCTTAACAAGGAAAATGGAATGAATTTTTAAAAAGGAAATAGAATCAATGCAAATGAGTCCCAAGCAGTGAGCAGGCTCCTCGGTGTGGGGAGGAGAGCCTGGTTTCGGGCTGTAGGAGACCCATTAGCCACTTAGCAGCTTAGAGAACTTAAGACACTAAACCCCATAAAGAAAATTAATACCATCCATCTCATGGGTGTGTTGTTGGATTATTAGATAACACTTATAATGCCTGGTTAAGAACTTCTGGTGTGCCTCTATTTCCCTTAGGATATATCACAAGCTCCCGAGCATGGCACAGAGGACCCCCAGTGATCTGGCCCAGCCACGCCTCCACCCCCCACTATGCCCCACCTACGACAAACCCACTTTCATCGAGCCCCTGGCCATTCTCTTGTTTTTGGCCTGGGCCTGTGCACATACTGTTCTCTTGGTCTGAAACACTCCTGCCACCCCTCTTTCCATGCCCTATCAGGGACCCCTTCTCCCAGCGAGCATTGGTTCATTCACTCCATAAACATTTGCTGAGCACCTACTACAGACCAGGACCCAGAGACAGAGCGCAGAGGAAAACAGAAACCGCCCCTGCAGTCAAAAAGCTTACAGTCTTGTGGGAAATACTCGAGAATCAAATGATCACACACACACGTGTAAAACCATGAAGGGTGGCCGGAGGTGATCTGAGGAGCTGTCGTCACAGGGGAGGTTGGCCAGGGTGAGAAGTAGGGGGGTCTCAGAGGACTCCTGGGTGATGCAGTGACAAGTGAATTAAGACAGGAAGAATGACACACAGGGGTAGGCGGAGGGAAGACACTCCAGGTCCCCGGATCAGAACCTACGAAGATCTACTCAAGGCTAGGGCAGGCTCCCCGGTCACAGCATTCCGGATTATCTTGGCCTCTCTGTTTGCTGGTCTCCTTTAAGAGATCAAAAGCTCCTTAAAACCAGAGGCGGTCTTGTGAACTGCTGTATCCCCAACACTTGGCGTTCCTGGCAGGCATCCAATAAAGGCTGAATAATTAACAGTGAAGGAGTGAATGACTGTGTCTAGCAGGACGGCTGACCCATTACAGGCGTCCTGTGTCATTATTTCTTCTTTGTCCTTTCCAGTGTCCTTTCTCTGCTTCAGACCTAAACGAGAATGCTCTCTCATCCCCGTGGGTCCTTCCTGCCACCTCCCGCCCACGAGAGCTCGTTCTCCAGGAACTCTGGGGAGAAGACCCTCCGAGGACAGTCCCGCTGACGTACGAGGCACGCTTCCTAAGGAACCTGATAGAAAGGCTCTTTAGGGGCTCCTGTGGAGACACATATTCACAAGAAGACGGTAAATCTGGCAAATTGGCGAATTTTTTACAACTTCCAAACAGGTGTCTAATGCCCGTTGAGTGAAACCTGCAGCCAGCTCCAATGACTCACTGCACTGCACCTTAGGCTGACGACAGAATGTGCATTGCCAGTAATTGAGGGAACGAGTTCTCGTGTTTCCCATAACTTGAGCCTAAATGTCTAAATTAAGGGATGCTTAGCTGTGCTTAACTGGTGCAGTCATCACCAGCGCCCTATAAACCTCCCAGTATACAGTGATGCAGTTTATTAGCAATGTCTTCCTAGATGATGTTCGCTGGTATTCCATTAGAAAACTTCATTCCACGTTAAATTGCAATGCAGTCGGACGTCTGCCAGCACGGAAAGGCCATCTGATTGTGCGAAAGCAGAGACGCACGGATTGTTTCAGTAATTCATCCAGGCGGGGCTGACACTGCATTCTCTGGAAAGGCTCTTTGTTCTTCCCTTGCTGATTTCCAAACTCCTATAGCCTTCCCGGCCTTCAGGACCAGCTCCTACTCCCACTTCCCACTCTGATCCATTATGAGAAGAATCTGATCAGCTCCTATTGTAAATTTAATTTCAACCAGCCAGACGCTGCCTTCTGGCACCCTGGGACGCTGCTGCTTGTGAATAGCTCTAGATGAAATGTGAGATGCTTTCACGAAGACGGCTGTGAACTCCTGGTGGAGAAAGGGAGCCGCTGGGAGATGAATGGCATCTGCATATACCACAAGCTGTGCGCAGTGTGCCCGTTGGCACCTCTTTGTGACCGATGCCAGGTGCAGCTTCCCGTACCTGGCATCACTGAGAGTTCTTCCTTTCTCAGAGGAGGAAACTGAGGATGAGGGTCAGAGTGACTTGCCAATGGCAGGTGTCTGGGGAGGAGGTGGGACTCAAACTCATGCCATCCTCCTGCAAGGTGTCTCTTCCACTCACGGCTCTGCCACAGCGACACACGGGAGAAGCCTTGACTCCCGGCCTTGAGGAGGGGCGAGTCCAGCCAGGAGGGAAGCTTGTTGTTCACAACACAACCTGTGAGCAAGCAGCTGGAGAAAGGTGAGCTGAACGGGGTTGGGAAATGCGGTGGGGACGTGACTCTTATACCTCATGCTGGAATGCCTCCATAAATTAAGTGAAAACAGTCAGTACTGGAAATATGGGAATGGAGAAATGCATTAAAAATGTACAAAGAGCAGAATTGCAAAACTTATGCCCATCCAGTTGTCAGCAATAAACAGAGAAAACACCGAGTGATGAAAGCAGACAAAAACCCACCTCGGCCTCCTGGGTGGTTCTGCCCGACTGCGGGGCTACCATGGGATCAGTAATGCCACCCATAGGGAATGACTCTACATGACCCCAACACCCTCTTCAGGGTCTGTCCTCTACTTCTGCAGTTCCCTAATCTAAATGGTTGAGCCCCAGATGAAGTGTCAAGACAGGCACTATGTTCCTCTGGAACAGTCCGAGGGTCTGGGTCCTAGGAACAGAAGGGCAGGGGAATGTGATAGTGTTTACGGAGCATTAAGGGGTCTGTCACAGGTGGCTCATGTGCAGCAACCCTGTAAGGCAGGTCAGTGTCACCTCCATTCTATCAATAAGGCTCAGAGCGGGCAAACCTTGCACAGGTCATAGCTCAAATAAATGCAGAAGAGAGCTGGGTATAAGTGCAGAAGGGAGCCTGGCCTGTCTGCACTGTGCACTACTGTGTCCCCGAAAACCCCATCGGGGGAGGTGACCTACCTGTTCTGTTAGATGATGGAAGGCTAATGCCAGTGCAGCAAACATGCTGGTAGGCCATGAGAACACATTTTACTGGAAACTGGAATTTACTGCACGCTGATCTGGCTTGGTTTCTGCTTCTAAATCAGATGCTGTGGAGTCATCCTCCACCCCTTCCTTTCTTTTATTCCCGCTCCAGAGCACCTCTCTCCTCACTGGTGTAAATCCATCCTTGACTCCAGGGACAGCCCTTTCCCATAACATCGCCCAGATCCTCAGCACCGTTTCTCTCTCCTCGTCGTCCCGGCAGGCCACCCCCGTCTCCTGCCTGGCCTGGCAGCCGCCAGTCTGGCCCCCACCCCCGAGCATGCTCCACACTGCAGCCAGACTGTGACAAATGCCTCCACTTCAACACCTGCATTAGAAGGGCACCTACCAACCCCTACCTCGAACATCCTACGTCATGGAAAAGACTGAGTGTTTGAAGACCACGAACAAGACAAAAATGTCTACTCTCACCACTTCTGTTCACTATTGTACTGGAGGTTCTACCTAGTGCAAAAATTGTTTTTGAATAAATGCAACTAGACCGGAAAAGAACTAGAACTGTTTTTATTAACAGATATAAAAAATAAAAAAAAACCCACTAGAACTATCAATAACAAATGCAGCTAGATCATGGTATACAAGATCAATGTACAAAAATAAGTAGTCCTGGCTGGTGTGGCTCAGTGGAGTGAGTGCAGATCTGTGAACCAAAGTGTCTCGGTTCGATTCCCAGTCAGGGCACATGCCTGGTTTGCGGGCCAGGTCCCCAGTAGGAGACGCATGACAGGCAAACACACATTGATGTTTCTCTCCCTCTCTCCTTCCCTTCCCCTCTCCCTAAAAATTAATAAATAAAATCTTTAAAAAAATAAATGGTATTTCTAGATATTATTAAATATTATCAATAAATAATTCAAAAATAAAATAAAATTAAAAATAATTCTACTTACAATAGCATCGAAAAGAATAAGAATCTTAAGAGAAATGTCCAGTTCAGGATGGAGAGGCAAGACAATATGTTAAGCTTCCCTTCAAACTAACCCCCTAAATTCTCATGGAAATAACCTAAGGTACACAAAGAGGAAGCCTATACATGTGCATGTTGGAAACTAGGAAAGAGAGAGACACCCACATGTTACAATCCCTAAGGAATTTCTGTAAGGTGCAATGCCAGGAAAACCCAATAAAGAAAAAGGCTAACTAGACAAGATATTGACAGAGAAATACAATTTAAAATGTGTTCTGAAGAAGTCACTTCAACCCAGTAGAATAAAAGCCACAGAAAAAGCAAAGAAAACTTACACTTGAAAACAGAGAAAAGAACAGTAAGAAGTTTAAAAACACAATGTATAATTATTATACAAATATTACACAAAAGAGCAAATATACCAGTCATCACCAAAAAATGTGAGAGAATTAAACTGTCCGGTTAAAGAGTCAAGACTCTCAGGAAAGATTTAAGAATAAAAAACCACTCTATCTTATACTAGGAGATGCATCTAAAACAATGACATAGAAATATTAAAAAGAGAGAAATCGGCAAAGAGGGACTCAATGAATGCAAACCTAAAAGAAAACAAAGGTAGCGATATTAGTAGAAGTTCAGGCAAAAAAAATTTGGGATAAACAAAATTTTTATATCAAAATATATATATAATTCACTCTGGAGATCTAAAGCTTAAAAATACATGCTGAAGAATATAACATCAAAATATATAAAATAGCCCTGGCTGGCGTGGCTCAGTGGATTGAGCGCGGGCCTGAGAATCAAGAGGTCACCGGTTCAATTCCCAGTCGGGGCACATGCTTGGGTTGCGGGCCAGGTCCCCAGTGGGGGGCATAGGAGAGGCCACCACACACTGATGTTCCTCTCTCTCTCTTTCTCCCTCCCTTCCCCTCTCTAAAAAGAAATAAATAAAATCTTTAAAATGTATATATACACACAAAATAACAACTTAGAAATAAAAGGAGAAATTGACAAAAACAATAGTGAAAATGTAAAAACCAACACACTGCTTGCTTATCCTCAACAAACATCATTTAGACAATAAAAATTAGAAGAATTAAATTATACTAACAAAAATTTTCCCCTTCAACCAAAGAATCTATGTTCTTTTCAAATGCTCATAGAATAGTTACATAAAAATAATCTTACACGGTGAAAATAAAGTCAACAAATTCTCCAAAGTAGAAATCATAACCTAATCATGATGTGATACAAATGGATAATAATTTTTTAAGTCTAAAAAAATTACTGGGAATTTTGAGGGAAAAAACCCTCGAGTCAAGGAAGGAACAAAACTGCAATTAGAGACTTTCCACAACACCGACTCTCCATCAAAATGAATGGGATATGGTCGAAGTGGTACTTAGGGGGAAATGCTTCTTAACGTTTTTATTATCAAACAAGAAATAATGAAACTAATTCAATCCACGAAATCAACAGAAGGGCAATATCAGCCTGGGTGAGTGGAAGAAAAGAATGAATAAAGATAAAAAAGAGAAATCAATAGGTTAGATAACAGGGAGAGAGTAAAACGGATGGCCCCAGAGCTGGGGCTTCTGAAAGAGCAGACAAACAGGCGAACTTCTGGCGAGAAGAACTAACCCACATGCACAGGCACAGCTGCGGGAACAGGGACGCGGCCCCAGACACCTTGGAGACGGAAACGTTTCCGGGGAACAATTCTGCGCCGATACCCTTGACAATCTCCATGAAATGGACGGTTTCCTAGACAAACATATGTAAAGAAACTGATTCGTGAACAAAAAGTTTCACAAAAACTCGCGGGTCCCCACCACACAGAAACTTGCTATCCTCTGCACACACCCAAAAGAGTGCCATTCCAAAAATCTTCAAGGAGCACATTTTCCGTGCTGTCTGGGTTATCCTCGGGGTCATTTCCCCTGGAGTGTCCTCCCAGGAGTGAGCTCCTCGGCTCGGCTCTGGGGCTGCCGAGAGGCAGGGCACTCTCTCCAGCCCTGCCCTGGCGGAGCCTGGATGCCCTTGGCTACTTCTGCAATAGGCCGAAGTGAGCCAGTCAGGAAGGTGACAGAGGTGGAACCCAAGCACGGATGACCTAGTGAAGGGACAAATGTGGGGAGCCTCACCCCCAAACATGGCTGGTTGGCTAGAGGGGGCAGTGTGGGGGCCAGGTACACAAGCCAGGGCCTTCCCTGCCAGGAACACCTCCCTTGGTCATGAAACCCCACTTTTCCAGGCGAGCCCCAACTCTGGCGAGTCTTCCAACACTTCACTTGGAGCCAGCAAACCCACACATCAGAACATAGAGGTCTGACCACCCACGTGTGGACTCTGCCCCACTAGGCAGATTTGGAAAGTCTGCCCCCAGCCGCCCATACCCCAACCAAGCACCTCATCAGCCTGATCAGATGTTGTATCTTTCAACGGTCATTCAACATTCATCGAAGTCACGCAGGTGCCCTCCGCAGTGTCACCAAAGCTCAACATCTGATGTGAGGGCTCGCTCCCCTGTGACCTCATCCCGTCTCATGGTTTTAAGCACTATCCGTCAGTCCCAATTTCCCAATTTAATCTCTAGCCCCTTGTCCTTGAACTCTAAACTCACATAAACTCAAGTCCAGGCCTGTCTCTCCATTAGCATATAACCTCTATGAAGACAGTGGCCTTCACTTGCTCACTGCTACATCCCCAGCACCCAGGCTAGTGTCTGGAACATAATAGGTGCTCATTGGTGGAATATCTGTGGAATGAATGAGGGAAGGCGACTCCTGTCCCTTTACCCAAGTTTCATTGAACACCTACTGTGTGCCAAACCCAGCTGAGCGTCAAGGGAGACGGATAAATCCAGTCTTGTCTGAAAGAAACTCCTAGTCGGGGTGCCAGGGGCCCAGATGCCCCCACCTCTGCTGCAGGCTTGGCAGCCTCACCTCTGCACTGCCCGGAGAGAGAAGGGGGGTGGGGCTGCTTTGTAAGTGTTGCCTGTGACCCTGCTGCAGGCATCTTAAACAAAGCCTGAGGTTAAGGAATTGGCAGGGAACCTCTGATTAGTATATCATTAATTAGCACCCCAAGCTTCTCAGGACTGGCTGGTGAGTCATCAACCCCTTGGCTTCCTGGGAGCCCAAAGCCCGGCTGGCAGGCCCAGGACAAGGCTTGCAGTGGAGCAGGGGCAGGACAGTCAACAAAACCTGAGAGCGATGACTCTGGAGCCTTTACCTTTGCCCCAGACAAGTCTGCCCTTTCTGCGGAGGTGGCAGCTTCCACCTCTGTCCCCCTCCTCCACGTGACCCCCGGCCCCTGCTTGGGAGGCGGCTCAGGGTTACAGGACAGCAGCCTCACCTTCTTCGTTGTTTTTTACTCTCCATCGACCGCAATGGGGCTTGAGAAAGCGGGACTGTCCCCAAATTTCTGACTGCACACCCCCAGCCAAGGCCACACAATGCAAGGCAAATTCCAACAAAGCATGAATAGTTTCCAAGTATAACAGGATGCAAGACACAGCCACTATTATTATTAAGACACACTTCAACCCATATCTGATGGGTTCAAGGGGAGAAGGTTAATTTCTGGGTGTGCAAAGAATATACACCAACAGATATACAGACATATACCCATACACACACACAAAATCAGTTTTCAGTAGAAAAACTTGAATTTCTCTATCCCTTTTATGTGTTCTGTCTTGTCTTCCCCAATATCCAGCGCATCAACCCTGCCTGTTAGGCACTTCTAAGCAGGAGAAGGGAGCCGGGAAACGTAAAGAAAGCAGAGGAGTTGAGGGGGCCGGCCTCATCAAAACAGGTCTTTGCTGAAGACCATAAATCCTCCACCCCAGTGGGCTCCTCCCCTCAGCAAGCTCGGCTCAGGGCCCAGCTGCTTGCTATGGGGAAGAGGGCAGGTGGTACCTGGTTCGCAGGTTCTCTGGCTGCGGTGGGCCATCAAACACCGACAGGACGTCAAAGTCCTCCTCCAGGGCGAAGGACTGGAAGACGAGCTGGATCCTGTGCTGGTCCTCCGCGGTGATGGTCCACGTGCAGTTGGCATAATTGGGGTAGCCATACGGGAACCCTGGGCTCTCAACGGTCCCATTGGGACCCTGCAGTTGGAACGTGCAGTTCTGGCCTGAGAGAGAGAAAGGGAGCAGTTCAGTGTGGCCAAAGCACTCCTGCAACCTTCCAGAGGGCTGGGGGCACTGTGTTAGAGATTCACGAACCCACTTTTCCAAGTGCTTCCCCTGGGCCAGCTCTACGCTCGTCACAGAGGGAGGAAGGTGGGCGGCGACACCGAGTGCGAGCAGGTTGTGCCCACCTTAAGCATGCATCGTTGTAGCCAAGCCTCAGAACAGCTCGGTGAGGCAGGACACTAAGGCTCAGAGACAGTGACATAAAAGGCAACCAGGCTGGGCAGAACGTGGACTTCCCCTTTGCGTTAGATGCCAGAGTGACGATGTCAGACCTTCCCCATCTTCCGCAGCCCGCTGGCTCTCGGGGCCCTTCCTCTCAGCTCCTGGCCTCTCCTCTCACTCTACACAGAAAACAAAAGCCACCCGTGGGGACCCCCAGTTCCAAAGCCATCTAGCCTGCCCTATGCAGATAGGACATTCCTTCCTCCTGCAGAGGAACACCCCTTCTCTGATCTAAACATTAAGGGCGACAAAAAAGGGGGGATTCTACGGAAAGTAACCTCACAGGGTGATCTGATAAAAAACTCCTAAAGGCTGGGTAGCCGTGCTTCGGGCCTATAATTTCTTTAATGAAAGGTTTTTATCTTTGCCTTAAGCAAGCCTTGTCCCTTCTTTCTGCGCTTAACATGCCTTTGAAATGCCTCTTTTCAGACTCCTCTGAAGAAAAACCACCCTCAAGAGAGCCCACATTCTCAGTGCCCAGTAATCCCATCCTTGCCTTGCTTTCTCCCGCCTTCCTGGAATCTTCCTCATGTTCCCTAATTCCAAATGCATAAAAGAAGCTGCAAACTGTCCTTCTAGGAAGCATTTCTAAGACTGTTGAGATCTTGCTTCAAGGCATATCCTCTGGCTCAAGTAAAAATTTTTAAAAATTATCTATAGGTCTGGACATGCTCACATCAACAACATAATGTTTCCGTGTGCCCTGCGGATCCAATTCCCCCTATTCTTCATGAGCCTTATACACGGTTCTCTCTTCGGTACGACACAAACCTATGCTTCCACATTTCCTCTCCACGGGAACCTTCCCATTTTAAATGCGCTCAAGACTCCATCCTTAAGAAAGCAATTCCCCACTCCACTCCTCATCTCCCTCCAGCCTTATCTCTCTCTTCCTCTTCACAGCTGATTACTAGAAAACACAACCTCTCTGTAATTTTTGTTTCCATTTCTTTCCTTCCCATTCACCCTCCAGCCCTGTCACTTCCTCGTTCTGGTCCCAGTGACCTACCCAAACAGGTCGCTGTTTGGGGCCAGCGGGTATTTTTCAGTCTTCCTTTAACAGAGTTCTCTCTCAGCTGCCTCTGACACTGCTGTTCACAAACACCCTCCTTCTGGAAACATTCCTCCAGGCCAGAGGTCTCAGGCAGCTCTGTGAATGCACACTGCCCAGAGACAAGGCTGAAATGTAGATTCTGACCCACAAACAGCACGTGGGTGGGGCCGGAGTGTCTGCTGCTCTCCCTCCCTCCCTGGTCTTGGAGGGAAGCTGCTGGTGGGGATGTCATCTTTGCTCTTCAATAAGATAAAAATCACTTAACTTCTGAAAGGGTCTCTGCACAGTCAGGCCCCTAGAGACCTCTTAGTCTCGTGTCCACTAGTTTCCAGACAAACCCCACCCCTCTCAGTCCTTTGTAGCGGCTACACTCTCACTGTACAACCACAGGACTTTTGCACATGCTGTGTTTCCTCTGCCTGGAATGCTCTCCCCTCCCGACTCAGCATATTTATCTTCCAGACCACAAGTCAAACCCCCTTTACATGCTCTCATGGCACCATAACCTCTCCTTGGTAGCACTTGTTACAGAAGCAAATTTCCACGCTTCCATGTCATTATTTCACAAATATCTGTCTCCTTGCCAGGATGTATGTTCCCTGAGAAAGCAGGCTGTGTGTGAGTTTTCCCATTTTTACAGCCACACATCCAGCTCAGTACCAGGCATATGATAAGTTCTCAATAATTTAGCATACTGTTTGTATTTGGTGAGTGTTTGGTTAGGCGCTCTTAACAGCTTTCTGTATGTTTGTTGACTTGTTTAATTCTCACAAAGCCCTATAAGGTGGATACTATCAATATCACCTCCACTTTACAGGCGAGAAACTAAGGCAAAGAGAAATTAGGGGAGGGGGCCCAGGCACACCGTTGCTCACAGGTGGGATCTGCATGTAAGCAGCCCACTTCAGATCCACCTTCTTAACCACGATGCTAATAAACGGACTCAACCTAATTTGTTCAAGCGCTTTTTTAAAAGTTAGGGATTAACCTACAAAGGACAATTACTCTCTAAAATGAGTAATATTGAGAAAAAAGGCCTTAACACAACACATCCCAGTAAAAGAAAAAAGTCAAGGTCTTCTGAACAAACGCTAAATGGGCATTTAATAAAATAAGGCATGTAAACCTGATTAAAATAAGCATTCAGGACCGAGAGAAAGACTATTTCCTTCACTATGATAAAGCATCACTTTAGAATAATTATCTACATCGTGCTTCTAGTGAAACACCTGATTAAGATCAGGAATGAGAGAAATGCCACCATCACCTCTGAGATGTCACACCTGTTGGAAGAGCCCACACAACACGAGGAAAGGTGATGGGAGGGAGGCATGCACATGGTTTACAGGTGACATGTTAATGTACCCAGAAAACCCAGGAGAATCAATTATAATGTTGTTGGAACTAGTAAGGAATTTCAGTCAAGTAGCCAAATGCAAAATAAATACCCAAAATCAAAAACATTCTGTATGCCAAAGATGGATGAAAATATAACGAAAAAATATTGTTTATGATAACTACAAAATGCATGCAATAAATAGAAAAAACTTAATAAGGAGCATGTGGCACTGTATAAAATAACTTTCATAGAGGGACAAAGGTTTTTAAATAGTTGGAGAGACATAGCACAATCTTGAGTGGAAAGAATACTGCAAGGTTAATTTAGAATATTAACCTTTTGAAAAGGTATTGAAAAGTTAATTTATAAGCTTAATGCAATTCTGATCAAAAGCCTGATGGCTTGTTTTAAATTTAGTAAAATTATACCTAAGTTTAACTGGAAAAAGAGTTACACACAAAAATTTTAAAGGTAGTAATTGTGGTAGTCTTATCCTACAAGAAACTGAACAGAACCATCAACTGACGCTCATGAAAATAGTGTGGCCGTGGTCCAAGAGTGGACAGGCAGAACATGAAATGTCACTGCAGGATTGGCCTTAATACACATAGAGACTGAAATATGTGTAAGGCAATATCTAAAAATCAATGGGAAAAGAAAAAACGTTGAGAAAAGCATTATCTCCTCAACTCACACCACGTACTAAAATAAATTCCGGATACAATAAAGAGATATAAGTTTAAAAGAAATGAAGCCAAAAAAAGTGATTAGAAGAAAATATAGGCAAGTAATTCTGCAACTGTAATTTTCTGAACATAAAAGCTGTGGAAGATACTATATAACACTGATGTGGAAGCTACTAGAAAGTTGATAGTTTTATCCAAAAAGTATTTATGGTGGTATGTAGAAAACAGCATCAAAATCAAAAGGGATACAAAAATGTGAGGTAGAAAGTAACATCCTTGATATAGAAAGAACTCTGACTGATCGGTAGGAAAACGGCAAGCACCGTCACCGAAAGACTGGACAGAGCATTGAACAAGTTAGTTCACAAAAGAAGACATAAGAAGCCCAGAAACCAGAAAAACAGTCACCCACAGTATCCATGAAATAAGACTTCAATCTCCACAACTTCCAAAGGAGTCCCCCTAGTTCACTTCCCTCACTGGCAAGGACCCCCGATCTCCTCGGCTCCCACTCTAACCCCTGCCTGGTAATGTCTCTGTATCACTTCATTCATTCGCTCATGCGTGCGTGCATTCATTCCTCTGGGTTAGCCCTGTGATGCACCATGGGGCTCAGGCCGCGGGCTAGACATAAGCAAATACACCCACATGGCAGTTCCCTGCTGAAGGGACGCACCGAGTACTTCCGGAGCACAGATCCCACAAGAGCCACACCTTCAGGGCTACCCTCATCGTGTCCTGGACAACCACTGATGCCGACATTCGCCACCATCCCAGCACCCCAGACTGCTGGCTCAGACTGCACCCCAGTCCTGCAGTTTCTGACTCAGCGTCTGGGTGCGAAAGATGAGGAAACAGGTGCAGGGGGCTCAGAACAGAGCCCCAGGGAACACCCTCCGCATATGAAGGACAAAGGACAAGATGACAGAGTGGGGAGCAGGGAGGCCAGCAGAATGGTGGGAAGAGACCCGGACGGCCGTTCGACGCAGGGAAAGGTGACCTGATGCGTGGAGCACTAGAGAGAGGCTGAGATGAGGGTCTTGGAGGTCTCTCAGTCTGAGGTGTAATTGCCCCCTGGATGGAAGGGCACTGAGAGCGGGAGCTTTGCCTTGGTCCCTACTTCATCCCCAGTGCCTAGGATTCAATAACTTTGCTGAATGGATACATGAATTTTAGCAAAGGCAGGTGGGAAGGTGGCCAGGGGCCAGATTACAGCAGGTAAAGGCAAGATCAGCTGCTGAGGAGGTGGAGGCCATTATACTTTCAGTAATAATTTATACATTTTCTTCATTTTAGAAAGTTTGGAAAATAATGGCAAGAATAAAAAAGAGGAAACATTCTAATCTCACCTTCCAGAGGCAACTGCTGTTAATATTTTCATTTATTTTTTCTAATTTTCTAATGCCATATTTCACACTGGTGAGATAATGTATATTTAATTTTGTGTTCTCTTTTCTCAGCAAATTATTCTTCATGGTACAAAAGGCCGTGGGCCCCTGCAATGTGCGCAGACAGGCAGACTTGCAACAGAAAGGCTGATCTCCCGCCGCTCTCCCTTCCACGCTCTGCCTTCCACCCAATCTGCAGTAACTGACGCTACCAGGCAGGCAGGTGTGTGTGTGCCCTTCCCCAACCTTCTCCTCTCTCTTGCAGTCAAACGGACACGGAAAGGGTGAATTTTTATTATTTTGTTTCAAAAATGTAATTGGAGTTTTAGCTCATTTCTCTGCAACTTGCTTTCTCACTTAATCCATCAGGGACCCCTTCCAGGTCAGTAGATACATCTCTAGCTTACTTTGTATACAAATGAGTAATATTCCATGGCATGGATGTATCTCAATTTATTGAACCACTCCCCTGCTGATGGCCATTCAGGTCATTTCTCGGTGTTCTTTTGCAACAACTCAGTAAACATTATAACACGCGCTTCTCCCCGAGATATTCAATCTGCTCATAAACAGCATTTTAAATGGATGCACAACATTCCAATATACGGTTATACTGGAATTTACTCAGCCATTCTCCTATTGTCAAACAATTCAATTGTTTCTGGGTTGTTTTCCCGTTATAAATAAGACCTGGACTCTCGGCAAAGTCCAGGGACAACATGCTGGTCAGTGTAGTGGAAAATGCTTTCCCATGGCCAGAGTCCCAGAACCAATGTTGGCTTTCTCGAAGTGGCCTCCAGCTTTGGCTTTGGGGGAGGGGCGGTATTGTCCATATTGGGTTGGCTGACTGCTGCAACAGGCATTGTCAGAGGTGGTTAGATAGGGCCAGACGCTTGACTCATTTGGAAGTCTCCCTGAAATCAAAAGTATGTTAGTGCAGGGGTCCCCAACCCCTGGGCTGGGGACTGGTACCACTCGGTGGCCTATTAGGAACTGGGCTTCAAGGGAAGCTCACCTGAGCTCCGCCTCTTATCCTCCCTCTCCACCCTGTGAAGAACCAGTCCCTGGTGCCAAAAAGGTTGGGGACCGCTGTGTTAGGGAGTTAAGAAAGTTACATAACACTGAGCAGCCACTCCAGATTGAAATGCTCGTAGAGGGGGAGCCCACGTCAAAGTGGCTAAATGTCCTTTCATGCCTACAAAATGCTGAAAAGCCTTTCTTGTCTTCCAAGAAAAAGCCTACCTGTTCCTCACGTCTAGTGACCAGCTTGCTGCCCTGTAGACAGAAAGGCTGCTATAGACTTTCATCTGGGGGCCCCTTGCATTCCCTTCTCCATACCCAGGATGGGGTCTGCCTTCTCTCACCCATGCCTCTAAGTCAGTGCAGCCACCGAACATGGACAAGACCCACTGCAGGCTCAAGGGCAATCCTGGAGAAGAACCAGACTCTCCAGGTTGTTGTCCATGTGTTTGACTTTGGGTAACTTCCACAGGACAGACCTCCGAAAGTGCAGGCTACTGGGTCAAAGGGCATGCTCTTTCTGAGGTTGTGACTCTGGATCTCCCGTTTGGTTTCTTTCCAGAAAACATGCACCAACTACACTCTCAACAGCCAGGTGCAGGAATGCCTACCTCAAGGCGTGTTCACAACACTGTTACCTCGCTGAGAAGTTTTTGCCCACGTGACAGGTGCAGAAGAAAGATCCTATCTTATTTTATTTAGCATCTCTTTGTGACTCAGATTCAACATTTTTTCCTAACCTTTCCTAGTGATTTCAATTTCTCCTTTTGGAAACTATCTGATAATCTCTTTGGCTCATTTTTCAATGTGGAGTTGATTTTTTCTTAGTGATTTACATATTACATTCTCTGTGCGTCAAAGGCAGTCCATATGTACCTTCTGTAGTGATTTTGGCCTTTTTATGGTGTTTCACACAAAGGTTTCTCAGTTTTATGTACTTAAACCCTCTATAAGCTCTTACCCTGTTTGTTATCAACTTGCACTAACTCCTTACTGAATCAGGGTCTCACCCTCGTCATCTTTACTGCAAACACTGCTTTCTCTCTGGCTGTGCGCTTGCTTTTGTTTGGCCTTGGATGGTTCACGCAGATTAGAATGTTCACTTTGCAGAGGCAGCCGCAATTACCTGCCTTTTTCTTGGTAACCTGTTTCCTCTGGTGACGTTCGGAGATTTCACTCTGGCTTCTTGTCTCACTCTACAGGAAATGCAGTCTCTGCTGTGCCTCAAAAGCTCCATGTGAATGGATATCCACTGCCCGTGCCCTCTTCTCCCGTCTCCCATCTGCTCATCACTGTGACCACCACACTGCCTCCTGGCTGTCCCTTAAGCCCCTCCCACGCCCACCTTGGGACACTTGCATTTGCTCAACGTTCAGCCCAGAAAGCCCTTCCCCCAATGAGGTGGGATCCACTCCCTCACTTCCTTCAGTATGACTCAAATACCACCTCCTCAGAAACCACCCTAAATAAAGCTCCCTCCCCTGAAACCAGTGCTCTGCAGCACTTAGCACCCTCTGACATACATGATCCTCTGTATGTTCTGTCTCCCCCCACCCTCCACTAGAATGCAACCTCCAGGGCAGAGGTCTCCGGTGTTCTCTGCTCTCTCTCCAGCACTCAGACCTGCACCTACACAGAGCAGATGCTCACAGCAGAGCTGTTGGTTAAGTGAGTGAATCATGGGTATTAATCGCCCATCCAGCTCTCTGCACTTGGAATGCTCTCTCTCTAGTTCCCTCACCCAGCTAACCCCGGGCACTTTAACACTGGCTGCCTCCTCCAGGAAGCCTTCTGGGAACCCTCAAGACAACGGCCAGCGTTCTTCCTTTGCCTGCTCCTTGGGAGTGCAAGAAGGAGTGAACTCCACAGCCATCACCAGTGTGAGATCGTGGCGTGTTTGCGCAGCTTCCCCTCTGCCCTCCTTGAGATTTCCTCGTATCCTTGTCTCCAGCACCTCGCGCAGTGTTTGCCCACAGCAGATGCTCGGTGCATATTTTCAGAATCAATTATTTTTAAAAATAATACTCAGAGAACACCTATCAACTTCACTTATCTGTGTATTTACGGTTCTGGAGGTGTCTTCGTGAAAAGGTCACAGAAAAGTCTTGAGTTCAAATTTCCATTATGTCAACTTAATACTTTATATAAAACTCTTTAAACCTTAGTTTCGATACCTTTACAATTAGCATCCACTTTTACAGATTAATGTGCTGGCATCTGCACCTGATACACTGTAAGTGATCACTAAATACCAGCTAATCTTTCAATAAAGGTTTAGACTTTTCATTATATATAGGCCCAGTCACATCTTGTTAAGGTTATTCTCAGACATTTTATGCTCTTTTTGTTGCTCTAGCGAATGACATTTTTCCCATAATTTTTGTCCTAGCTGGTTATTACTGTATACAGAAAACCTATCGATTTTTATACACTCATCTTGCATCCAGCTGGGTTTCTGAACTCTTATTAATTCTAAGGATTTCACAGTTGACTCCCTTGGGTGTTTTAGGTGCACAATCATGTTGTCGACAAATAATGATAATTTTGAGGACATAACTCTTTTGACTAGTTTGGCAGGAAAATCCAATTGGATTCTGCAAATATTTATTGACTGGTAAGGTCAATTTTGGACAAATTTAGTCTTAGGTGCCAGTGGGACATCCAGATGGAGATGGGCAGAAGGCAATTAGGTCTGCAGACTGTAATTTGGGAGCACAGCTGGGCTGGAGGTGTGGATTGGTCAGAGATATGCTATAGGGAAACCGGCCTCAGAGGAAACGCAGAGGAGAGCAGCAGATGCGGGGCAGGTAACCACGCCAACTGCAGGTGTCTCACCTGGCACATGGAGAGCCAGCCAGACCCCTCAGGTCTACAGAGGGACTCTGGCCCAGCTCCATGCATGCCTTCTGTCAGGGGCACCTTGTCGGCACAGATGGGAGGAGGAGGGGTCAAACCGTGTCTTTGGCCCTCTGCAATCACCCGTAGGAGTGGACCAGAGGTGATGTCACAGCTGTAGAGAAGCTGGCATCGAGCCTCAAAGCCCGTCTCCCCGACACATCATGGTTCCATCACACCAAATAGCTCATCATCTGCAAACACCCCGGGCCCTTCCAGGCCTTTCCAATGCCTGCCCCTTCTCCTAGACCGCCCTTTCCCTGCCTCCTCAGCCTAGCAAACCTCACTCACTGTTCCAGATCCAGCTCACACAGCACCTCCTCTGAGGGGCCTCCTCGTGGTTTCGTGGGCAGCTAGGTTCTCCCTCTCCCTCAACAGCCATCCACCAAATTCCAGGCTCTTCCCTCCCAATCAGTGCCTTTCAAAAAAAAAAAATGACATGACACTTAAAATCCTCCGGGTAAAGCCCTAGATCCTAAATATGGCTCACAAGAGCACCCACAAGCTGGCCCCCGCTCCTTTCCCAGGCTTCCCTTCTTGCCACTCTTTCCATTAAATGACACTCCAGCCCGAGCCAGGTTCCATTTGGTTCTTTCAATGCTCCACACTCTTTCGCTCACTCTGAGTCCTCAAACTTGCTGTTCCCTCTGGCGGAAGCATCCTTTCCCCATCCTCTGGCCTGGCCAACTCCTATTCATCTTTTAGGTGGCAGCTGAAACTCCACCCCCACCCCGAGGAGAACCTACTGCCCGCTACGCTAAGATGTACTGTCCTCATCCCAACACACAGCCAAGCATACATGCTGCTGCGTGTCCTCCCCACGCCCTACACCTCCACCTCCACATGCAGCACACACGGCATCATTTGGTGTCTGGTGTCTGTCTTCCTTAAGAGGTGTGGATTCCTTGGGACAGAAACCACGTTCTGTCACATTCACCCTGATCCCCAGCATGCTGCTGGGACGACAGTGCCCAGCACAGATGTGCACGATGACTGTTCCTTGCACACAACTCTTCCACGTCACAGATCCTGCTGAACTGTAGGCTCAGGGCTCTCCCACAGTCCTGCTCCTGGTGCCAAGCTCAAGGCCTGGTACAGACTGCCGATGTACAATGAGTTTTGGATGACAGAATGATCACAGGTGTTTTTGCACTGATTTCTTTTTTCCTAGCAGTCTTAACAATCAGAGAAATTTCCAGTAATATGTGACAGTTTGATCCAGGGTTTCTGAACCTCTGTGCTACTGACATTTTGGGCAGAATAATTTTTAGTGAGGGACAGCCCTGTTCATATAAGATGTTTAGCAGCATCCCTGGCCTCTACCCAGTGAATGCCAAGTAGCGCCTCCCTGTTGTGACAACCAAAGTGATGACAGACATGGCCAGGTATCCACTAGGAGGGAAAAATCACCCCTAACAGAGAATCAGTGGTCTAATTCTTAGCTATATCGGAGTTCTTAATGAAAGCTAGAAATAATCTCTCCAGACTAATAAACATGGGAATCTAACCTCCCACCTTTTTCATTCATTTCAGGGGGCCCCCAGACCGAAGAAGCCTATCCTTGGGCCTCCTGGACCGGAGGTTCCTCACTTTGGTGTGCCATGACCCCATTTGGCAGCCTAGGGAAATCTTCTCAAATGATGTTTTTCAATGCATAATACAAAATATGTAGAATTAAATGGGTATACAGTTTTCAAAGCATTCTGAAAACTAATCATGGGTAGTAAGACAGTATTCCAGTATTAACAGGATCTGGCACTGGGCCAGCACACACTGTGGTTTGAAGTATCGGGGCCACATCTGGACAGCTGCAGCCACCGCACCATTCCATGGCAGTAGCTGTGATCACATCGGCAACAAGTTGCTAGGTCCTGCTAACACTGCTGCACTCTGTGGCCTTAACTCATGACTGGCAGAAATGCTAAGTTTCAACAGGAGATGAAGAAAAAAAAGATGCAATTCCATTTAAGTTAGGGACCCTCCCTAGATTCTTTCAAGAGCCCAGAGGTCCAAGCCGAATTCAATCTCCCATTCGGCAGGTCGGAGGAGGGCTGCGTGGCTGCAGACTCCATGTGCATGGGGGCGAGGCGATGAGAGGGGTGAACTCAACACATGGTCTGTGCCCCGGAGAAGCTCGCAGTGGAGGACAGAGGCAGATGGACAGAGCCCACTTTACTGATGGCATCTCCGCTTGACCGGTGGTTCAGGGGGACCTCACTGTTGGATCCCAGGGAAGCAGCAGAGAGCACGTATGCTCACACCTGGACAAGACAGGCGCTTTTGTGCGGGTCTGAGAAGGAGACCAACATGTCCCCATGTGCTTCACTAACATCATCTCCCCAACATTTGCAACGACCCCTCTGAACGCGCTCAAGGTCCAACAGGCAGCAGTGGGAGACCTGGGATTCAAACCCAGATCTGCGCAAAAGCAAAGCTCAGGCCCCTCCCCCTGCGAGGTTCTATCAGGGGTGTCCAACCTCTTGACGTCCCTGGGCCACACTGGAAGAAGAGTTGTCTTGGGCCACACATTAAATACACAAACACTATTGAAAACTGATCAGAGAAAAAAAAGGTTTTAAGTAAATTTATGATTTCATGTTGGGCCACATTCATAGCCATCCTGGGCCGCATGCAGCCTGCAGGCTGCAGGTTGTACACTCGTGCCTAAGGATTCCTCCACATACCGTCTGGGGACACCCTTCCAAAGCTTAGGTACTCTGCACCCCATGCTGGGGGCCGAGTCTGGGATTTACTGAAAAGAGCTTTATGCAGTTGCTGCGCCTCAGGGACTGGAAACAAAGCAGGGTCTCCTTCCTCTCCAGCCCGGGATGCACGCAGCAAAGGCATAAAACAATGTGTGATGGACAGGGCGAGGCAGCAAGCCTATCCCTGTACCACATCCAGTCACTCGGTGGAAACAAGCCCAGGCTGCTCAGCTTCCTACTTCTAACTCCAGGCTCTCTGATTCTCCCGCACATGCTGAACACAGAAGCCACTAGTGTGGACCAGATATGATGTTCCCTGCCTGGTGATACAGACGCAGCTCATTTGTCATTGTTTTGAGCCAACAGCAGCCAGGGGTCATTTATTATGTTGACAGGGGAATCCTGGACCAGCAGAGGTATCTCAGCATTGCTGATGCCAGAGTCTCTCATTCCCTGAGTCATGCCACAGCCCTGGATCAGCACTGAGAGAAGGGGCCAGGTATCTGGGGACAGCTGCCTCTGCCAGGCTGGTCCTGCTCCTGGCTGGGTCTTTCAGAATGAACATAAGGAGCTATCATTGTGTTCTTCTCAGCTGAGAACATGTCTGAGCGGTGGCTTTGGTCCAGGGCACTAGCTGAGCACAGGGCCCGCCACACAAAAGTTCAGGGCTTAGCACACCCTTGATTCATGCACTGATTTGTTTAAAAATGAGCACTGAGCCCCTACAACGTCTCAGGTACTATTCCTTTTCCTCCCACAAGCTGACCGTGCTCTTGCCTCAGGGCCTTCGCACTTGCTCTCTTCTCTTCTGCAAATTTCCTTCTCCCACCCCCAAATGCAGCAAAGTTCTCCTCCTCCTTGAAGTCTCTGGTCAACCTGGCCTTCTCCATGAGCACCACCCTGACTACCCTCTACGAAATCGCAACCCCACTGCTCGCTGCATCCCTGGCACTTCCGGTCTTCTTTGCCTTTTCTATGGTTTCTCTCTTCCACTCCTGTGCTACTCTACGGCAGCGATTCCCAACTGGTGTGCCTCGAGAATTTATAAAACATGCAACACCTGACTAATTTAGTCAAGGCCACTGGCCTCTTGTCCCGTACATTGTCAAATTAAAAAATGACAACAGCCGACACAACAATAGCCATCCAGTGTGAATGAATCAAACTCGTACCTTTTTGTCAGATCAGCGAAATACGTATCTGTGGGTGTGCTGCAGAGTTTTAGTAATTAGTTCACGGGTGCCGGGAGCTGAAGAAGGTTGAAAATTGCTGCTCTGTAGAACCCTGTTATGTAGTTGAACTGTATGTTGTGCTGTCAATGATATGTTTCTTTCTGCTCAAATATTCAATTCACGAGAGCAAGGCCTTTGTATCAGTCACTGGTAAATCCCAAGTGCCCAGAGTAGTGGCCAGCACACAGCAGACACGTAGTAAATAGTCACTGAATGAACTATAACCTGGTACGCTCGCACACAACTTCTACAGACCCATCTCCTTAAAGACCTAAGACGTCAAACCGGCTGCTATGGCCTTGAGAGCAGTCTGCAAGGGGAGAGTCCCGATCCAGACCCCAACGGAGTCAGACCTGGGGAGGCGGTCCCTCGGTGCCACTGCCCGCTGCTTCCGCGGCCATCTCCCCACCAGACTGAGCTCCCCGAGGGCAGACCGCGTGCTCTGTCTCCTTCGCCCACACATCCTTGAGGGCCCGGCACGAGGCTGCCCAAGGAAGCAGGCATTGGGAAGCACAAGGTGAAGGAATTTCAGCCATCATTTATCAAGTACCGTCCATGTGCCGGCACAACGCTGAGCCCCTAATTCACATTCTTTCTTCCAAGGCTACCTAAAAGGTAGGTATTAGTTCTGACCCTGTCTAACAAATGAGATTTAGGCTGAGTAATTTGTCCAAGCTTACAGGCATAATAGATGGCAAAGCAGGGGTTCAAACCCAGGCTTGTCTGGCTCCTGAGATGGAGATCTGAAAGTGTGTGTTCTACCCCAGCAGTGGGATGAAAGACAAGGAGGGAGAGAGGGAGGCAAACAGGAAGAGGGGGAGGGAAGAAGGGAGGGAGGGAGAGAAAGACGAAGGAAAGAAGGAAGGGTACCAGAAAGGAAGAGGAAAGGCGGGCGGGTGGACCCCATGCCAGATGGAGCAGAGAGGTCTGGACGAGCTGACCAGAGCCGGAGGGCTGCTCCTGCTGGCCGGACGGGAGTCCACTGCAGCTCTGCCCCTTCCTCATCGCCCAGAGTGAGCACAGAGATGGCACCTCTTGTCCTAGAATAGACTTTATTTCAGTTAATTCTTTTCAATCTCTCTCTCTCAGCTTGAATGAACTAAGGGAAAAAATAAATTCGAGTGGGTAGATAATCTAAAAATTGTGTCAGGGAGTAGTGGAGAAATGTACTTCCTCTGAAAATCCCTATAAAAAGAAATCATCACAGCTCCATCACTGCCCCCCACCCACACATGTACATGTTGTGGTGAACACTGCGATTAGTCTGGGCATGTGAAGGAATCTGCTTCAGAACCTGCTCCAATCACCTGGCTTTCACTTAGAACATGTGTGTGGCCATTTCTGCAGATACCCAGTGCTGGCCTTAGGGGCCTTCATTCACCTTGGCCTCCTTTAACCTGGTCAGTCAAAGCCACAGCCTACACGCCTGCCTGATAACTTGTATCCTCCTTGGTCCAGCAGAGAGCCCCACCCACAGGCAATCAGCATATGAAGTAACTCAAAGGGCTTTTGAGAGAACTACTCCGCAGAGTTCTATGAATGAGAGTGTTGGAGATCCTTCAGGAACTCCAGAAATCCTGCCAGTGCCCCCTCCTTTCTCCTGGGGGCACAGCAAATTGGTGTCACCATGCCAAGACTAGGGCAGGAATTACTGGGGGCCATCTGCCGGGTGGCCTGGAGAAAATTAAACATATATGTTGCATGAATGAATGATTGAATTGGTCTTCCAGCAGGAGAACCTGTAAAGAGGAAAGTCTAGTAGGGGCCTTTCAAATCTAGTTAGTCCCAATCCTGGGGATTTCTGGAAGAAAAAAACAAAAACACCAGCTTGGAAAGTAGCGTAGAGCTGTGGAAAGAACAGAAGTCAAGCCAATTCAATGGATATTTCCTAGGGCCTCTCACAAAACAGCAGGACCCTACTCTGACAATGCTTATGGTAGAGGGGCAGCTGGGAAGCAGGTGTACCACAGGGAAGGGCAGGGAGTTCGCAGAAGGAAGGAAAAGAGGGGCAAACAAGAGGGAGGGGGAGACGCAGTTCACCTCCACCACAGTGAGTTAAGCTCTGCCACAGGCTGGGCCGCGTCTCCGTGCAGGCTGGGAACCTGTCCTGTCCCTACTTCCTTGTGCTCTCCTGGTGATGCTTCCCATGTAAATTCTTAGGATCCAGAGGCACCCGTCTTCTTGTGCATCCCAAGGGGGAGTGTGGGTCTGATCACACACAACTAGAGAAATCAAAGGTGTTACATCTACTGGGGTGAAGGAACTGGGACCCAAAACCTCTGAAGCTGGGACCCAAAACCTCTGACTCCTGACAGACCCCACAGATGTAATGTCCTCTCAAATCACACACGTCCCTGAAATGGCTGAGAGACCACGTTCCCCTGTAGCATGGGGATGTGCAGGCTTCACCTGGGCAGACAAAATAGGAATACGCTTACATTTAACCACCACCTGCCCCCAGAGTCACCTGTTGGACGGGAGAGAATTTATTATGGTTCAGCAAGCCCTTTACAGGTAAGGCCCCGGTACCCATAAAGGCCCTTTCGGTCCCGTGGCCTCTGCTAAGAGAAGGTGAGGAAGGGCAACCAGGTGAGGTGCCACTCAAAAGGCGCTTGGGAAGTCACATCAGCAAGACGGCAAAAGAGGAAGCCCCAGACTTTGTTCCCCGACAGAGACACTCATTCACAACATACAGTCCAAAAACTTTTTGTGAGAGCTCCAGAAGCCATTTAAGAAGTGGCAGTGCACCAGGCAAGCTCAAAGTCAAAAGCGGTCACTTTGAAAAGGGCGAGAAAAGCCATTTCACAGCCATCACTGTAGTGTTTGCCCCCAGCCAGCATAGCTCAGCAAGACTGGGAGGAATATCCCAGCCAGCAGCTTCACCCTTGGCAAAGAAAGAGAAGAAAGGGATGCAAGTCCAATCATCCTGCTTTTCGGAGAACTACCCAAGGGACTGGCTTCTGTCTCTGGACTTAGAGTGCAAACAGGAAGCCGGCACACTCTGGACGCAGAGAAGCCCTGAGGAACAAGAGTAGAGCACAGTGCTTGTTGTGGCACCAGAACACCTGCAGTACCAGAGACAGACACCAGAGGGAGCAAAACATTATAAACTTCTGGTGGAGAAAGGCAAAACTGACAAACTATACACACAAGTCCGGAGAAAACACATTCCTGGACAAGGTTTGAGAGCCTCCAGAAGCTCTAGCCAAGCTAGTTGAGGAAAGTCTGCCCCTGTATGAAGCCAGTCCATAAAGACAGGGGAGGTGGCTGTTTTTTCAAAGGCACAAATCACAGCAAAAAATAATAAGGCACAGGAAGGCATGGCCCAATCAAAGAAGCAAAATAAGTCTCCAGAAACCGACACTAAGGAAATGGAATTCCATGAGTTAGTGACAAAAAATTCAAAATAATCATCTTAAAGAAACTCAATGCACTACAAGAGAATACAGACCACTGAACAAGATCAGAAAAACAATGCATAATAAAATGAGAATATCAACAAAGAGATAGAAATGACAAAAAAGAGTCAAATGGAAAATTTAAATCTAAGGAATATAATAACTGAATTGAAAAATTCACTAGGAGGGTTCAGCAGCAGGCTTGATCAAGCAAGAGTCAGTAAGTTCAAATACAGGTCCTTTTAAACAATCAAGTCAGAGGAAGAAAAAAAGGAAAAAAAATGAAGACAATACAGAAAGCCTAAGGGATTTAGGGAACACCCCCTAGAGGACCAATGCACACACCACAGGAATCCAAGAAGGAAGAGAAAGAGAAGCAAGCAGAGCTTATTTAAGGAAATAATGGCAAAAAACTCCCCAAATCTGAGGAAGGAAATGTATATCCAAAATCAAGAAGCTCAAAAGACTCCACCTAGAATGAACCCAAGGAGCCCCACACTGAGATGCATTACAATCAAGCTGTCAAAAGTCAAGGCTAAAAGAGAGGCTCAAAAAAAGCAGAGGAAAATCGATTTGTCATATACAATGGAGCTGTCATCAAATTACCAGTGGATTGCTCAGCAGAAACCTTGCAGGCCAGAAGAGAGCAGAGTAGGAAGATACATTCCAAGAACCGAAAGGAAAAAACTGCCAACCAAGAATATTATAACTAGCAAAACGGTCCTTCAAAAAATTAAGGAGAAATAAGGACCTTCCCAGATCAGTAAAAGCGGCAGAAGTTCATCACCACTGGGCCTGCCTTACAAGAAACTGTTGAAGAGTTCTTCAAGTTGAAATAAAAGGACTCTCCAAGGCAACATAAAAGCATATATGGTAAATACACAGAAAATAAAAAATCTTGTAATACTGTAACGTTAAAAGTATTTTATTTTAACATTAACATAATTTAAAAGTAACTCTTAAATCTGGTATAAAATTTGGAAAACAAACACTTAAAAAGTAACTATTATAAAACTATGTTAATGGCTCTGGTTGGTGTGGCTCGGGGGATTGAGCACTGACCTGCAAACCAAAGGGTCACTGGTTTGATTCCCAGTCAGGGCACATGCCTGGGTTACAGGCCAGGTTCCCAGTAGGGGGGGCATGAGAGACCACCACACATTGATGTTTTTCTCTCTTTCTTTCTCCCTCCCTTCCCTCTGTCTAAACTAAATAAATAAAATCTAAAAAAAACCTATGTTAATGAATACACAATATAAATAGATATGATTTGTGGCACTGATAACATAAATTTGGGGGGAGAGATATAAAGGAATAAAGTTTTTGTATGTGTTAAAGTTAAGTTGTCATTGGCTTAAAACAGATTGTTCTAACTATCTAGAGAAATTCACAAAAGAAAGTAAGAAAGGAATCAAAACTGGTCACTACAAAAAAATCAGTGAGACACAAAGAAAAGTAGCAAGACAGGAAAAGAAGAACAAAATATAAGACATACATAAAAAATTAATAAAATGGTAATAGTAAGTCCTTCTCTATCAGCAATTACTTTAAATGTAAATGGATTAAATTCTTCAGTCAAAAGATGGAGTGGCTGAATAGCTAAAATAAAATCTAACTATATGCTTGCTATGGGACTCACTTTGGGTATATGGTAAAAATTGACAAAACTTTAGTAGAATAACTAAGAAATGAAGCAAGACTCAAGAAACAAAAATCAGAAATGAAATAGGAGATATTAAAACTGATGCCACAGAAATAAAGATCTTAAGGGAGTATTATTAACAATCATATGTCAGCATATCAGATAACTTAGAAGAAATGAATAAATTTCTAAAAACTTCCCACCAAGACTGAATCATGAATAAAAAACTGAAATAGACTTGTAACTAGTAAGAAGATTGAATTAGTAATCAAAAGCCTCCCAACAAAGGAAAGCCCAGGACCAGATGGCTTCCCTAGAGAATTCTACCAAACATTTAAATAATAATTAACAACAGTCCTTCTCAATTTCTTCCAAAAAAACTAAAGAAGGAACACTTCCAAACTCATTTTATGAGGCCAGCATTACAATTTTGATCTGACATCAAAATCAGACAAAGATACTATAAAAAAAAACAAACTACAGACCAAAATCCCTGATGAATATGGATGAAAAGTACTCAACTAAACATTAGCAAACCGAATTCAATGACACATTAAAAAGGTTATAATCACGGCCAAGTGGGATTCATTCCTGGAATGTAAAAACGGTTCAACGTGGACAACTCTATGAATGAACTCGGGCCTTTTCTCCCACCATACACAAAAATTCACTGGAAACGGATTCGAGCTCTAAATGTGAGGCACGAAACGATAAAACTCCTAGAAGAAAACATAGGGGGAAAGTTTCAGGACATTGGATTTGGCGATGACTTCTCACATATGTCACCAAGGACACAGGAAACAAGAGCAAAACGAGACAAACGGAACCACATCAAACAGAAAACTTCTGCACAGCAGAGGACACAGTCAGCCATGAAAAGGCAACCTATAACACGGGAGAAAATGTCTGCCAACTGCGTATCTGACTATCCAGAATATACAAAGAACTCCTATAACTCAACAACCAAAAACCAATAATCTGATTTTAAAACGGGCAAAAATGGAAACAGCTATTTTGGTGAAGGTAGGCAAATGGTCAGCACACATGAAAAGATGTTCATCATCATGAATCATCACGGAAATTCAAATCAAAATGATACATCAGTTCACAATGAGGATGGCCACTAGAAAAAAAGGCAGCAAGTGTTGGTGAGGATGAGTAGAAACTGGAATCCTTGCACACTGGTGGTGAGGATGTAAAATGGTGTAGCCACCATGAAAAATAACGGTATGAGGTTCTCCAAATGACTAAAAAATAGAATTACCACATAAGCCAACAATTCTACTCTTGGATATATGCCAAAAAAAATTGAAAGTATTTGCACATCTATGTTTATTGCATCCTTAATCACAATCGCCAAGAAGTGGAAGGGACCTAAATGTCCATCAACAAATGAATGAAGAAAATGTAGTATATACATACAGTGAAATACTCAACCATAAAAAGGAAGGAACTCCTGTAATATGTTGGAACATAGATCAATCATGAGGGCATTAAGCAAGCAAAATAACCTCACCACAGAAAGACAAATACTGCATGACTTTACTTATACAACGTATCTTAAGCAGTCAAACTCTTCGAGACAGAAAGTAGAGCCGGTGGTTGCCAGGGGCCAGGGCAGTGGGGAACGGGCAGCTGCTGTTCAATTGGTTACAGAGTTTCAGTTTTGTAAAAAGTTCTAGAAATCTGTTGCATGGCAAGGCTCATGTGGTTAGCACTACTGTCTGTACTGGACACTTAAAAATAGTGAGAGGGTAAATTTTGTGCAATATGTTTTCTACCACAAGAAAGACAAGGAGAGGCGGCTTGGGAGTTTGGGTGTGATTTATAGAGAGCAATGACAAGGGCAGTGGGACAGCCACCAACTGCCGACTTGAACTTCACCCCTTCCAATTAGAGGGAAAAACCATGTCCGCTCCTTCCATATGCTCTGAGAGGCCTTTCCAGCCTCCCCTTCCTGATTTACTTTTCTTCAGAGCACTTATCCCCACTCAACATAATGTTACATATTTATTGTACTTACTTAGCTGTTTATTGTCTGCAAATAAGCAGACAAGCAAGCTCCCAGAGGGCAGGGATTTTTTTATTATTATTATTTCTCTCTTGCTTGCTGCTGAATCCTCAGTCTAGAAAAGTGTATTGAGCAGATGCACAACACCTATCTGAGGAGGGAGGGAATGAATGAATGAATGAATGAATGAATGGATGGATGGGGAGTTGGGGAGACCCAGGTGGGGCATCTGAAGTCTGAGGCTCCTGTCCTACATTTGACAATCTTGGTAACGGGAGAAAAGAGGGGAGGAGGAAGACAAGGACAAACTAGGAGGAGCAGATCTTTGGGTTGGGTTTGTGGGGGCAGTCAGACCAGCTTCTGGTGTATGAGGGATGGGGAAATCTTGTCCACTCGGAGGTCTCTGCCCCTGGTTCCTTCTGGTTCAGCAGAAGAACACACACTATGTCCATCAGCTCTTGCTAGTTTGATGTAGCTGTTTTTTCTCAAAGCTACTAGATCAACAGACTCCACCCATCATACTGAAAGGTCCTCAGTCTCCCCACTTTTCATTCCTAGCTCAGTGCTTTTCTGAGCATTTGCTAGGTCTGGGGGGGAGGCCCAACAATGCACATTTCTAACGAGCTTCCAGGTGATGCTGATGTACAGCCTTGCTTGCAGAGGCTGATTCTCAACCTTGTGGCACCTGAGCAGCTTTGTACAATCACAATGCCCAGCTCCCCCACCCAGGTCAGTTACATTAGCATGCCTGGGAGTGGGAGCCCGAACTGGTGCAGCCCACGCTGAGCAGCAGCTCTCCAGGGGCCCTCCAAAGGCACTAACTCACAAGGAAGCACAGCCCCAGTGCTGGACCCTGCAGCCCTTCTCAGCCAGCTGCCATGCCCTTCCTTGACAGCCGAGGGGCTGCTGGGACTTCACTGTTGCTGCTGGGGGTCCACAGAGAGCGTGTGCTGACACGGTCCCACTTGATCTGGGACGTGAAAGGGCATGACAGCTCTTAGACAGCCAGAGGAATGCTCCTGTTTTCTTCCGCCTCCTGACTTCCACTTCTCACTCGTCTCTCCAGCTAGGAGGGAGCTGTCACCCCTCCCAGTCCAGTAGAACAATGGACTTCAACCACTCCTGCCCCAGACACCTTTGTCCCCCGCCTCCCCAGAGGGCAGTCGGCACCGTCTGGAGAGTATTTGATTCCCTTTGATCCAGAACCCCTGCTTTCTCCTGACCCTCAGGCTAGAGTCCTGGTCTGGTCTTTTATTCATTCACAGTGAATTTTCTCTCTGTGCCACTCCATCTCACCCAGCATTTTAATTTTCACAGACCTCCCCTTACCCATTAGAGAGGACTACACTTTTACAAATCCCAGCTGTGCTCAGGGTTCAAGTTCTTCTTCATGAAACCCCTAAACCCGATGTAAACCAGGGGTGTGGCCAGTCATCCCCAGAGTTCTGTAAGGAGACATCTGACCAGGGGACAGAGACGCCCACTGCAGAGGGTGCAGCCTGATTCCTAAACATTCTCACATCTGAACCTCAGCAGTGACTCTGCCAAGCTGCCCTGTCATGCACGTCTGGGCACTTGCTCTGTGCCACGCCCTCCTTTACATGCTTTGTCTCGCGAAATCCTCCCCAAAGCCCTGGGAGGCCAGCACTGCTGCCACCACACACAGGGCAGAAGACCTCTGAGGCACAGGGAACAGTAAGTCACCCAAGGTCACACAGCTAGAAAGCTGCTGAGTGAGGATGTGAACCCAGGCAGTTCAGATCCAGAGCTGCCCATGGGTTCAACCACTACACCCTAGGGTCCCGCATGCCCTTCACCTCGACAACAACCCAGGCAAGGTTGCATTCGGGTCTTGATAGTATAGGTGCAAACCAGCTTCTCAGCAAAATAATCTCCCCAAATCACCCAGGTAGTGAGCCATGGATCAAGGACTCAGATCTAAGACAGACTCAAAATTCTCTCAGACTGGGGAAGAAAAACAGGACACAGAAGATGGAACCATCCACTCATTCATCTGCTCATCCGTTCATCATGCACGCGGCCCACGCGAGTCGACGTTTTCTGGGGGCCGGGCCGGTGCTGCGTGCTGAGAATCCAGAGAGAAACCAGCCATGACCCATGTCTTCCAGAGCTCACGTCAACTTTTGGAGACAAGCTGCGGGCTAGCGGGCGGGCTGGGGAGGAAAAAGGATGCAGAAGGGCAGGGAGCCCACTGAGCCTTGTCCTCTGGGAGATGAGGCAGCTGTGCGGAGGAAGTCTGGGGAAGTCCTCGTGGGCGCTGCTGCTCAAGTCCCAGGTGACACTCTCCCCCACGGACACGCACTTGCACGCAGTCACCCCGCCTTCCTTTCTTCCCACTGTCCTCCTCCTCGCCTGCTCCGAGCTTCAGATTCATAGGCACAGCACAGAAAGAACCCAAAGGGACGGTGTGCTCCCCCAGTGGATCGATGCCAGGCTGGCATCCCAACTTATCATCCCAAGGTCCCAGAGAGAAACCAAATTGTAACTGTCAGGAACACGAGAGAACTGTCAAAAGCAGATAAAATCAGCCACGTAAATTGTGAAACCGAAGTCACAGTTCTATTTGTTCTGCGAGAATGAACATCTCACTGTTTTTTTTTTTTTGTCAAGATGGAAAATAAAAACAAAGACAGACTAAGGGCTTTGCAAGGATTTCATCTTTGTGGAGAAACCCACCACCAAGTCTCACCTTCCCGCCCCCTAAACCGATATCCACGCCCATTCAGCAAACCCACAGGACGTCTTAGGATGGGCGTGGGTGGGGGCACCGTCAGAAACGGTTAGGGCCCAGTCCCGACCTTTAAAGAAATTATGCCATATTGCTGAAAAGACAACCCTACATTTGGCTAACAAAATTAGAATATAATGCCAGGCCAAACAGAATAAAACAGAAGAACAACTCAGGGAGTGACTAACTCCACTACGGCAGAACAGAGCTGGCTTCTTGGAAGAGGTGACATCTGCCACGAGCCTTGGAAGAAGAGTAAGTTTTACCCGATGGAGAGGGAAGAGAAGGGGACTCCAGAGACCGGAAAAGGCAAAGGGAAACACAGAGGCTGGAGCAGAGTAGAGAAAGGCAGGCGGAAATCAAAAGACCCTTCGGAAGCCAATCTGCATTCTGTGCGCCAACCAGATTGGTTGACGAGGGATTCCCGCCAGGGATGCTGGGCCATCAGGGGTCCCGGACTCCCTGGGTTGGAGAGTGGATGCAGCCCCCGTGTGCCCCCGGATGCACACACGTAGGCTGTGCACGGACAGTGCAGGCACACTTCCCATCACCCCCATGTTGCACGCACGCACACGTGTGTGCATGCATGTGTGCCTGCATGCGTGCGTGCAATCGCATGGGTTGGCAGCGATGTGGCAGGCCATTCTGCTGAAGCCCTGCAGCACTGTTGCTGCGCACCAAAATAGCATCAAGCAATTTAGGTCAAGAAGTAAGGGCTGTGTTATTATTACTAGTTACTGGTGAAGTTATTTAATAAGAATGTCACATCCAATTGAGACCATGGTGGGAATTGTCAGCAGGAAGAATGTAATTACACTAACTGGAGGCGCTCCGGGCCCCGCTGTGTGCACACCTCCACAGACCCACAAGGAGAGGGGCCCTCCCAGCCCCACGCCACTCGGAGGCATTTCCTTGGCTGGGGCCTCCGTGCCAGGCCTTGGAACAGCCGACCTGCACCACCCCTGTCCGGGCCCCGGGACAGGTTTTTGAGGGGGTGTCTCCAGGACACACTGGGACCCCTTTGCTCAACGCCCCCAGGGCCGGACAGAGAGAAAACAGAGAGACCCAGGGACCCAAAGAAGAAACATGCAGGAGAGAGAGAGATGGGCAGGGAGAAAAAGACACAGAAGCAGACATAGCAAGAGGCTGCAAAACACAGACCGAGGGAGATGAAGAGGAGAGAATAGGACACGAAGGGACAGAAGTGACAGAAACACACAACGCAGGGCAAGAATGAATCCGGGCAGAACAGCAGTGACTGAGGGAGGGATGTGGAGTGAGAAGCAAGAGGAGCCGCAAGGTCCCCTCAGCCTCCTGATGGAGGCTGGCAGGTCACCCAACTCGAACACCCCACGTGCGTTACTGGGGAGAAGTGGGGACCACACACATACATGCAGGCCATTGGGAGCAGCTTAGCTTTAAATGGAAGAAGAACAGCACAGTAGCCAGAGGGGTTCAGGGCCCAAAGAGAGCCCCCTTTTTTATTCTGAATGTATTTTAAATTTAAAGAGTAAAGGAGGTGGAGAAGAGAGAAGAACCAAACCCCAGAAGGTGAGACAGAGAACCGGGGACTGCAGGAGGCACCCCACCTCTCCTTCAGGGAGCTGGGGGAGAGGAGGGGGAGAGTGCCACAGGCACAGGTAACAGGGAGGAAGTGGGGCGGGATGTGGGACAAGCCCATGCTTGATGGTCTGGATGTTCTCTACTGGCCAGGCCACCTTGTGATGGAGCCGGAAATTTGTGTCTTGGAATGGTCACTCTCAGGAGTAAAGGAGGAGGCTGACCAGGTAGCCGGGAGGAGGAGGAGGGTTAAGCTGTGTCGGGCTCAGAACACAGTGGCAGCAGAACGCACAGCCCGGGGCGGGCAGAGAGTGGGCTTGCCAAACTGCACCAGGGCAGGGCAGGTGCAGCAGAGGGCCACAGGGGAGGGTCCTGACCGGCCCTAGTCGGGAAGGGGCGGGCAGAAGCTGTCTGATAGAGTGGAGCTACTGTGGGGCTGGAGGTCTCCAGCTTTTGAAGAGGCTTGCACAGCTGGGCACTGTGCCCACACCTATTGTCCACCCGCCTCTCGTGCCTTCTGGGTCCTGGGTTCTCCTTGCCCAGCGCTGGCAGGCCATGACCTCAGTGTGCCTTTGGCCTGTGGTCCTCGCTTCCTCCTCCCACCCAGGCACCTCCCTCTGCCTTCTCAGCAGTCGGCCTCAGCTGCTCCCTGGATCCGCTTCTGCTCCACACCAGGGCCGTGGGCATTCTTCCTCCCACACTGGACTCTGAGCTCAGTGCAAACCGGTTTGAGGGCTCCTCTGCTCAACACTCAGTCCAGCCCAGGCAGCTGAGCCCTGCCAGGCCCACCCACCCTGGCTCTGGAAGCTTCCGAGGCTCCTCCTCAGAGTGCTGGAAGGACTAAGTGTGAAGAGACTGAGATAGAAAAACTCATAGAAACTTTGGGAAATCACATCTCTTCCAAACGCTGCACCACCCACAGGCAGTCTGAAGGTGTGGCCCCTCCCACCCTCCTCCCCTCAGAAAGCACAGACAGCACTGGCTCCAAGTCAGCAGGTTCTCAAAAAAGCTGCAGCTCCTCGCAAGAAAAGTCCCGGGTGTTGAAGGAGGCCCGAAGGTCAGCCGGAGGCACAGACTCCATCCTGCTGAGCTCCCAGCGCCAGGCTGGTGCCTCCCCGAAGGGCCCGAATGGCCTGCGGGCTCCATTGGGCTGCGGGCCTGGCCAGGCCCTGGCTATTGCCAGGCACTGTTGCCAAGCACAGACTCACACACTGAGCCATCAGAAAGCTGCCTGCATAGGGAAAAATAGCCCTCAAGCGTGGTCTGGGAGGGGTCTGGCATGTAAACTCTGTCACTCAGGAAGAAAACGACTTGGGGAAAGGGACTTCAAGGTCAAGGCCTGATCCACAGCAAGGCCTGAGAGCTGGAAGCTGGGACCCAGTCTAAATAAGATCCTCACGATGCCCAACTCCTAACACACACACACTGGCATCTACAGACACATGTGTCCACGTCCGCCACACACCTGCATGCACCTGTACAGAGTTCCACCGCGTGCGCACAGTTCTCCAACACACCGTGCATGCCCCATGCTGCCACACCCCCATCCTGGATGCAGGACTCAGTGGGTCCTCTTGCTGCTACCAGGACCCCTGTGGCTTTCCCGAATGATCTGTGCAAAGCTCTAGGTGTCTCTTCTGCCTGGCAGTGTGTGTGTGTCTGGTGAAATTATGTGTGTGTGAACATACATGGGAGGAGAAGCCTTGCATGCACGTGTACTTACATAAATAAGAACACATGGAAGCGTACGTGTGCATATGGGGGTATTTAAAGAACCCGTCATAGCTACGGTTAAATCTGCGCTGCCCCCCACGATGGCAGACACGCACACATTCGGGGGCGTCAGCCACCCGGCTGCTCTCTGCTCCCAGCCCACACCCCAAGCATGCCACAGTACAGAGGGGAAGAGCCAGCATGGTCTGTGACTCCGCCCCATGTGCCACCTGCAGGCTGTGTGACCTTGGGCACCCTGCTTACCCTCTCTGAACCTCAGCTCCCTCACCTTTAAATCAAGGATAATAACATTTATAATAATAACAGGCATGCTGGGAAGATTAAATGAGATTACGGATGTGAAACGGCAGGCACAGGGAACTCGATAAACATTAATTACCACTCGTTCTCTCCCTTCCACTCACCCTGTGCCTTTCATTCACACCGCTGATGAGTATTTATTGAGTGTTGACTGTGTGTTGAGTCTGCCACAGGCACTGGAGGTGCCTGATCCCTATGTTCCTCCTCACACAGCCTGGTTTCTAGGGGGCGGAGACAGATGACAAGCAACGCAACAATAAGCAAATAAAATAATAAGCACCATGAGGGCTACACAGGAGCTGATGTGGTGGAGCTGCATCTGCAGGGGTCCATCCCTGATGATGTTACTCTGGAGCAGAGACCTGAAGGGGGAGTAAGAGTGAGCTAGCGAAGACCTGAGGGGGAGAGCATTCCAGGCAGAGGCAAGAGCAGGTGCAAATACCCAGGGACAGGAACAGCTGAGGGCAAGAAGGATGGCACTCCTGGGGCATAGAGAATGCAGAGGGAAAGGTGGGAGATGAGATGGGGGCAGGTGGGCCGTCTGGGTGCCCATGAGGGAGGGGAGGCCCAGTTTGAAATGCATCTTTTAGGATCTCTCTCTGACTGCTGAGGAGGAATGGGTGCAGGTGAGCAAAACGGAAGCCGCAGACCAGCCAGGCAGCTGCAGTTTTAAGGGCTCGTCCTGCCCCATCCCTACCCGCAAAGCCCCTCTGCCTCCCACCCACCCTCGGACCCCTTTCTCCAGGTGGAGACTGTCGCCAGGTGACTGTCGCCAGGTGACTCCAGACGACAGAGGTCACACTTTCCAGCTCCCTGTGAGCACGCTTTCAAAGGCCACGTCCTCGGGAGATGTTCCCTGGTCCCCACCTCTGCGCCTTCACAGCACTCGGTTCCCGGTTCAAAGGACAAATCAATGCCATCTGATGCTCCTTTGTGCACCTGCCCACTAGATACAGAGCACATAGTAAAAGCTCAATAAACGTACCCCTTCTGGGCATAAACATCCTTCCGATTTTCACCTGGCTCACATGCCTGACCTCTAAGGAGGAAGAGTCGTGGATGGGGGAGGGCCCTCCTTGGAGCACAGACCCACGCTAAAGGTCAGGCAGAGCACCACGGTGCCAGAGCACCCCTCCCAAGAGATAAGAGAGAATGAGAGACCTGTGCACCCCACTTGCTGACTCTTTGTCAACATCCCCTTTCCCTAGCAAAGCCTACACCTCCACCCTTGCCACGCGACATGCAGAACTCATCCCAAGCCCTGATGAGCAGCAGGTGGCACCCAAAGAGACCCACCCTGCTTGTGACCCACTTCTCTCTGTGACCTTCTTCTTCCTGTTAGGACTCTGATTCCCCTCCTCTACTCCCTTCCCAGGCAGAGCCCCTTGCTGCCTCCCTGCTGCTCCCAAACTCACCCCGTCAGCAAACACTGGTGGATCACCTAAACCTCAGTTTCAGTATTAGGTCCTAGGACAGGACGATGGACAGGACGTGGCCCCTGACCTGGTACAACCTAGCACTTCTCTCCTTTAAAAATATCACTTCTTATCATACGTAGCTGTCCACCAGATTGCCAGCTCCTCCAAGGCCAGTACAGGAGCTTGTTAAGGATGTTGTCCCAACGTCTAGCACAGAACCCTACACAAAGTGGTCTAAATAGTGGAAAAGGCAAGCTTTTCGAAATCATGATGGTTCCATTAACTCAGCCAGCCCATAGTGGTTGAAGTGTATATTGTTACAGGCTGTGCAAAAGGCTGTGTCTGACAGTTCCCCACTCCAAGTCCTCTTTCCCAAAGGGGGGCTGTGCAGCTCAGTGGAGGAGAGTGTGCCTGGGGGTGAGGGAGGGGGATGGGTGCAGGGGACTAGGCGAGGCGGCAGGCATGGGGGAACAGGGTGTTGCCGGGGTGTAAACGAAAGCCAGACCGGCAGAAAGGGAGGGAGCTTTGGGGTGCTATGCTGCCTCATGTTTGTGTCTGCATCACTTTAGAAACATCTGTTTGCCTGAAAACAGCCTTCATACTTTGCCCTCAAACTTCAAACTCCATTTTTTAATCTCAACTCATCACGGCAACAGCCTGAAGAGGGGAAATCATCAAATGGGAGTTTCTTTTCTCTTTCACAGGCCCGAGGGACGAAGGGCTGAAAAGCTCCCTTCAGGTTAATTCAGAAATGTGACAACCTCACATCTTCATTTTCAATTAAGTAATTACTGTATCACTATAGTAACACTTGCTGCCCTATTTTAGAAATAAAAAAAGACATTAACACACATTCAATATTTACTTTTATATAATCTAGAATGAGAAAGCCCTTTCTCTACATATAACACGAAACTGGAAAGCCAAAACTTGGGCAAACTGGATTACATAAAGTTGTAGAACCTCAGTATGTACGTCTATACAAACCAACCAACCATGGAGCCTAAAGTAACCACAGAGTCAAACAAACAAACCACGGAGCCTAAGGTAACCATAGAGTCAAACCAACCACAGAGTCTAAGGTAACCAGTCTAACAAACAAACAAGCAAACCGACCAACCAACCACAGAGTCTAAAGACAACTTCTAAACTTGAAGGAGAAATTTACCACACTGCTACAAAGAACCAATGTCTTTCATATGCAAAAAGTTCTTACAAATCAATAAGAAAAAAATTGAACAACGCCCTAAAAAATAAGCAAAGTACATGAACAGACAGTTTAAAGGAAAGGAATATATATGACTAAGAAACATGAGAAGATGCTTAATTTTATTTAGAATTAAAGAACAAAAATGAGATATCTTTCTTTTTAAAAAATATTTTATTTATTTATATTTAGAGAGAGAGGAATGAAGGGAGAAAGAGGGAGAGAAACATCAATGTGTGGTTGCCTCTTGTACACTCCCTACTGGGGACCTGGTTGCAACCTGGGCACGTGCCCTGACTTGGAATCAAACCAGTGACTCTTTGGTTTCCAGGCCAGCACTCAGTCCACTGAGCCACACCAGCCAGATCAAGATATCTTTCTGATACATATCAGATTGGTAAGTTTTTAAAAAGTTGTTGGAAATGTGCAGAGCAGTAGTTCCTAGACCAGCATATCCGCATGAACTGGGAATTTGTTAGATATGGTAATTCTCAATCCCAACCCAGACCTATTCGGCCTCACATTTATTGAATCAGAAACTCTTGGGTCCAGTCATTTGTACTTTGACAAGCCCTGGAGGTGATTCTCAAGCATGCTGACACGTAGAGAAACCAAGAACTCTTAAGTACTCTTGGTAGTATTTAAATTGATGCCATTGGGCACTTTTATCAGCATAAATGCATTACCTCAAGACAATAAATCCATAAACTCACTCTATAGACTAGTTCATTCATGTTGAAATCATTCACACACATACCACACACAGACACAGTTAGTATGGTATTGTTTGGGGTAGCCAAACTAGGGGAAACCTGAATGCTAAAGGACTGAGTGAGCCACTCATGGTAATTTATGGCATCCTATGTAACCGCTAAGAAGAATGAGATGAATCTGTACACGCCTACCCAGAAAAAGGTATTCGATTGAAGAGTGTTAAGAGGAAATGGCATGTTACAGAAGAGCATATTTGATGCATCTAGAATGATTTCATTTGTGTGAGATACAAAGAATTTGTTATATTGTATTTATACTTTCTTACGTTTTGAAATTTTCTGGAGTGATTCAAAGGAAGCTATTCATAAGTGGGACTAAAGATACGCAGAGAGGAGGTCTTGTACCACCACATGCTCTGAGTATTTATTAATTTTACAGTAGTTGAAAAGTAGTTAAAACTGACTTAAAAGAGAGAGAAAGATAAGCCAGAGAAGCGTGGCTGGGAGGGGAGGAAGATGGGATCATATGGGTGAGCACATTCTGGAGACGACCCAGGGCCCAGCTGAGAACCTCAGAGACCTCCTTGACGCTTTGTGTCAGCCACCCAGCGTGACAAAGAACAACTAAACTCTGTGTCACCGAATGGGTGGCTGTCACAATACATTACTTGGTTAACAAGAAAAAAATCCTGCATCTATTAAACAAGGCCAGGGCCTCTGAGCCACCTGCTGTCCCGTCCTGCGGGGCTGTTCCGCCCAACGGCGGGTGCAGCGGACAGTTCGCCGTTGGATCGCATCTGGGTGCCAGCAGCATGCAGACAGGTGGTTTCCACTGCAAATGACACGTGAGTGTAAACACCGGTGTAGACACATCTCATATTTGCCCATCAGAGTCAATAAGGACTGTGTTTGCTCATTAGAATAGACACGGCCTGTTTCCACAGAGGGGCGTGAACACAGTCTGTGACGGTGTTCCAGGCCTGGCAGGCCAAGCATTTCCACTAAGAACATCACGGAAACAAATAAGACAAGGGTGGAAAGGGGCCCAGGTCCCACTCCCAGGCAGTCCCTCCAGAGAGCCTTTGTATTTTACTCTCCCATTCGGCCTTTCTCTCCACCGCCAGCCCCTAAATGGTTTTTCTTGAACAATAAATTCCAAAACTCTGATTCATTTATTATTCAATCCACCCATCCACCCATCCTTGGGTTCTTTTTTCATTCGTCTATTGAAACACTCATAAATCTACCCATGCCATGAATCTACTCGTTGTGCCTTCCCTCAAGCCTTTCCTTCGACCATCCCATTCCATGGGCAAAACCCATCAAGCCAATCCTTCCGTCTATCCATTCATCCTTCCATTTGTCTTGCCTTTTTTCATCCATTCCACCCATCCATCCTCTATCTACCCCATCTATCCTTCCCACTTCACCAGCCTATCAATCAGCCCATATTTTTCTAGACTAGCCATTCATGCATTCATCTATACTCTCTATGCGATAGCTCTTTCATCTGTACGTCCATTCCTAGTACCCATCGGTCCCATCTAGATATCCACCCTAGCCACCCATCCACCCTTCCATCACCTACAATCTGTCTATCATTCATCTACCCCATCATCCCTCCATCACTCATTCACCCCCACCCAACCATTCATCAGTTGCATCTGCTCATCCCACCTCATAGCCTGAACCTGGTTATGCCTCCAGGTGAAGAGACTGGGACAATTAAGGTCAAATGACATTATAAGAAGAAAAAAAGTTGATTGAATCCCTGCTACTTTCTCTAAAGCCAGCTAAGCTCCTTTCACCCAGGACATATCTGAGGACTCTCAACGGCAAGTCTTTATCCAAGCTTCACATCCCTCCTCTTTCGTTCACGCCCTGACTCCACCGGTCTCTGATCATCTGTGATTCCTAGGTACAAACAAGAACAAAACATCAGGCTCAAAACCCACCTTCAATCTCTAATGCCCACCATGGACCCAAGTGACTACATGTTTCTTTCCCTCCTACTCCACCCCCACGTTGAACTCTGGCCTCAGGTGAGGCACCAGCCATGACACAATGTTTATGCCCCTAGCTCAGTTGACGTCCTGGTCTAGCTTGGTCCAACTGCATCTAAAACTATTCCGGATCAAGTGCCACTCAGCGAGGTTTCAGCTGGAGAGTGTGTCTTCCAAGTGGGAAGGCAAGCAATCTAACATTTAATGAACATCTACTACAAGGTGGGAACCATCTTAGGCACTTTCTATTTAACATCTAATTCCACCTTCACTGCAATTCTCTGACTTAGGCAAAGAAGCTCAGAGGGGTTAAGTAATTTGTCTAGAATCACACAGCTGCTGAAAGGCAATACAAGAATTCAAACCCAGATCTGACTCCAAAGCACTGGCTCTTTCCAACTCACACGAGCTGTCACTAAGAGGACCATGTCCAGGCTAACCCAGAGAGGAGAAATCAGACTGATAAGGAAGAAAAAGCCCCATTTTCACAACTGCTTCTCTAACTAGAAAGAAGAAAGAAGGAAAAGAAGGGAGGGGAGAAACCATATGAATTTTAAGTTATTACATACAGTGAGTGCAAACTGTGTCAGGTGTGGGCTAAAGGCTTTCTATATATTATATCATTAAAAAGAAAGTAATGTTACTTTGCTGATCCTCTGAGGGTCTCTCTGCTGTAGATGGAGATGGCTCTAGGCTGTTGGTGGCCACGAACAAAGAACTGAACAGACCCCACAAATCTAGGCAAAGCAAGTGAGAGAAAGTCTCTGGCATGATCCTCTGAGAGACAGGAGAAAGTCTAAAACCAGGAACGCCCACCAGGGCCAATACTGACTGTCAAAATATCCAGGGAAATGAGGGGAAAACCTGACCATCGGGATCCACTTCATCAGAGTCCAAATCCTGAAATGGCCCCACACCTCCCTGCAGCTGAAGTGGTCAGGCAAAAAAAGTCAGGAAAATCCCAGTCCAGTGGAAGAGAAATGCCGGGATCTGTTGTATTTACAGTTTAACATAGCAAACCAAGGTGAACAGCTACTCGGCTGAAAGCACATTATTACAGTATGTCAGGGATCATCTCAAAAGTTCCAAGTTAATTCTTTCTTTGCTCCTAGTGGCTAATCCTCTCCCTACTCCCAGCGCTACACAAGAGGTAAGAGAAAAAGGAAAAAGGGACAGGGACTCTGATCCTACAGAAAGTATCAAGAATTGTGTTTTACCAGTGAAGAATTGCGTGCAGAAATGAAGTCATAACAAACGTGACACTAAAAGATTTAATTCCAAAGTAAACACATATCTTACAAATTCCAAAGTCAAAATCATCCCAACTCAGGAAATCCTCATTTCTTCCAGGAACCAAAGAGATATGTAGCTTCAGCCTTGGTTCTCTCCGCTTCATCATCCCAGGATACAGAGCCAGCCATTTCTGACCACAGACCGGCTCTTCTACTGAACAGCTCCAGGCTTTATAGGGTTTTTACTTAAGCGTCTGTACATGCGATTTCCCACAGTCCTCCTTGATTGCCCACTCTGGGAGGAAACCACAAGGCTAATTACTCTCAAGTGTCCGTCACAAGGCGATTTTCAGAAGTCAGGCTGCTGACTGATGACAGCTGCGGTGTCTCGGGACTCCCTCATTCCTATTCTAGCTCCTCCCGCACCGCCACACACTGTGTCCAGGCAGGTCTCAGCAAGGTTCCAAGGGCTCGGGGAATGACCGTTTCCTCTGGGAGAACCTGAACAACTGACATTCACCCTGTCCACCAGCCCATCCATAGGTAGGAATTCTCATGCTTTTGCAAATACAGAGGACTCATCCTGATCCACTCACTTGCCATGCAACCACGGCCAACCGCCACGTGACTAGGGCGGTCTTGAGGCTCTGGTCCTTCCCCCCGTAACGTGGAGACGGTGAGTGCTCCTGTCTGCAGGGCTGTCAGGACACCGCACTTGGTCTTCTGATGTGACATTTCGTTTGACCCCTCTCTTATTATTAACTATTAAGTTTATTTCCACGTTCCCCTCTATTATACATAATGCTATGCATCGTAACACATACATGGCTGACTGCAGCTCCGATTACCGCTGCAGGGCGCGTTCTTTGAAGTGGAGCACCGAGTCCAAGGACACGAGTATTTGAGAGGCTGTCGATAACGTGTTGCCAAAGCACTTCCCAGGAAGTTTGGGACAATGCACGCTCCTCCAGGCAGGCCATGAGAGTGCCCGCCACACTGCACGCCTCTCCGCAGTTAGCACTTTTCTCTGGAATAACTTTTGTATCTCTCTTTACCATACACACTCACATATAATCTTGCATGAATACGTAAGTACAGTCTTATTATGCATATTGGGTGTTTAGCGCAATTTTACTTTTCTGACACTCACTTGGCTTGCTCTCCCCGACGCCCCACCATCACCGGTCCACCCGACCCACTCACTAGCCAACACACGCCCCTAGGTGACCCCCACGAACAACGTTATTTGCATCTTTTCACACCTCTACTCCTGCTCATAAAACCATATAAAAACATACACTTACACACTCCCGTGTACATGCATAGTAGGGGTTTGGCATTGTCCATCTCTTTTAGATCAGGTCACATTGCACACACTTACCGGCATCTTGTTTTTCTCGCTCAGTGACGACGGCCCAGGTAAATGAAGTAATGTCTACAGAGAGCTTCGCGTAGCGGCCGGAGCACTGAGTGTGCTATGTTTTATTGTTGTTACAAATGAAAAAAGACCTGGCATCCCTCCTACTGCTGAGATGTGTGCAGCCGAGGCACCTCCCTCAGTCTCCCCGCTCGTATTTAGGAAGGAACAGGATAAGGCAAGGTCGCCACAGTTGTGCCTGTCACTTCCATCTTCCCTGAGTCACTCTTCATATTAAGCAAGAACCTATTTTGCCAGGGACCACTGGCGGTCCAGTGATAGGATGATACACAAATCCACACAGTCCCTGCCCTCCTGAACTTCCATTTTGTGAGGGAGAGTGATAACAACAAATTAGTGACTTTGATTAATGTATCATTATCTCCTGAGATAAGCTCCCCAAGGACAGAATCACGGTTTTAGGAGAATGACCTAGACTGTGGTCCAGGAGGGAGAAGTGAACCTTGAGCCGAGATGTGCCCGATGAGCAACAGTTAAGAATGTGAAAGGGGGCAGAGCCCTCCAGACAAAAGTGTCAGCTCGCGCACAGGCGGGGGCGGGGGGCGGGGGGGTGCGGCAGGGGCATGGCCCTGTAGGGACAGGAGGGCCGGAGCAGGCTGGAGCGCAGGTCTCAGAGCAAAGGCAGGGCCCCTCACACAGGAGTGCCAGTAAGTGTCTGGAGAATACCTGTGGCCCTACCAAGAGCTTCAAAAGCAAGTTTTCTCCCAACGCTCCCGATCCCACTGAATGCAGCCGGCCTCGTTGCCTTGGCAACCATGACCCAGAACCAGGCCAGGCCTAAGTAAGTGCTTCATGTACATCATCTCACTGCATCCTTATAAAGATTTTGTGAATTGGGGATTACTGTTCTCGTTTTTAGAGATAGGAACCGAGGCCAAAAGAGATTACTAAGTCTCTTATGTAGGCTAGGACCCGGGAGGACCAGGATTTAAGCCTAGGTCTCTCTGAAGCTCCATGATGTACTTCTGAGAATGCCCAACACGGTGCTCCAAGCTCCTGAGCAGTGACTTAATAGCCACCTCAAACTGTGGCTTACCAGCTTTCCCCGCAAGGCTGGGGTGTGAACCTAGCTGGGCTGGCTCCTGAGCCCAGGCTCAAAATCACTCCACAGGGGCCGGCCACCTGCCCCTCCCCAAGCTGGATTCCTCCGCCCCAGTCCCTCAGGACTTTGCTGCTCCTGTCAACACAGGCCCTTCAAGGTCTGGGGTCACATCTCCTCTCCGAAAGAGAAGGAGCCTCCTCAGATGGAGGAGGATGCACCTCCATCTGCCCCCACCTGTCACCTCACCCCCAAACAACTCCACTCACCCATACACTAGAGTTTGCTCCATCTGCTGGGCTTCCAAAAGTCATGGTTCCATCTCTTCCTTCCTTCCTTCCTTCCTTCCTTCCTTCCTTCCTTCCTTCCTTCCTTCCTTCCTTCCTTCCTTCCCCAATAACTAGTCATTGAGCTCCTACTGTGTGTAACACACTATTCTAGAAGTTGGTACTGTTCAGACCACAGAAAACAAAGCAAACATCATCCTTCACCTCATAGAAATTACTTGAGGAAACAGACAGTAAATGGGGGAAAAATGCACCCATAATAGGCCAGGTAGTTAAAAGAACTATGAAGAAACCTAATGCAGAGTAAGTGACGGAGGGTGTCACTATGGATAAGGGAGCAGGGGAAGGGATGGTCTGACTGACACGGCTGAAAGCTCTCCTGCGGCTGGGCTGGCGAGGACAGGCAGGACAGGGAGGAAGGAAGCGCAGGGGGCATCGCAGGAGATGCTGGCTGGGACACCAGCATCCAGGTGTGCTGGAGGTGGTGGGAGGGCTGCATCCTGGGTTTGCACATGAGTTCACTTGGGGGTCGGGGGAGGAAAGGAGACGGAAAGCATGGGAAATGACTGCCAGACTGTGGGTCCCAACTGCACTGCATGCTTCCTGCCAAATATGCCTCCCCCACGGGAGTGTGAGCTGCTCCAGGCCACACTGCACAGAGTCAGGCCCATGAATGTTTGCCCGGTGTGAGTCATGAAGTGTCCCTGAGCCTTCCTTTCACTGCTGTGGCCTTCAAGGAAGAGACAGGGGTCATCCTCTCCCGGCTGTCCGCTCAGTCTCCAAAGACGTTCTTATCCTTGCAGATCCGGTACGTGCATCCAAGAAACCCTGGGTCTGGGCAATCAGATCAGACAACGAATTTGTCCCTGGAGCCGAGGCCCATAGGCAGCGCTTCTCAGACAGACACCCAGCCCTCGGGAGATCAGAGCCCTGAAGTCCAGTGGCAAATGCTTTACACTTACAGGGAAATCCAGCTTCTGCAAGGCCCTGGTGAGTGGGCCACTGTCTATATCCAAAGTAGGCAGGGTGTCTCCTTTTCACAGATGAGAAACTGAGGCCCGGGAAGTGGCAGGAACACGTGCAGGGGGTGATGATGCAAGATGAGACTGGCCCCTTCTCTCCATTTTCTTGTGTAAAATTGTAGAAGAAAAAGTAAACCATGTTCTGCTCAGCAGCATGAGCTTTGGGGTCATGCAGCCGTAGGGTCTAATTTAGCTCCAACATTTACCAACCATGTGTGACCATTAGTGAACGTCACTGAGCCTCAGTTTGACCACCTGCAAAATGGGGATAATGCCATCTACCTTACAGACCTGTTGTAAGACTTGTACTAGATGGTCTGCATGAAATGCTTGAAACAGTAGCTGTTCCTCACAGGAACTCCATCCATGAGGATAAATGCTATTGTTACAGAAAGGTCGGTGGTCAGTGCCAGCACCAGGCACTGGCTGGAGACCCTAGGCCATGTGCTGTGGCGCAAACAGCTGGAGACACACTATCAAGACACCTGGCATGGGCGGTGCTATGCGGTAGCAACTGTCCTGGCTCCATCCCTTACCTATTTTGTGATCCTTGGCCAAGTCATTTCATTCTGCCAAACCTCAGTTTCAGTGTCCATAAAATGGGAATAACTACACCACCAACCTCGGCGGGATCTTGTGACCATTGAATATGGTGACATGTATTATGCATCTAGCATGGTGTCTGGGCTCAACAAAGCCACAGTCAGAACCAGACAGACATCCTAACCAGATGCAGATTTGCCCCAGAGAGGCAGCCTCCAGGGCCATTACTGACAAAAGCCACTAGGTAAAGAAACTTTGGTTTACTCTTCTTTGTCTTCCCTGGACTAATATCTGCTGGACCCTTGCCGATATCTTCAAGATACATCCAGGAAGTCACCCATGATAGCCCCTGCCTGGATTCATGCCCTACCCATAATCCCCATCCCAGCCCCATGCTAAACTCTATCGTGATACTTCTCACACTGCACTTAAATGACCTGTTTAATCATCTGTCCCCCCAAGGGGTGGGGAAGGTGACAGAGGGCTGGACCATGCCTGTCATCAGCTCCACATCCCAGAGCCCCACCCAGTGTGCAGCACGAAGAAGGAGCTCAATACCACTTGTTAAATGGAGGCAGGGCTGGCTGAATGCATGAAAGGGAAAGGGGGAGGCTGGGAAGAAGGAAAGACTCTGGGCATCACTACTGTTTCTTCCTAGAAAGAAGTAACTTTCTCCATCATCTCCCCTGCCTGCTCCTCTTGCCTTGGATCTATTATTCCACTCGATTCTGGTTCTTTATCTGTAAAGCAAATGTATGGTATCTGGCCTTAATCTGACATCAATTTCTGTCAAGGAGTTAACCAAGGAAGAATCAGGGCTGACTCCAGAACAGACACATTTCAAAGAGTGGTCCCGTTTCCTAACAATTCACCGGCATGAAGCACATTCTGCATTTACTCTTCCAGGGTACGATGAAGGGAAAAGAAAAATGAACAATTTATTTCATATTTAAATATGTCACAGAGACAAGCGAGCCAGATGATCAGCGTCGTTGCCAATATCTCCTCTCTGTCTGGGTTAGGGCTTTCAGGTCCTCCAGGGTTGGCTGGCATCCACGACTGTGCCCAAGGAGGGGGCTGCTCGGTCATCCCTCCTGGGGGGGTGGCACTAAGTCCTGCCTGCCTAGGCCCCTCTCAGCTGCAGGTGCCGCTGGCCTGCTCAGGCCCAGACCCACAGTGGCTGAGTCAGGGAACGCACAGGCATCCCACTCCTGTGTCCATAGAGGGGAGAGTCACCACTCCACGCCCCCAAGGGCAAAGTGCCTCAGCCACACATATTTTCCTCATCTCACTCTGATCCCCCTCCCCCTGCTGGGGTGGGGGTGGTGGTGACTTGTCTAAATAGTGAGTTTGGGGAGAACCTGGCATGCTCAGCTGTCCCACCTGCTTCTCACCTCCCTAAACTTATCCGGCCGGCTTGGATCCCATTGGGAAGGCCTGAGGCTGCGCCCAGGAATGGATGGTTCTCTCCCACTGAAAAGTGATGTATTAACAAGCCAATCTGGTCACATATCCAAGGCCACACTCTCCGATCAGCATTATTGGTAACGAAGCTGACATTCTGATCTCTCCATGTGACACACCTCGTGATTTTCACTGAGTTGGTTTTCAGCCTGCAAGGGGAAGAAAGGTCTGGTGGGTTGGACACGATCGGTGTTCCCTGCCTGGGATGCCCAGGCCCCTGCAGGTCTCCAAAGGCGCTAAGGAGAGTTAGCGGGCCATTTTCAATATTCCAAAGGGCCTAACAGAAACTGCATTTATCCCCAACCAAAAGGCACTGGCCAAATAAATGCCAAGTGTCTGCTTTGGGCTGGAACCTTTCCCAGTCAGTGAGGTCACACTGCCCTTTGTCAATTCTGATTGGAGGGACCCAGCCACCACCCTCCAGGGACCCCACAGGCTCGATAATTAAGGGATGTTGGGTGCCCCAGTCCCTCTGTTTACTGCATAAAAAACTTCAGCCCCCTGGCGGGGCTGTCTGCTGCTCTGAAAGGGGAAACTGCAATGAGGTGCATTGAGGGGGATGAACACGGGTAGTTGAGACCTTAGATAAAAGGGCTGAGAATGAGTTCCCAAGGAGATGCCTTTCCCCAGGGCCAAACCACCCACGTTAGGACAGGACACGTCTCTCGGACTCAACTCAGACAATGCATAGTGGAGAAAGGAGGGCCGAGGCCACAGGAAGGCCGAGGCCACATGAGGGCGGGAAGGGGGGCTGGAGTTCTGCAACAGGAAAGGGGCAAGGTGGCAAGAGGGGCCGCATGTCTGCTTCTGCCTGTTGGATGTGGCTTTGTCCTCCTCAGTCTGCACTCCAGTCTGAAGGAAGCTAGGAACTCCCGAGAACTTCTTCCTGCCCCCTGGCAGAGTCCCCCTGTGGCTGTTGTAGGGTGTATGGGATTTGGGGGGAGAGGTGCTCAGGGCCAATGGGCCTGAAAACAACTGGCAGTTGCACACGTCTTTTGGGAATAAAAATGGGGCAAAAGGTCAATGCCCTGCTGAATCCATGCAATCCGGTGGAAACAGTGCCTGCGTTTCCCGAGAGGAATTCAGGGAACAGGAAAGCATCCCCAGTCACACAAAGTTGGGCTGAGTTCAGGGTGGGAGAGACATTTAGGAGCCCCGATTGCCCCCCTCCTGCCACCCCCCACCACGCAAGGCAGTCTCAGCACACAGAGGAGGGGGAGCGCCCTTCCACCCATGCTAGGGGGTGGGGAAGGCTTCCTTGCCACCTGCACCCCCATTGGTTTTATCAGGGGCAGGGCCCTGAACTGAAAGGCAAAGCACATCCGCCAGATGCCCCCTGTTCTATCTAAAAACAGGAGTTAGAGCAATCCGATCATTCTGCCCAGAGCTGGCTGGGAAAGGGGACACTGAGTGTGCTCTGAGAACCCTGTCCCCGCCCTAATTCTGCAGTCACTGTGAGGACTCCATCCCCAAGATTTGCACTCACAGTGGCAGGTGGACACCACCACTGCGCTCAGGCCTGAGCCGTGCTCTCCAGCGCATGCGCCCAGAGGCCCATGCATTGAGGGGTGGCAGGCACGTGCCCAGCTGTTCATAAGTGACCCAGTACTTTCCCATTCTTTCCACTAGAGTGCCTTGTCCTTCCACCCCATCCATGGGAACTCCAGAAGAGACACGGTGTCCGTCAGTGGCAGGTGTTATTGGCCTATCAGCTTAAACCCTTTCGAAGGCTCTCTCTTTTCCGGGAGCTTTGGTCTTTGCCGCTTCAAGGATGCCAACTTCTCATCCACCTCACCGGCCCTCGCCTCCCATCCCAGACAGCAGAGCCACGCCCGTGTCCCTCTGGCCGAACTGGGTACCACCACCGAGAGGAAGGCAAGAACGGATGTGGAAGCTGCATGCTGCCATCACCCCTGCCAAAGTGCCGGGCCCCCCTCAAGTGAGACTCGAGTGTCCAAGATGGTGAGGCCGCAGCAGCAAGAGTGAGGATGCGGGGAAGCCGAGAGCTCTTCAGGAGGTAGGGTGCACAAAATGTGATTGGTGACAGGGAGTGGGTGGGCGTGGAACTCAAGGATGACTCCAGGTTTCCAGTTTAGGAAGATGTATGGCTGGCGAAGCCATTCGTGGGGGTGGGACATGAAATGTCTTGATGGTAAGACTGCTGGGGGTGGGTGGTGATGCAGGTGACAACAGGGAGGAAGGACTCGGTTTGTGGCATGCTGAACATGGGACCAAGGACCATTGGGTGGTGTGTGGATCTGGAGTTCAGGGGCAAGGTCTTCACTGGAGACCTGAATGTGGAATGTGGGGATTATCAGCCTTCGGAGAGGGTGTCAGAGCCACAGGAAGGATTGGAATGGGGAAGAAAAAAGAGAGCAATGAGAAAGTCAATGTAACTGGGAGGGAGTGAGGAGCGGAGTGAGATGCTGAAGAGGGGGAAGGACACATGGAAGGTCAAGAGGCAGGCTGTGGCCAGACTGGGAAAGGTCCAGAGACCAAGAGAGACGCTTGGATTTGGGCAACAGGAAGTCCTGTGGCGCCCTGGGCTGAAGCACTTCCCTGGGAGCGGGAAGGTGGAAGCCAGATGACAGGCGCTGAGAAATGAATTGGCAGACACCCTCTCAGGAGGCAGGGCCGGGAAGGGAAGGAGACAGACAAGGTGACAGCCAAAAGCGGGGGGGGGGCACAGTCAAGGAAGGGGTATTGTTCAGCGTGTTGTAGAGATGGAGACAAAGTGTGGTTCCAGGCTAACGGGAAGGAAGCAGCGGGGAGGGAGAGACTAGAGAAATGAGAGTGGGGACACCAGGGACAGCAGTGACCTTCCTGGGTGGCCCAGGGCCCTCCACCGACATTCAGCAGCAAGGTTCACAGGTTGTTTCTTTAGCATCAGTTCTGCTGTGATATAAGAAACAAGGCTGTTGAGGCGAGTGAGTGGGTGAGGCTGCCCACAGCTGAGAACGGCCCGAGGTGGAAGGAGCCCGTGGTTCTGAGTGGCACAGAGCCCAGGCAGGAGGTTGCAGGGACTGAGCTGAGTGGGAGAGGCCGGCAGAGGATCAAGAGGAAAAAGAGGAGTAGCGTTGGGTCTGATTAACTCCTACGTTCACAGTCCGGGGTCTGGGGACACTGGATGGGCCCAGACACACACCAGTCTACCCTTTCCCACCTGACCTGACCTCAGTCTCTCCAGATGGATCAGCTCATTGGCTAAGACTTCTCAAAATATTTCTCAAGCTATCTCATTGCTCTGCAACAAAAATTTCCACTGTGCCCTTTGCCCCAGCCTCTCAGCAATCCCTTTACCTTGGAAAATCTGCCATAAGCTGGCACAGCAACAGGAAACAGAAAGGAAAACCTCACCAAGGCTTCGTGATTCCGGAAGGCAGCTTCCAGGGTGTTCAGTTTGACCTGACACCCACTAGATGTGCATTCATTCATTCATTCATTCATTCAACAAGTACTAACTGAGCACCTCCCATGCCCCATGCACTGTCCCATGTGTTGGGGACACAGAGGTGAACATAAGGCTCGGTGAACACAGGGGTGAATGAATGAGCCTTGGGCTCATGGGGATAAAGGGGCAAAAGGGGCATGGTTGGAGCCCGATGCTCTGCAAACATGGACCTTGACAGACATGACTGTGAGGTGAGGCTTTTTGCCTCATTTTACTAACGTGGCAGCTGAGGCCCAGAATCAACTACAGCCAGGACTGGCCCCGGGCTGGCCTTACTCTAAAGTCTATGCTCAGAATGTGTTGTCCTGTAGAGCTTCTCGGACTGTCTCGGGCAGAGGAATCACCTGCTGTCTTGTTAAAATGCAGATTCCAATTCAACAGGTGGGCCATGGAGCCTAAGAAGCTGCATTTCTAACCGGCTTCCTGCAAGGCCTTGAAGCATATATTGGAAACCAAGGCCTCATGTTTCCCCCAGACTCATGTGATCGTGCAACCTCTTTCTCCAGGGCACTCATTTAATAGTCCCTACCTCACCTCCTGAAACCCAAGAACTACTTGGCTGCATAACTGAATGAATGGACGCACCCTTGGCCTCCCAGTGTCTCTACTTCCTAGCATCCCTATTTGCATAACTGGCCCTTTGCCTGTTTCCCTACTGAGACCCCTGGCTCCTCATTGGGACTGCAGACTCTCTAAATGCCCCTCTGCTGGGGGCTGGGTCCTGCCCCAGCCCAGAATGAAGGAAGGGAGGAACTGGACTCACAGGCCCATTCTCAGGTTCCTCCCCAGCCTGCCTGGCTAAACTTGCCTTAGCCTGCCCGTGATGCCTCTCCTAAAATACCTGCTGCCTCCCATCACAGGCCCAAGGAAAATGGCATTTCAGTGCTTTGTGTCTGTTCTTCATTGAGTATTAAATCTGGAATAATGGGAATTAGTACATGGAGGAAGTCAAGGATAAAACTCCCCTGAGTTCCCTCACCTAGCAAATCAAGGGCTTGGCGATTCAGGAGCTCCAAGCTGCCGGGCCACGCCCTACCAACACACCTTTTGTTAAGTGTGCTAAGCAGTTCGGGAATGCGAATGCAGGCCTGTGGGGCTACTGCAGTCTCCCAGTCCCCTCTGGGGGCTCCCTAATCTCATCAGCACAAACCCTGGTTACCTCTAAGGTGCCCAGCCTCTGAGGCATGTCCTGGCTCTCCCAGGGCCAGCATGACAACAGAGGGGGCTGGAGAGGCTGAAGACGAGGGAACAGGGCTGCAGAGGGCTGCAGATGGCAGCTCAGGAAGCGACAGTCAGGAGCAGGGTCACCAGAAGGTGTGCAGAGGAGGGTGGATGGTTGAAAGCCTTTCTCCTGTGAGCTTCACCTTCAGACCTGGGGAGCAGGACACCTAAGGGTTTCCACCTTCAGACCCAGGAAGCAGAACACCTAAGAGCTCCCTCCTTCAGACCCGGGGAGCAGGATGCCTAAGAACTTCCAGACACACTTCATGTGCATCATCATCATCATCATCACCACAGGAACTTCTTAAAGAGGCAGACTGCACACCCGCTCCTGAATACTCTGATTCTGAAGATCAGGGGAGGGCCTGGAATCCACATGTGTAACTGGGAAGGAAACTTGGGTACCATGGTATGTCTGTGGGCTCCAGAATCAGAATAGATTTAGATCCCCCTCCCGAGCTCTGTGGTCTTGGGCGAGTAACCTAATCTCCTTCAACGCCACCTTCCTCAACTGCGCAGTCACTGACTTCTGAGCAGGGTCTAAGGTTAAGGAGAGGCACATGCAGCTCTCAGCGCGGGTTCCCAGAAAGGACCGCTTCTAGCTGCCATGACAACGAGGATGGTGTTGAGGCAGCGGATGCAAACCCGCCATCCCACAAACGCAGTTCGCTGCCTCAGGCCCGGACCCAGGCGGCCCACTCTGTCTGAGGCCTCCCGCCCCACGTCATCCATCTCTGAGGGACACCTGCTCACCCCCAGAGAGCTGACTTCACCTTTGGGCGAAGTCTGCCCTGCTGCCCCCAACCCCTCCTCTCTTCACTTCCCTGGGCCTTTGGGGGCTTATAATGAACTGTCCTTGGGGAAAGCATGTGGTTTTAAATGGTAGTGTATCCATGGCCCTCAGCCTGGGGCCACTGCACTAGGTACTCAGCAGATGTTCAAATGGCCTAGCTCACTGCTCCTAAGCAGATGGGAGCAGCCAAAGGCCTGGAAAATCCTCCTTGTTGATGGAGCTGCTGGGCTGAGCCTGGCTAAAGGAAAGGCCAGGAGAGGGAGGGTCCTGGGTCAGGTGGTGAGATGGTGGCAACAAGGTCAACGGTCATGAGGACGCTCAAACTGATGATGAGGTTGGGAATGACGAGGGAAAAGAACCCCGGTGTTCAAGAAAGTAAAAGGACTGGGGAAAATGAGAAAGTGAAGGATGTCAGAAGAGGGGAGGAGTGAGGACAAGAAAGGCGGAACGACCAAAATATTGAGGGGCATGCATGACTTGGACAAGGTAGGGCACAGAGGTCTCCCCACTGGACAGTATGTGGACATGGCCTGCTAAGTCATCCCCACACAGGTAGATTTCCTATCTTCATTTTCATTCTTGATAAGAGTTTTGGGATGTTCTCACTGAGGCGGGGTTCACAGACTATGATTTATGATACACAATTTATGAGTGAGAGTTTCATGGACTTTTGGCGGCACATCAGATGTCCACCCTCTCTGGGCAGGTGGGAACAGGGTGGGGGAAACACAGAGGGAAAAGCACACCCTCATCCCCTCCTTGCTGCCCTCTCCCCATGGAGCTCCAAGTCCCGCCACCAGCACCTGCCTTCCCAGCAGTGCTCTCCGCCCTCACCCCTCCTTCCTTCAGACACCTGCACAGCGCAGCCAGGCCACTCAGGCCACGCTGCTGCTCACAACCCTCCAAACCCCTCGTAGCCCTTATCCAGTGAGCAGACCTTCACTTCACACTGAACTTCTCCTAGACCTTGAACATGACTTGCTTCCACTCGACTGAGAGCCCGGCAGATAGGTTTCCACTCGTGACATCCTCCCCCTTGCTCCTCTTCATCGGTTCTCTGCTACCGACCCTGCAAGCCTCAGCCTCAACGTCACTGCTCTATGGGCCTTCCCTGACCCCTTGAGTCTGGGTAGTTACTCCTCTTTGTTTTTAATTGTGGCAAAATATAGACAACATAAAAGTTACCAGGTTAACCACTTTTAAAGAGTCCGGTTGGCATTACAAACGTTCATATTGCTGTGTTACCAACACCACCATCCGTCCACGGAACTCTTTTCACCTTTGCAAAGCTAAAACTCTGTTCCTCTTAGATATCACTCCTCACTTTCCCTTCCCCCAGCCCCTAGCAACCACCCTTCTACTCTCTGTCTCTGTGGATCTGTACCTCACTTAAGATGAATCATACAGTTTTTGGCCTTTTGTGGCCGGCTTCCTTCACTTACCGTAATGTGTCCAGGTCTGCCTGTGTTGTAGCAAGTAGAACAGCCTTCCTTCTCAAGGTTGAATGATATTTCTCTGTACGCAGGTGCCATGTTTTGTTTATCCATCTCCAGTGAGGGATACTTGGTTTGCTTCCGCCCTTCAGACATCGGGAATGACAACACCGTGCACTCGCTGCCTGTCCTGCGTACCCTAATCTGCGCCCCCAGTGCATCGGATCGCTCAGGCACAGCACAGACCCTCCGCAGCCGCCGGCCACGGGGCGGAGTCACCTCTCACATTCTCTAAGTGTGGCACCCACCAAAGAACGGATTTGTACTTCAACAGGCACCTTCAGGAACCACAGAGCCTTCAACCAGAAGAGAGACCTCCTGCATGATTAGGAGTCCAGAATGGACAAGAAGGTTCTGGGACGACTCCAAGCCCTCCACACAGAGAGCCAGCCCTGCAGGAGGGCGGACTCGGGTGGGCCTGAGAACCTGCCCTGCCCCCAGATCACCGGTGCCCCCTATGTCCCAACTTTGGTTTTCCACAAAATGCTGATGGATCTGACTATGTTTAAAAGGAAGCATTTCTGTCCAAACAAAGACACTGTAACAAAACAGACAGATGAATTGCTAGAGAGAAGGGGGGTACCAGGCGGAGGGGGGTGAAGGGGGAAAAACTGGGACAGCCGTAATAGCATAATCAATAAAATATACTTTAAAAAAGGAACGAGAGAGATTATTTATAACCTCTAAAGGTTGCAAAGGTCAAGATTTGGAAGATTAAAAAAAGCTCCTGCAAATCAACTGAAAATTTTTCTACCTTAAGAGAGGAAGTCCAGTTTACAAAGACTAGCAACAGGCAATTTACAAAAAAAGAGAAGGTCAAACAGCTAACTAGCATATAAGAGCTATTCAAACTTACTAGCAATCAGAGAAGTGTCAATTAAAACAATGAAATGGCACTTTAAACTCATCCGAAGGGGGAAAATCAGATAGGCTGGTAGTGTTAGATGCTGGCGATGACCTGGGCAGACAGATCTCGCACGCACCCTAGCTGGGAACGTGTCCTGGCACAGCCACTTTAGAAAACATTATGGCAGAATGCAGAACGTTAACTCAAGGACCCTGACCCTCCATCTGCATGGCCCAGAGTGATTCTCACACAAGGCCCCGAGACAGCATGTGCTAGGATGTTCTTTAGAACTTCGTGGGCGGCCAGGAGGAGCCACGGACAAGCCACAGGTCTCTCCCCAGGGGAGCGGACACACAGAATGTGATGGACACTGGACACTCAACGCCCACACCAGTTAGAAACTGAGGGCTAGGCACACACAGGGAGCAGGGCTAGATCTTTACAGTGTGGAGTAAACACAGTAGGGAACTGGATGAAATGTATCGTTCACTATCATTTATGTAAATTTAAAATGCATATGCACACAAAACAACCCTACATATTTTATAAGAATCCATGCATATTTTAAGACATAGCAAACATATCAGAGCAGGTACTGATGGGAGGGGAAAGCAATGCCTTAGGATGGGGCATGAAGGGAGGAAAATGTTTAAATAAAATAAGAGAGGATCTGGCATTGACAGATGATCATAAAGTGTCATGGTCTGAAGGTAGGAGTAACTCAATGTTATGCACCTGGGCTCAGGAGGAGGAGGAGGGGGAGGAGAGGGAGAAGGAGGAGGGGGGAGAGGAGAGGGAGGAGAGGGAAGAGAGGGAGGAGGGGGAGGAGAGGGAGAAGGAGGAGAGGGAGGAGAGGGAGGAGAGGGAGGAGGGAGAGAAGACGAAAACAAAAATACCCAAACTGTGTCATCCACATGACTCAGGAAAACTATCCTTGTAACCTTTTCCTCTGCCCATCCTTCCTGGAACAAAATGTCATGAGCTGTGAGGCTTAGTGGTCCTCAAATACAGGGAATTTTCCTCTTGCAAGAGTTTAAAGGCCTCACTGTGGATCTTGTCCCCCAGATGGATGTTCGTGAAAGGGAAGCCTGAACAGTCCACTCTCCCAGATGGAACTCACAGTGATGCTCCCCAGGGTGCACAGGGAAGGAGGGGCCGTGGCAGATGACTGATGGGCTATGGATGGGAATAGCTGGCGTCCTCCCTTCCAAGTTCTCAGGAGCAGCCACACAATGGAGCGTAACAGTGGGTCAGGGCCAGGAAGCCCAGCGAGTTTACCCTCCTTCACCCACCACCCCTGCGCCCTGAAGGCCAGCAGGCTCACTCGAGAAGTAGTGGGTTTCACATCCCCAGAAGCCAAGCTGGCCTGGCCGCTGGGCAGGATCTCTCATTACATGAGGCTTAGATTAGTAGCCTATTCTATCTCTGGTCATTTTTGTTTTGTTGATGGAAGAGCTTCTATGTCTGGTATTACACAGACATGGTGGGTATCATTATCCCCATTTTACAAGTAAGGAAACGGAGGCCCAAGAAGGTGAAATAATTCTCTCGTGGTCACATAAGTTGTAGGAGCACCACCAAGTCTGGAAGACTAGTTCCCTGACTCTCAGGCTAGATATCAAGGCATGCACCAAATATGTCAGAATGTCTTCCTCCCTTCTGTGGATCTGCTGCATGTCAGTCCTTCTGGGGCTGCACAAATGACAAAGGCCAGGGTCACACAGGCCTCTGGGAGGAGGGAATGCTATCCTTCAGGTACCCGTTTCATGCTAGAAACATTTTAACATGGACTGAAAATAAATCGCTAAGCTTTCACCTCCTTCTTATCGCCAGGTGATACGCAGGAGCCCACACATCATCAGCAAGCCTGGCCCAACCTGTGATCCTTTCTGCATCCTCGACCCCCAGCCCTGAAATGGCGATGGAGGAAGCAACAGGGTCAGTATAGGTGGCAAGTGAGACTCGGGCTGGGGTGGAGCAGAGTCAGGCAGCCAGCTGGCACGCAGACAGGCCTCCTGGGGCCGAGTCCACTGCACCATGCTGGCTCATCTCACAAAGGACCATCAGGCATCCACACCAAATGCCCGCGCATCCTCTGATAACACACTGGTGCCTCAAATGGTCTAAATTTCAAAGTCTCTGCTTTCTCCTCTTAAAGTTACAACTGTTACACCCACTTACTTTCATTCAGTAAATACATGTAGCTACTTGATAGAGGAACTTGTTCTATTTCCTATTTGAAACCCTAGAAGATGGACACATACTTTTTGGAGGTACCTGGTTTATAATTGCACTTACTTGAGCATAAGTATGACACAGGCAGGGAGGAAGGCTATTTGTGCTGCAACATGAGCCCTTATTTTCTGCTCTAGACCACATGGGAGATGCTCAAAGAAATTTCTAAGAGTCATCCTGCTGCTCTCGGTAATTTAACTACACATACATTATTTTTAGCATCATAAAAGTTCCTTGTAATGATGATTTTCAAGTATGGGACTAACATCCTCTTAGAGATCAATTCAGTTTAAAATTTTCCAAAAATACAGAAACAAAGAAGTAGAACAGGAAAGGCAATTTCCAGCAGCAAGATGCCCCAAAAGAGGATGGCCAGGGGTGAGCCCCTAAAGCACCCAGGACTTCGCTCTCTGTGGGTGCAGCACCCCACTAGATTTAGGGCGGGCACAGCACCCTTCTCTGCTGTTGGGTTTGACATGGGCTGCACTGGGGCTCCAGACACGTGCCTGGCACCTTTCTTTGGTAGGATTTGTGGTGGGGGCCGGCAGGATGCCCAGCTTCGCCCTGAGGAAGGACCCCTGAGCACAGGGGGCAGTGCCTCTAGCACTTCAGGACCCACATCAGCATGGAAGCAAGGGCTGGTGGGGACTTTCTGTCTGCTGGGAATTTCCCGGTTTCGGCAACAAAGAAACTGAGGCGTTCTGGGGAGGAAGAGGAAGATGCTACAACGACGGGGAGCAGGTTGTTGCTGGTGCCCTCCCTCATCTCCCGTTTCCTCAAAGGGCCCACTCAGTTGTCTGCATAACCCCACCCACCACATCTCCCAGTATCCCACGCCAGTTCACCCGACTCAAGCCACCCCAGTGAGTCACATCCTGACTCACCCCCATCTCACCCATCCCACCAGGATACATTCTCCTCTGTCCCCCACATCCTAATGGTCCATTTCCACCTCGCCCTGACTGCATCCACCCTATCCCATCCCATCCCATCCCATCCCATCCCATCCCAGTCCAGTCGAACCACCCACCCCACCCCAACCCAGTCAACCCCCTGAATGTTCTATATCCTCCCCTCTCAACCCCACCCAAACCATATGGCACTCCAGTCTATTCCGCCACCCACCTCAATCCATCCCTATTCATTCTACCTGTCCCATCCCAACACATCCTAATGCACTCTTGATCCTGCCCCACTCAACCCTTCCTAGTTAATCTCGGTCCCCCTCAAATCATCCTATTTCTCCAATCCCACCCCATCAGAGTCCATTACATTCCCTCCCCTCTCATCTCCAGCTTGGCCAGCATTCTCATTGGTGATTTACACAGGGGCACGGCCATTCTTCATATTACAGGAAGATACATGAGAAAGCCGAAGAGTCTCACCCTCCCCCAAAGACCTAAGTGCGTACTTGGGTAGAAGAGGAAAAAAAAGACACAAAATCTCCTCTTTAAAAAACGGGTATTGAAAAGATAATTCTGGGGCTTGAGCTCTAAACATTCCAGAAAGAAAATATGATTTTCTTCATTTGTCTTAATGTAGAAAAGCCAAGAAAAATCTCTAAGAAATATAAAATCATTTTCAGGTTGAGAAACCCCCACAATGTATTATGGCCCACCCTTTGCTTTCTGCGGGTCCAAAGGAGAGCCAAGTTCTATCCAAAGCCAGTGAAGCCTGAGATAGTGTCTCCAAGAGGCAGAGGACTCTAAAATAACCCTCCACATGCAGGTTCATCCAGATGTTCCCCTGTTACCGTGGAAAATCTCTGCAGGCAGAGACCAGGTGGTTGGGAGGCCATATCCCGCTAAGCAAATGAAACCCAAGGAGGGCAGTGTCAGTGGCATTCTCCAACCTCTAGGGGGAGATAGAGGCTCCTCCCACCTGACCACTCCTGGAAGAGACAGTAGTAAGGTGGGCTGAAGGGTGGGATGAGTTGGCCAGGATCTAAGGGCTGTGCTTTCAGTGGAGAGAGCAAAGAGAAAAGACTCTTGGTGATGATGCACACAGTGGCAGCTTAGAGCGGCATAGTGTTAGAACTGTTTCTCTCGTGATTCGAAGAGGCCAGTGCAGAAAGCAAGTAGCCAGTAGTAGCAGCGGAAATAGTAGTACCGGGGACAGCCTCTAGCATATACTGATGCTAACAATGGGCACTGTGACAAACACTTTCCATGAATTAACAGGATGGGCCCTGGAATCAGTAGCCCTGAGGTTCAATCCTGCCTCCTTTACCTTTCTGCTCTACAACCTTAGACAAATTGCTTAATTTCGGAACTTCAGTCTCTTCAAATATGTCATTGTAGTGGTTGGGTTGTTGTGTGAATTGAAAACGAAGGTCTATAAAACACTGGCCAGCTATTATTAGTAGGATGCAGAATGGCCTGGACTACCTCCCACTTGAGGATGTTCCTTCACCTCTTCCCACTCCCCCAAACCCCCTGCCTTGGGAATGTCCAAGAGGGAAAGGGAGCCTTGAGTTCCAGACAGCCTGCTGCTGATCCTGTCAACAGGTGTTTACCGAGAGTCTTCTGCATGTTATGATCTGGGCTGCACTGTCCTGCCCAAGTTCACTGACCTCTAGGGGATACAGATGAACCCCATCTCACTAAACAAGGCATTCCAATACATCCTGATGGTTTTACAACAGGGGAAACCTGGGGAGTTGAGAGAGCCCACAACAGAGTTCAGTCTTGAAGGGTGTTTGGGCCTAGGAGCAAACCAATGATAAGTTTGCAGTCACATCCCAAGAGCAACAGTGGGGATGAATGGACCATAGCTGCCTGAGCAGCTGGAATGTTGGGAGCCAGACCTCAAGTGCCAAAAGCAGCAATAGAACTGAGGGAGGAGGGCAGAGGGTAAAGCAAGGCAGGGGCCAGAGGCCCAGGATTCTAGGGGTATTGGCCAGCTGGGTGCTCTTGGAAGTCAGAGAGCAGATGGTTATAAGTAAAAGATTTGGAGTCAGGCAGACTGGATTCAAACCGTGGCTTGGCCATTGACTTGTTGTATAAATAAGTTCCATGTCCTCTCCGAACCCACTGCTTTACGTATAAAATGGGGATAGTAATAGCGCCGGCCTCACTGGATCGCTGTGAGATTTGAGTTAATACATGCCAGTGCCTGGGATGAGTGGGAGCACATGGTGAAGACACAGTGAACATCAGCTATTAGTGGTGCTGCCCTGGGTACCCAGATGCTTCCTGAGCACGGTGGGTGGGGGAGGACACCATGAGGGCACACAGGCTTCCTGGCTGAGTCCTTTGTCCTCGGCGTTCCTGTGCTAGTCCCAGCTTCCACTTAAAGGGCACCTTCGATGAGGCGGGTATGTGCCGGGCCTGCTGTATCTCTGCTTCTCATCCTTCTCACAACACAGGAATGACTTGTCCCTTTTGTAGGTGGGGAACCTGAGCCTTGGAGAGGTCTGACGCTCATCTGTTTCCCCAACAAGGAGCATCAGACTCCACTGAGCAATCAGATTCCCTTCATCTGCTGGAGTGACAATGATGATGAAGCAGACACAGGCCAGACTCGAGGCAAGGTGGTGCTGCCGAAGCCACCTGCTGGACTCTTCCCGGCAGATCCACACCTTACAGCATTCAAGACCCCACAGTCTGGTTCTCCAGCCCCCTTGCCACGTGCTTCTAGCCTCATTCGCAACAAAGCCACACACCCACCGGCCTACGAAAGGGTCAACATTGTCTGCTGTAGTCAGCTAATTTTTTTTAAAACCATAAACCCAGAGTTCAATTGCAAATGGAATTTCAAATTCATACGTTCGTGCCTGAGCAACTGGTTAAATGCCTTCCCTTTTTAAGGGGTGGGGGAGTGGTATGCCAAGGGCTCATGGTTGTAATGCTTCTGGAATATAAGGAGCTACCTTACCTATCCATGACACTTAGTTCAGGGGCAGTCGACAACAGGGGACCAGGTGTCATTGTTATCTCTGGTTTCCTTGGCCCCTAACACTCTTTACTTAGCTTTACTGGTCCCTAAAAATATGGTCCAACAATATTTAAAGTCACCCACTGATTTAACAACCATCTACCAGACGCCAGTGCCATGCCTGGTTCGAGGCTGGGTGGCAGGAATAACAGAGAAATGAAGCACTGGCCCTGCCTTTAGGAAGCTCATGGTTCAACACATGAGGCAGATAAATCAGTACTTTGAATACAATTCAATGAGCACGATTATCAACTGCTGGGTATGGCCAGCACTCTAGGCTGCAAGAGGCCTCTGATAACAAGCACCTGGAAACCAGCAAAGTAGGGAGGATTTTTTTTTTTGAGAAATATGTGGCATTTGAATTTTTTAAAGCAATGAAGTGGTTATCAGGGGAAAAATCAGAACTTTGTTGGAATTCCTTATGGTTTAATATTACTTTGATTTTGAATAACTTATTAAGGAGATGGGAGGCATTTCAGCCTTTTCAATGCTCAGAGCCTCTGAACCCAGGGTAAAGTAGCAGAGTTTGAGAACAACTGAGGGTATGAAACATACAGAATTTGATGGCCTCCTGATAAGGAAGGAGTTGAGGGTGATATTTGGGCTTCAGGGCTGGGTAACTACCTGGGAGGCGGCGGGTACCATCAGCCTGCATAGGGAATACTGCATGCTCAGGAGAGGAGGAGCTCGTGAGTTTGCGTTGGAAAAGAAACATCTAGGTGAAGATGTCCAAGCGTCAGCCAGATACATAGGCCGCCTAGACCCAGAGTTTCCACGCGCAACAAGCCAACAGACATAGGGGAGAAGCATCTTGGCGGGAGGTCCCTGTGGTTGTGGAAGGGATGGGCCTGGAGGAGCTCACCCAGGGAGTGGTGAAGGAAAAATGGGGAACAGCACAGGAATGGAACAGTGCAGGAAACCATCCTTCGGGGGCAGGGGAATAAGTGCTACTGTAGAGAATGGGGAGGAACAGCCAAGGGGTAAGGAAAAAAAATCAGCAAAGCATTTGTCCCAGAAGCTAGAGGAAGTGAGGTTTTTAAAGGAGTAACCCAAAGCATTCAAAATCACAGAGAGATACAGGAAGATAAAGACAGAGGAAGGAAGGAAGGAAGGAAGGAAGGAAGGAAGGAAGGAAGGAAGGAAGGAAGGAAGGAAAGAAGGGAGGGAGGGAGGAAGGAAGGAAGGAAGGAAGGAAGGAAGGAAGGAAGGAAGGAAGGAAGGAAGGAAGGAAGAGAGAGGAGAGAGGGAAGGGGGAAAAAAGAGAAAAGAAAAGTCAGTCACAGAAAGATTTGGCAATTAAGGTGGTCATTGGTGATCTTTCCCAGAGAGTTCCAGTTCTGGGGGGAGAAGGTGGACTGCAGGGAGTGAATTGTCGCAAAGAAAGTGAGTTGCAGACCCCTGTGAAGACAGCTGACTTGTAAAAGAGAAGGAGAACGGTATGGTAGCTAAAAGGTCAACAGAGCCAAGAAGGTGGTTTAGCTTATTTCATGTTAAAGATTAAAGCTGTTTATCGGCCAGGAGGAAACATAAGGAGGAAGAGTGAGTGACTGGTAGCAGGGAGAAGAGGTCATTCGTGGGAGGTCTCCAAGGAGGGTGGGAGTAGGGAGAGGCCAGGCACAGATGGGAGGGGCTGAGTGAGGGTCAAAGGCACAGGTGAGTGAGGAGGTGTTCCTCCTCAGATCCTTATGTTCACTGTATCCAGTCCTCCTGGGCTAAGGGAGGGAGATGGCTCAGTCCTGAGCGTCTTTTAAAGTCAACAATGTGAAGAGAGCACAAAATGAGTGCACTTCCCCTCTAACGTGCCAAACCCTGCAGTCATCTGTCACAAGTCCATTTCCAACTCTCTGTTGCTTGCAAGGCCAAACAGCACATCTGACGCAGGGAAAGTTTAAAGAAAAGCATTGGGAGCACTGGGAGCTAGAGCAGGCCTGCCAGAGAGCTAGCACTTCTCCCCAAAATCGTTCACCCACACCTCCCCAACTTCTCTACTGACCAAAGAGTTGCTGGTAGATGATCACTACAAGGCAGGATTCCAGCAGCGCCCAGCATCACCATGCAAGCTCCGGCGAGTGGGCCTTTTTCTTTCCCCAGAGGCATGCTTTACCCTGGAGCCTGGGACAAATCTGAGCTAGAAAAATAATCGGATCACATCAGAGGAGCAATACCAGGCCGCCTAAGCCTGAGAGGGGCCACACCTGGAGAAACTGCTGGAAGGCCTGATAGCCAGTAGCAGCGATGTGGCGAGTCTGAATGACCAGCGGCGTCGTCGTTGTGAACAGCACAGCCACCCAGTGGGTGTGGGTGTACGTGAGGCCACAGTTCTTAGGCGCGCGCACCGCGGGCGCCCCTCTCTGGGTGTCAGCGGCTATGACTCCTAGGAGAACCTGAGAAAGTCCGGTCAAGTAGGGATGGGAGAGCTGGGCTGGCTCCGCGCCCTCCTTGACCAGCAACCCTACCATTCCCGGCTAAGGAGCTGGCGACAGCGTCTACGGGGACCCACCCACAAGATCTGGAGCCCAGAGTGGGTTGGAGAGCTTGCCAGGGAAGGGGTGCACTTTCCAGGAAGGGAGAACTGGGATGCTGGAGTGGCGAAGGCAAAGCCTTCAGAGGTTCAATCGGTGGTTTAAAACAGAACAAAACAAAACCCAACACAGCTCCAGGCTGGAGGTGCCCTGAGTCCAGGCCTGGGCAGCAGGTGTCAAGGGTGTCAGTCGCCGCACTAAATGAAAATGCGGCCCCAGGCATCACCCGTTGGACCAGTCTCCACCCGGGCACACGGAACTTTCTAGGCTGTGGCTAGAGCTCAGTCTCAGAGGGGTGCAGGGGATGAAATAAGAAGGCACCAGTCGAGGCCGTCCCCACTTGGGGACTGGGTTCTCTCTAAGAGCCGAGTGCCTTCTCTGGTACACGGGCTGAAGCCAGACACCCGAGAAGTTCGGGACTCGTCGCCCCCGCCAGCTCTGCCCCCCTCCCAGACTTAGTCGCCAGGAGCAGGTCCCGCCGCCCGCGCCGCCGCTGCCGCAGCCCCAGCGCTCGGCTGCAGCAGGGCGCGGGAAAGGGCACTTTGGCGCGGAGTGGGAACCGATGGGAAGGTGGCAGCGCGGAGCCTGAGGCGACACTCCCTCTCCAGCCCCCCAGCACAACCCCCACTCCCACCTCCTACTCGCTCATCACCCTCAGCCCCCACCTGAGTTCTCCGGTAAAGCATGCTTGGGGGCCCCCAGCTCAGGGCCCGCGCCCACCGGACCCCCTCTAAACCCACAGCGAGGAGGGAGGAGGACTCTTGGGGAAGGGGATGGCGGCCGCAGCCTCCGGGTGGCTCCGGCGGGGGTGCGGGCTTCCTTCGAGAGCAAATGGGCGGGGGCAGGGCAGGGCAGACTCTGCAGGCCCCCGGACGGGTGTGCCTCCCAGAATGGGTAGGGGGAGGGCTCCAGGAAAGTTTATCCGGGGAAAACCTGGCATCTTGGGGGCTGGGAGACTGGAGAAACTGAAGCCACGGTTCGTGTGCCCTGGCGGGGATGTCTGTCTCCCAGGCCCCCACACCGGCCGGATCCGGCCAAGTTGCGGCTGGGTTTGGGGGTAGGGGTGAGGGTGGAGGTGCGGACGCAGTTGGGCGGGGGGAGTCTGGGGCTGAGCGTCAGGGTGGGCGGCTGGGAGGGTGGAAGGTTAAGAAGGAGGATGGGGAAAGGAACGGGGAACCGGTCGGGGCAAGGGTGGGGCGTGCAGCGGCCGCCGGCTCCCCAGCGCGGCCGGACTCACCCGCGGCGGTGGAGGCACTGAGCAGCCCCCAGCCCAGCAACAGCAGCAGCAGCGGCGGCGTTGGCGGCAGCGACGGGCGGCCCCAGCGGCTCCCAGCGCCCGGCACGAGCGCCGAAATCCCGGCTTTGCTGCGAGCCCTCCCCACGGGGCAGCCGCAGCGCCCCTGCTTGCGTCCCCGCGAGCGCGGCATGGCGCGGCCGGCAGCGCCGAGGGAGAGGCTCCGCTCGCCGCTGAGGAGAAAGGAGGTCAGGAGAGCTCTGGAGCTTTTTTCTGCTCGGAAAAAATCCCGGTACGCGGGAGCCCTGAGCTTCTGCGGCTGGAATGAACCAAGTGTCCGCCCGGCCGGGGAGAGGCGCGCTGCGCTCTCGGAAATGACTCCCTCCAATCCCGCTTCGCGGGGTTCGCGCCGGGGGAGGGGGGCGGGGGGTGAATTATCCCCGGATTAATCACTCTGGAGCCGCTTCTTCGCCGCTCCAAACGCTGGGGGTGGAGGCGCAGCAAAGGGAAAAATATTGGGGGGTGGGTGTTCTTCTTCAGCGCCACCTCCACCTCCAGACCTAAACCACAAATTACATCTTAAGGATTGTTTATTCCTGTTTGATTTACAATTGACCAGTTTCTTTCAAGTTCCGTTCTCTCATTTTCATTTAAAAGATCACCCATTAATATGACCCCCATACATACAGAGACACACGGATACACAGTGACACAGACACACACGCACACAGGCGGCGCGCACACACACGCCTCTTCCACGTTTGGAAATTGGAATACTGTCTGGGAAAAGGTAACCAAAGAAGGCTGCGGATCCCCAAGTCACGGCTTTTATGAGCTGACCCTGGGTGGTGGCTTTGAACTTGCAGTCTAGGACTGGAGGCGATGTTTAGGAGCCCAGTTCTCAGGAGCCTCCTACTCATCCCAGAAGATGGGTGTTTGTGCATAGACCCAGGGTTAAGAATTGGAGCACGGTGGGGTGGAGGACCCGTTCATTTGGCTCCAAATGGTCCTGCGCCTGCCCTAAGAAAAAATCTCAGGATGAAGAGAAGAGTGTAGGTGTGCGCTGGGGAAGGGGCGGGGGCGGGGGGTGAGGTTGTGGAAGAATGGTGCAAGAGTAACTTGTACAATTTATCCTTAGAATTAAATAACCAGACCCTGCTTCGTCTCCCTCTCCCAGCCTTCGCCCCAAACCAGGCGAGATTCTCCCGATGGAGCCGCTCTCCACCTCTCCTGTGTAGCCGCTGCCGCCAGGCCCCAAAGGCTCAGCGTCGGTCCCAACCCCATCCCCCACCCCAACTCGCCCTCTCAGTCTTGTCTCCGCCGGGCTTCTCCATCAGTCAGGATGGCTCCCTCGCAATCTACGCTAAACTCTGGGCGAGAGAGAAGAGACCCTGGGGGAGGGGGCAACGGGGGGACCTGGAGGGGCGAGCCCAGCAGAATAGCACTAGTTGGTGAGTACCCCATCCCCCTTGCCGGAGGCACCCCAGAGAGGCTGCGCTCAGGGTTTACAGATTAGGCCAAGCCAGAGCTCTGGCGTCTTTGAGCCCACGGGGCAGGAGTCTGGGAGTTTCCTGGGAAGAGTGGAAAGATCAACGGGTCTGCTTATCCCAAGTGGGGAAGGTGGTGAGCAGGGCCGGAGGAGTGGAGGCTTGGCCCTTACTTCGCAGAGCCATGATCTCCCAGCTCCCTTAATGCCGCTGTCCCTCCTCTAGCCCACATTGTTAGGGTGGCCCTGCTTTGAGCTCATCCCGCTGTTGGGGGCCAGCTGGGTGGCCCCTGGGTGGGTGAGCTTCCTCGGAATCGCATCGCAGGCCCTATCCCCACCCCCAGCACACTTGCTTTCTCCCTCCCCACGCTGCCTCGCTGGATGCCAAGAACCAACCAAAGCCGTCAGAACTCCACTGTGAAAGGCCTGCTTTATGTCCCTGGGGCAGCGGGGAGGGGCTTGTCCTTTCCGTTGTCCAGGCCCAGCCCCCAAGAGAAGCCTCAGCCAGCCACTCTGGCCATAGCCCTACCAGACCTCAAAAGCCGGGAGGGACTGAGGGTCAGGCTGGCTGGGTGGTGGGTGTGTGGCGGCTTCAGGGTGACTGTTGTCAGGATCTCCCCTGGGGGATGGGCTCCATGGCTCCTAAGCTTGGGCCTTCCCCCTCTCCTGGAGGCAGGGTTCTCCTCCTGAGAAAGGAGCTGGCAGAGATAACCAGCCCTCCCGGCAGCCCACAGCTGGGCCAGAGTCTGGGCTGCTCTGTGATGCTGGGGCGCAAGGCCAGTGGACTTCCCCCACCCTCTCTCAGCTCCAGAACTTTGCCCTATGGCTGCAACCCACAGCTGATGTTTACCCCAAAACTGTCCCTGGAAAAAGGGACATTTGTTGTCTTTCTCCCTGGGGGCTGTGGAGGGCCACGGTTCCCTTTTTATCCCTGTACCCAGCCCAATTACTCACTTGCCCCGCCGTGCATCCCTCCCTGATCTATTTGGGGCGGCATACCTTTGCTGAGGCCCCCAGGGCGCTGGGACCCGTGCCAGCCAGTGCTGTGGGCAGTGCAGAGACACACCGTGTGTGGTCTGCTTGGGAGGGTGTAGGCAGAGACAGAAACCTGCACACAGCCCACACAGCCAGGCAGTGGCAGTCACCGCGACAGGAGGGGCATGTTACTGACACGTATCAGACAGTGAGCTTTTCCAGGGCTTGGGGGTCAGTAGGCTAATTTAAGAAAGGAAGTAGGATTTTGGCTGGACCCCAAGGCCTGAATAGAGACTTTGACGAGGTGAAGATTGATTTACACAACCAATATTTATTCAGGATCATTACATGCCAGACACTGTGCTAGATAATGAATATACACCCCAGTGAACAGTCCCTGGCTGGTGAAGGCAGGCAATAAATAAATACAGTCACACCTCGGCACTCGTTGGCCTCAGAACTCGTCAAACCCTGCACTCCTGGCACTTTGGCCAGAAAAAGTTCCAGCACTCAGCACTAGCTGGGGACCCGTTGCACTTGCTGGAGCTTGCATGAGTGGCGGTGCCGCCCCACAGGAGAAAACGCTTCATCACTCGTTGCCTGTGCAGTGGTGTGGGTTTCGGCGCTCATCGAGAGTTCCGGAACAGATTAACGGCGAGTACTGAGGTACCACTGTATATATAAAGACACGAATTCAGAATGCTGATTAGGAATTAAGAAGGAAAAGCTCCCGGTGCTATGAGCAAGAACGGGGGCTGGGGGAGCGCATGCCCCACATAGTGGGTCTGGAAAGGCCTCTCTGAAGTGGTGACTTGGAAGGTGGGATTGAGAACTATGCCAGAGAGCTATGCAAAGAGTTAGGGAAGGGGTTTTTAGCGTAGAAAGCATGAGCAAGGGCCTGGAAAGGGGAGGGGAACCCAGGAGATGAGGATAGGGCCCAAGCCAGATAGTGAGGGACTCAGGGAGTGGTGAGCAGTGGAGAACAGGAATTATATTAGTGTGTTAAGGCTGCGGTTACAAAGGCCCACACGCCAGGTGGCTTAAACAACAGGAATTTGTTTTCTCATGGCTCTGGAGGCTCGATGTCCAAGGTCGAGGTGATGACAGGTGGGCTCCTTCTGCGTCCTCTCTCCTTTTCTTGTAGAGAGCCATCTTCTCTGTGTCTTCACATGGTCTCCCTTCTATACGCGTCTGTGTCCAAATTTCCTCTTTTTATAAGGACACCAGTCATACTGGATTACAGCGCACCCTAATCTCATTTCAACTTGATTACCTCTTTAAAACCTCGTCTCCAAATACAGTCACATTCTGGGGTTAGGACTTCAAAACGAGAATTTTTTTTTGGAGGGAGACACAATTCAGGACATAATAGGAGGGGGGAGGACTTCTTAGGTGGGGGAGAGGGAGCAAATGCATGACAGCCAGGATGTTTATTTAAAGAGGTCTCTGCTAAGGCTGCACACAGCGTGACTGCTTTAGCAGGTGGGTAGCACCGAATGCCAGAGAGGTGGGTTTTTCATTTCTAGGAAACAGGAGCCAAGTGGCACAGCCTGGCGTGTGCTCGGATTTCTCTGTGGGGCATACATAGGAAAGGAAGGGGCAGGAAAAAGGGGAGATCACTTGGGAGGTTCCTGCAATAGTCTCAGCTGGAAGTGATGTGGGCAAAGGCAGAGGTGAAAGCCCTGGACATTTTTGCAGGGCAGGGGAGAGGCAGGAGTCTAAGAGATGATAACCTTCCCTGGGAGAATATGGCTCAGCCCAGCCCCCAGGGCTGGCTCCCAGCCTGCCCCTTCCCTCCTCCCCCAGAGAAATAGGCAGCCACGGGTCAGGGTCGTGCCACACTGTCACATTGCAAAAAAAAGAAAAAGAAACAAACTCAGTGAGGTATAGTGACTCACCAAGATAAGCTTAATATCCAGATAAGATCAGAGTGTGTTTCAGAAAGAAAACAAGGTCTGATGCTCTGCAGAACTTTGATTTAAGTAAGGGTTGTAGACTGACGCCCTGAAATGTTCATTCTGACCCAAGCAGAAAATAAAAGCCTTCTGAAGGAGAGAAGGAGGGAGGGGGAGACGGGGAGTGGGGAGGAGAGAGAAGAGAGAGAAACAGAGAGAGAGAGAGAGTCCCAGCAAATGGGATGCTTTAGCAATCAGGGCAAGAATGGAGCTTGAGAGGCAAGCAGCAGTGCAGAGAAGGGTCACAGAGAAAAGGCAAGAGCCCAGAGGAAAAGCTGGGGATCTGAGTAGAGGGTGGAGATTTTAAATCTTGAGCAAGAGACACAAGCTGGTACTTCCCAAGGGCAAGGGTGTCACTATAGAGATGACAGTGATCTTCTCCCTAAGGAAAGGTGACGGAAGGGGGTCAGGGGGAGAAGAAGCCCAGAACAAAGTGTGGGGAGGCTGTGGGCCTCGACAACCAGGAGGGACAAGTGAGCAGGGCCCACAGTCCAGTGCCACCCAATGCCAGGGCCCCCAAACTGTGATATTTCTGGCAGAGAATTCTCCGTTTGTGCAACAAGGAAAGGGACAGAGCTCATGTCCATGGCGAAAGAGGTCACGTTTTTCTTCTTGTCAGAGGCCATAATCCACAGCAGAGGGGCTATTCTAGGCTATCAGCTCTACTTGAAGTTCCTCCAATCAGCTACGTCATCAGGCCTCCTCACCTTCACTCAATGCTCTTTCCTCTGGCTGCAAAACCATTCTGTCCGCCTCTCCCTGTGTGGAGTAAATGATTCCCAATCACTGCTCTGCCCAAGCATCACCTTCCCCCGCTGTCTTTTCTAAATGCCCCCCACCCCTGCTGAGCTAGATGCCCCTTGCAGCTTGGACAGCTAGCTGGACATCCAGAAGGCAGCTTCCCCTTCTGCACCACAGAGCAGAAGTTCCCAGCCAGGGCTGAGGCTGCCCCGCCCAGGGGACATTTGGCAATATCTGCAGATGCTTTTGGTCATTACCGCTGGCATCTAGTGGGTGGAGACCAGGGATGCTGCTAGACATTCCACCATGCCCAAAGAAGTTTCCCTCCTCCCCTCCCCCAAAATTATTTGGCCAAAAATGTCAATAGTGCTGAACTGTCCCTGAAAAGCGGCTGCCCAGCCAGGGCAACATTTTCCAGGCCCCTCTGCAGTCGGGTGCAGTCCAAAACCAAGGTTCAAGCCAAAGGAATGTGGGCAGAGGTGGTGTGTGCCACTGCGAGGCTTATCCTGGAAAGCGCCCCCCAGCCTTACTCATCCATCTCCTGGTTGCAGGCAGAGCATTCGGGTCCCTAGGAGATGGCAGAACCACAGATGAAAGAAACGCAGATCCCAAATCACCTGTGGAGGGAAGTCACCACCCAGCAGGGACACCTGCGCTGGCCCCTTATATGAGCAATGCCTTTTCACAGCACTGAAATACAGAGACAGGTTACAGCAGCTAGTCATACCCACATACAACCCTCCACGCGGTTCCTGTTGCATCCTGGGCAGGCATTGGCTTACTCCTCACCCATTCATCCAATGTGTTCCTGCCACAGGCATTAGTCTGCATGTCAGGCTCTGTGCTAGGTGCTAAGGAAACAAATGTAAAGAAGAACAAGTTGTTTTCTGTAGTTCTTGTCCTCGGGGGGCCTGTTAGTTTATTGAGAAGATTGGTTTAGTTAATTACACTGGGAGGAACGCAGGATGTGGTGGGAAGGGGAAGGGCCCCAGCTCTGCCTGGGGAGAGTGACAGGTGAGAAGACACCTTGCAGGAAATAAGCAGTGCAGTCCAGTGCAGGGAGGCAGACACAGGGGGAGGACCTGCCTGCCACACTCTCAGAGGCCCCAGGAGCTGGAGGGAGGGTGGGCAGGACCAGCCTCTCTGTAACTGTGGGCTTTCTCACCTGCCCACCCCCCAGGGGACTGGGAGCTCCATAAAGGCCAGGAAACTTCTCCCTAGGAGTGTCCTGAGCCCCCGGGGCCTGCGCTGTGTCTGGCATTGTCTCCTCGTGGGCGTCCCTCGTCCCTCGGGAGGCTGTCCCCCAGTCCACTCCTGGCTGAACTCACTCACTTCTAACCCTTCACTGCACACTGCCTCCTCTCTGCTCCGTCCCCCATCTCAAGAACGGTTCCTGTGTCCCCAGTTCCTGAGCCGGAAACCTAGGGGGTCTTGCACTCGCCTCTCATTCAGCCCCCAGATCCAGGCAGTCCCCAAGTCCACTAAATTCTCCCTCCTTAACATCTCCCAGGTCCTAGCCAGGGCCCCCATTGTCCCTCTGGTTCCTTAACAGCTGCAGAACAGGTGCCCCAACTCGGCTCTTGCCCCAATCAAGCTATCTTCCTCTTTGCTTCCAGTTTGTCTTTTAAAACACTAACCTGATTTCACAGCTCCCCTGCCTTCCCCAGCTATTTCCCACGGCCTACACTGTGGGAAAATAGTGAAATCCAAGCTCCCTGCTAGACCCTCCATGACCGGCCTCTGCCTACCCTTCTAGCCTCCTGTCCCCACACTCCCCAGCCCCTGTGCTCCAGCCATTGGGAGGACCTTGCCCTCCTGAAATGAGCTGCGCTTTCTCTCTCCTTTGCCTCTGGGCCTCTGTGCGTGTGGCCGCCTCTGCCTGGAATGATCTTCTCCTGTGTCTGATGTCTTCCTATTTGCCCTTCAAAACTCTGTCCGGGTGTCAGCCCTTTCAAGCCATCTTCACCAGTGCCATCCAGGGGGCATGGTGGGCATTCTGTAGATCTTTGCTGGATGGGTGGGTGGATGGATGGGTGGATGGATGCTTCAGTGGGTGCTCCATAATGTTTGTGAAATGAACCTAAATGTGTCTCTCCTAGACTTCATCATCGGACTTCCTTAAAGAAGTGCCTTTTCTGAGTTACGACTTAACGTGATGCTGTCTTCAGAGGCCCTGATGTGAGATGCTGACCAACCCAATGGCATTTCTGTCTGTATGAAAACAGAATTGAATATATCACCCACGATGTCACTCAGTGTCCTTTATAAAAAGGACGCATGATAAATTCATGCTTGGGGTTATTTCCAGGAAACATTTGGTCTCTGCAGATGAAGACATGTATTTCCTGCCGTCAGAAAAGAAAACCTCTGTCTTGCAATGTGTTTCATTTTTTGCTTTGGCTGACAAATAGGGACGCCCAGTTTTATTACCTTATTATCTCCATGTGTTCTGACCAATTCAGGTGACTGAAAGTAGCAGCTCTTTCTGTTTTCTTTAGATGGAGGCACTTTTTGCTCTGTTCCTGGATGCTGTAATTTTTACTTTTTCATTGGAAAGCTGCCTCAAATCATCTCCACAGTCAGCTAGTATAAAGAAACACATATTGATGACCAACCTCCTGGCAAGGAAGGAATGGAAGGAAGGGCAGACACCAAGCTTCTAGCTGAGAGGGACCCCCTACAGAGCCCCTCCAGGAATCTGGAGGGCACCCACCGTGACAGCGGTCTGGCGGGAAGGACGCAGGAGGAAGCAGGAATCGGGAGTCAGGATTCTGACTCTGTTGCTACCTTCCTGGGCCTCCACTGACAAATCTTTCCCTCCACCAACTACGGCCTTCCTTTTCCCTGACTTTAAATGCAGCGCTCATAGGCTGCTGTTTTATATTAACAGCTAACAGTAACAACAAGAATCAGTACCTTTTACTGAGGGTACACTGCGAAGTCAGGCACTGTGCTGAGAACTTTGCACAGGTGTCCCTGCTGGAACCTCTCCCTCTCTGAACCTGTCTGTTGTTTCTGTCTTTCGCAGACGATGAGATGCCGGAGAAAGTCAGCATGTGCAAAGCAGGAATTCAAAGTCGAGTGTGTCAGCGGCTACCGCCCAAGCTCTTTTTTTCTAAAAAAAGTATTTATTGAGTGTTTATTTCTTTTAATCCTCACCTGAGGATATGTTTATTAATTTTAGAGAGAGAGAGAGGGAGAAATGGAGGGAGGGGGAGTGAGAGAGAGAAACACTGGTATGAGAAAGACCAATCGGTGTCTCCCCACCCACAATCTAGACAGGTAGGTATGTGCCCTGACTAGAGATCGAACCCGTGACCTTTTGGTGTACAGGATGATGCTCCTACCAACTGAGCCACCTGGCCTGGGCCACCAAATTCTTAACAATGCCCGGGCACGTGGACATGGAATGGAAGCAATGATAAGGGGTGAGATGCCTTGGGCAGTGGTGGGGCTGGCTGATGGTGGGGCTGGTGGGAGACAGGAGCTGCAGAGTTACAGCTTTGCTCCTACAACGCTGGTGTCCTTTTCCAGAGTCCTGGGACACGGCTGGCTGCTCAGCAGCAGTGGTCAGAGGGTGGGGCCACACCCAGGGGAGACCCTCGCCCATGCCTGCAACCTCCTCTTCCTTCAGCTCTGATATCTTCTCCCTCGGGAGCAGTTGCCCGGGGTCTCCCCTGCACAGGCCCGCCTCGGGCATTTTGGCCCATTCGGCGTCACCAGCACGGCAACAAGGGGCCCCTGTGGTTTGCAGGGGCCCAGGAAAAGTTTGAGGCCTGCAGATGTTATTATCTTCACAACACAAAGAAGCAGACTACAACGTCAAAATCAGTAAATATTTAATGAGATGCAAGATGCAACATTATGTCAACTTCATTAACTGTTGAATTCAATCGTCATAAAAATTTCATTCCACTTGATGAGAATTTGTAGCTGGAGTCTTCTCGCTGGGCAAGGTTTCCCAGGTAGGCAGGAGGATCAGTGAGAAACCACAGCGGACCCTACATTAAATAAATTACTCGTGGCCAAAGATTTTCTAAAGCAAAAAGGCAAAAACCTTTTCAATTTTCTTTCACAGCCGAGCAGTTATATTTATGGCGGGAGGCAAATGTATCTAAAGTGTGTTAAGACGAGCGAAAGGCCTACAAGGCGTAGGGCCTGTGAAGATCTTGAAAGAGCCCCATGCCCTGTTCTGCCTTCTGAATTTTCTGACCTTGTCACGTGTGTTTCGGTGATGGAAGCCAGGTGAGTTGAGGCTTTGGCTGCAGAATAGGTAGGGAAAACTGCCTCCTCCTGAGGCTTTCCTGGTCCCAAAGGGAAAAGCAAGAATCCCAGGATCCTTAATAATGTTAGCTCACATTCACCGGGTGTGTGGCAGACACCAGACTAACGACTGGAAGCAGCACACCAGGATCGTCTCAGTCATCCCAAGCAGCTCTGTAAGGTCAGTATTGCATTGTCCCCGTTCCACAGATGGGCACGTTGAGGTCTGAGTGGTTATACCACCCACCCAGAGTCATGGAGGTAGTAAGGGATAATTTAAGAACTTTTCCAAACTAAAATAATTCATAGATGAAACAGTGCCCACGGTCATTTCAAGCCCTTAAAAAAAAAAGTGGGGACCAGTCCAATTTTTTCACTGTTGTGTCTTCAAAACCTGAACAGTACTGGGCATGTAGGTATCCAGGTGCTCAAGGGACATAACTGTAAGTTGAATGGAGACTGGACTAGGCTCAGTTTCCCCCGCACCTGCTGTGCATCAGGCACCTGTGGAATGCTTTGCCCCCTCACTAGCCTGTGACAACGCCTAGGTTCAAGGTCTTATTCATCTCCCAGCCCTACACCTTGCACAATCTCGGCCCATAAAAAGGCTTAGTTGATGATTTGAGTCCACTCCTCCATCACAGAGCAGTCTCCCAGTACAGCTGACGTTCTTCCTCCCTATACATAGCACAAAACCCTGTTATGTAGACACTCCAGCCCTGACCGGCCTCAGGTTGGATGTTGTCCTGCAAAGTGAAAGGTCGCAGGTTTGATTCCTGGTCAGGGCGCAAGCCTGGGTTGCTGGTCTGTCCCTGGTCGGGGCGTATCTGGGAGGCAATTGATGATCTTTCCCCCACACACTGATGTTTCTCTCCCTTTTTCTCCCTCCCTTCCCCTCTCTCTCTCTATAAATAAATAAATAAATAAAACCTTAAAAAATCTCCAGTGAGTGTGGCACATACATTTTCGTGTACCCATCGAGCAAGCTAGCACACAATAAGCCGACATGTGCCCTGTGTGCCAGGCGTGGCTCACGGCACTCCCCATGACTACTAAGTAGTCGCTTAGTAATAAAACATCTACAACAACTCTACAAAACAGGAGTTTTTCTAAATTATCATCCCATTGTACAGATGCAGAGATCAAGTGTTATGAGCTGAGTGGTGCCTTCCCCAAGTTCCTTTGCTGTAGTCCTCACCTCCAGGACCTCAGAATGGGCCACTTTAGAGACTGGGCCGAAAGTGGTTATAGGGAAGATGAGGCCATCAGGTTGGGCCCTAGTCCAGCACAACTGGTCTCCTTCCACGAAGAGACCAGGATGCAGACACACACAGGAGAAGGACCGAGTGAGGACACGAAGCAGGCCACGTCTCTAAGACGAGAGAAGCTTCGGAAGGAACCGACCCTGCCGATGTCTTGACCTTAGACTTCTAACTTCCAGCACTGTGCAGAGATAAATTGCCGTGGTGTTAGCCATCCAGCCTGTGACGTGGCTGCCCTGGCAAACTGGTAAGTACATTGAGGCAGAGAGTGACGTGCCCCAGCCGGCACTGCCACAGAACAAGACTCAGAATCTGAACCCGGGCAGTCTGCTCCCAGAGTCTGTTTGTTTGGGGAGAATGAAAATATTCGTCCTCTGTGCTGTCCTCCTGAAATATGGCTAATGCAAATAAGGAACTGAAATTTTAATTTACATTAAAATTAAATTAAAAAATAAGTAGCCACATGTTGCTAGTGGCTACCATATTGCACATAGCTTTTTACTGTTGCTAAGTACATCACTTAAGTTTTTTTGCAGAATCTTCTAGATACCTCCCCTATGCGCTCACAAAAACATGCCCCTGCCTTTGTTCCCCACCCCTGCTGTATTTGAGAGTGAACTGGCCAACTTTCCCGCATCCCGCAGCCTGGGCAGAGCCGGGACGTGGGAGTTCTGCTCCAAACATGGGTGTTAGCCAACCAAATGCCAAGCAGCACAAACACCGAGTGACATTTTCAGAACTATTAATATTTCATCAGAAATGATCACTTTTCCTTTAAATACACCATTTTAAAAGGTTTTCTACATTCTTAACTATAATTTTATTCAGTCTAGGTGCTCGGAATTTTCCCCAAAGGAACACATATTCAATTTTATAATGAAAATCAAAGGGGAATGAAGCTGGGATTTCAAAATTTAGTCAACATTTCCAGGAACTTAGGCTGTCTGTAAAGAGCAAGACTGTGTATGGGGTGCCTACTACATGCCCAGCACTTTCCATACAGTCTACTATTAATGTACCCAACACACATTTATTGAGTGCCTACTACGCGCCGCTAAGTGTGATCCTTACATTTATTAACACCATTTTATAGAAAACAATTTCTTCTCATCCTCTCTTTTATCTCGAATGTTACCTCCTCAAAGAGGCCTGCCTGGACCACCACCTAAAGCTGCCACTGTTCCTCTCCCCGCGGCCCCCCGGGGTGCCATCAGGGCCCTCACGTCAACTGTAATCCCTGCTCCTTTACCTGCTTTGCACCTTTGGGCCCTGTCTCCCTGGACCGGAGCACGGGCTCCGTGAGAGCAGGGACACCACCAGTCTTGCTCGCCTTCAGGCTTCCTCAGGGCCCAGCCACTCGCCTGGCACAGGGAGAGGGCTGCACCAGTATTTGAAGAAGGAATGAATCAGGTTGGGAGAAATGAAGAAAGTTGTCAGGGTCGCACAGGCAGGGAGGGGCGGTGTCTGGATCCAACCCTCCGGGTGTCAGCAGCCACCTCCTCGGTTCGCATCTCTTCTGTCCTCCCTCTTGCTCTTCCTTTGTCGGGGAAACACTGAAGGCACAACCACCGGCTCCTGGGGCCAAAGTGCTGCATCGATTCTAAGCTTAAGAAGCCGCTTTCGTGGGTGGAGGGACCCACTGAGCAGCAAACAGCTAACAGCGTTTCGCTCTACGCCTCTGCCCCGACCCCTACTCCCACGGGCTCACCGCCCGCCCACCCCGAGGACCCCTGAACCCAGTGCAGGATGGAAAGGTCTCTCTCAGTGGCTGAGAGCTTGGGGGCGTGGCCGAGTTTGAGTCCCAGCTCCTCCCTTCCTAGGGGGCCTTGGACTCACCCCTTCATGAGTGTGATACTGGGTTTCCTCAAGTATACAACGATTAAAAACGAAACCAGTGGTACTAACTTCATGAGCTCGTATTAATTGAATATGACAACACAGAAAGCCCAGTGCTTAGCACACAGTAAGCCCCCTCCTGCCCACCAAAACATGGCAGTTGGGGGTAAAATCAGATGACGGCTCGAAGGGCAGGGCCGGGGGCAGGCACTGGGGTTTGTGCTGGGTGGCAGGGCAGGCAGCGGGGCAGCACCCTTCACTTGGAACAGGGGAAAGTGCTCTGGGCCCCCACCCCACCCCCATCCCACCGGAGGGCCTGGGACACCAAACCGAACCGGGGTGCCCCGCGCCCCCAGCCGTTGCTTTTGAAACCTACAGAGGAATTCCAGTGCTGGACGGGAAGGGTGTGGGAGCCACCCGCACGCAAGACAGCTACCTTTAAAGGAGTGGGGACTCTTCGTGGGGCGGTCCCTGGGGCGGGCTGTGGACACTGGACCCTCGGACGCTTTCTTGCAAGGCGTTGGAGAGGGGCCAGGCCGGGGAGCGAGGGCGAGTAAGGCGGGGCCAGGCCTGCGAGGGGAAGACCGTTGGCCCCCGGGGTGCGTGGGGGTCCCTGGGAAGGCCCTTGGGAGAGCCCAATGGCGGGCTCCTGCCCTCAAGGTGCCTAGCACAGTGTCAGGCTCTCACCCAGTCATCTGTGAGGCTGAGCCCGCGAGAATGGGCTGAGCCCCGGGCACCACAGCGGTCACAGGCGTGTGGCAACGGGGGTGTGCCAGGGATTGTGGGGAGAGCCAGCCCTCCCCCTCCAGCTGTTCCCAGATGTCATTCTGCCCACTCAGGCACCTGGTTCCTGAGCTCAGGGGGATTCCAAGGTTACTAAGCTACCGGTTTTTGTTGACTTTAAACTATTTTCTTCTCAGGGAGAGGGGGAGGGGGGCAAAAGTCAGAAAAGAGCAAATAAAAACAAATCAAAATAAGCTCCCCCTCCCTCAAAGGAAGCTGACCTCCATCCACCACAGGCACACAAACGGGAGGCCTCTGAACTTTGTCACCTTGCTGGAGCAGCAGCCAGAGAGAACTGAACTGCTTCTGTCCCATCCCCATCTGCCTTTCTGGTGAATGAAGGGTGGTGGTGGATGGTCCCCCAGTCTTCGAGCCCTGGGTGGACAGAGGGGCTTCCGAAAAGAGAGGAGGACGATGGCCAGTGGCAATGGGCTCCCTTCGTCCTCAGCCCTGGTGGCCAAGCGCCCCTCAGCCCTGGGCCCATTCCCCAGATACATCTGGATCCACCAGGACACACCCCAGGACAGTCTAGACAAGACCTGCCATGAAATCTGGAAGAGAGTTCAGCGCCTGCCCCAGGCTTTGCAGCCCCCGACCTTGAAGGAGCAGCTCTCTGCTCCCATGGTGGCTGGAACTCCAAGAGACAATGGGCTCAGCTTCCAAGAAGAGTGAGTATCGGCCCTGCATGGCCAGCACCAAGGGAGGAGGGAAGAGATGAGGTCAGACCCTCTGGGGGAATGTGCTGGCCCATTCTTCAGTCTGGTTAAACCCTAAAGACTGTATAGTTTCCCTAACCAACTCCCCGTAGTCCTCCGTTCACTCTTCATAGGAGAGTTAACCAGGGTTCTGAAGTTACCTGGGTGAAGGGCCAGGCCAGGGCTCTCTTTCTGCTGCCTCTTCCTTCCCCAGCCCGCTGAGGGGACAGTTCTCACCCTAAAGGCCGAAACAATCAGAAGTGAATCCGAGGACCTTGAACAACCACCCTAGCCAGGGCTGAGGGTTAGATGCCCATGGCTTTCCCCAAAGACAACTGGAAGATTCCTCCCCCCTCCCACCCCCCAAGGCGAGGCGTTAGCACAGAGGAGGCTGGTGGTTTCAAACCACATCTGGAGTTCCCTAATACAGGGAGCAGCTGTCCCATTCAGACTCCACGGAAGCCGCTGCATGAGCGCACATCAAAATATTTACTGGGAAGGCATTGACATATTCAGAGGACATAATAGAAAATTAAAGTGTGGGACGATGGCTGGAAATAGCCCGTTTTCTGGATGGGAAACCCTGTGTCTGGGAAACACAGCTAAATATTCCTCCATCGGGGCAAAGTTGAGCAAATCCTGTTGGGGATGGCCATTCACAAGAAGAGGAAGGGGGAGACCTCATTAGGGAAAGCAAGCACAATTGTTGTGGTTATCAGTGCCACTGTTGAGCACTTGCTCAATACTCTGCATCTTCAAAGTGGGCTGCAAACATTAATTGATCTTCACCAGAGCCACTACAAGACAGGTATTAGTGTCCCCATTTTACAGATGGAGTGTGTTAATAATTAAGTGCTAACTAAAGATCAAGTGATAATTAAGTGTTGCCTGTTCCAACACATGGCCTGGCTCTGTTCAGAGCTGCTCTGGAGTGGGGAAACCATTCGGGCGAATATCAGCTGAGTCTGGTTTCAGGGATTTCTAGGCAAGAGCTGAGAACAAAGGCAGTGTGTAACTGCTACCCAGGGTTCCACTGCCTGCTGTCCCTTTCTGGGCTGCAGACAAAGGTGGAGGGCACTTTGGCTGGCAGTGCTTCCTCTGCCCTGTGCTCAGCATGATATGGCTGGGATGGGAATGGCTTAACTACCGCCAAAACCTTGCAGTTCAGCCCTACAGTGGCACTGGGCCCCTCTCCCCTGCCCGTTGCCATCTGCTCTGGGACAGGGTGTTGGCAGGGGGCCTGTGGGGCTATGCTCAGTCCCTCAGTGGCCAAGGAAGCTGACTGTCCACTTGGTGAACCAGGGGCGGTGGCAATTTCCAGTAGATGGCACCCTCTCTGCCAGGTCACACCTAGTTAATGGAGACAGACTCTATTTCCAGTCTGCACTTGGCCGAAAAGTGAACTGACTCACCTTTGGCCAGTTGCTTAATTCCATTTAGCCTTGATTTTCTCATCTGCAAATTGAGGCTGATATGCCCTGCCTTGTCCACCTCAGAGTTGATAATGAGGATCAAATGTGACGGGAGACAGGAGGCTGAAAACTGCATTATACAAATGAGGCTCTCCTTAAATGTAATTCTCAGGGTGGGGTTTTTTTTGTTGTTTTTGGCTTCAATCTGGGGTTTTCACACTGTGCTTCTAGACCCTGTGGTGCTGCAGGGGTCACCTGGAGTCAAGTGGTCTGGTGGCCGGGCCCCAACTCCCCTTCAACCAGAGCTGTTCTGCTTTAATAGCTTTTACTTACTGGAGTTCTGAGTAAAGACTGCGTTTGCGACAGGGCTCTGCTCCTGAGACAGGAGCTGGGAAACCACTGGCTTAGGAGAATAAATGATACCACAGTCGTGTGGCTATCAACCACACAGAACACAGTTAGCTGGTCTCGAAAGAAAGGCAGCTGTGATGGTGGAGTCAGATAACCCTGGCTTCAGATCGCATTTCAGCCCTGTGCCGACTGCGAGGTTTGTCTAATTTGTGTGAGCTTCAGTTTCCTCATCTGCCAAAGAGTGATGATTACTATGCATTTCATAGGATTGTTGGAATGATTAAACATTCCTGGTAATAACTAAGATTTGCAGAAATTCTTCATAGTGATGATGATGATGATGATGATGATGATTTCTTCAAGCCCTACAATTAGTGTATGGGGTAGGTACTATTTTAAATTCCCCCTCTTTTTATTTTTTATTATGCATATTTCCAAACATATTGAGTAGTGTAGCGAATGTCTTTGCATCTGTCACTGAGTTTATGAAGTTTGTGCCATTCTTGTTTCAATCTCCCCCTCTCCTGTTTCGAAATGAGATCCTTTTACACATGAGGTAGCAAGTTTGGAGGGGTTAATTTCCTTGCCCCAAACCTTACAGTCAGGAAGTGGTGGGGCTTCAGAGAGCAAACCCAGGGCCATCTGGGCCACCATGCGATAGCGTTGGCTAACTTCCCCTAGAAATTGAGGCCTCGTTTGGAGAGTCAGGACATTTGGCAGTCCCCTATTCTGAATCATCATCACATGTAGATCACAGATTTCAAGCCCAGGGAGCTGTGCAGTGTGTTTTAAGGTGACCTTAGGCCCACAAGACTACTCTAAGCTAATCTTTCTGCTACTCAAGGTGCAGACCTAGTTTCAGTTGTTTCCTGCTATGGAGCAGCTAGATAAGTATGTTCTAGAACTCTTGTCAGCCAGCACTTTTTTTTCTTGACTGTGTCTCCATACCTTTCAGAAACCCAGACATCTCAAATTTGAAAGGGACCCTGGAGGCCATCTTCTGCTGCTTGAGTCCCTCCTCAACATCCTTGCCAAGTGGTTATCCACTTTTACACTTTCTTGGATGGAGAGCTCACCACTTTTTAAAATATTCTTTTCCTCATCATGAACTCTGACTATCAAAAGACCACTTTCTTCTTGTACTAAAATCTGTCTCTATCAGACTAATAGACATTGATCTGGATTCTGCCCTTCACTCCAAACCAAAGTCTACCCCCTGTTTCTCTCAACAGCCCTTTAGATGTTAAAAGATAGCAACAGCATTTCTCTTAGGATTTCTGGTTTCTACAAGCTAAATTTCTCTGGTTTTCTAAGTTTCCTGTCAGGTGCCAGCTTGGTCAGTTTCCTGCCCACACCACTGGCTCTGGGGCAGTGTAGCAACCAGAACCAGGTCCAGAAATTCGGGTGTGATTCAGTCAGTGCAGATTGGATCCTCCATGTTAATAGTCCATATTCGTGGCAATGGTGATTAATACCATTTTGCTCCTCTCCCCAAGCCGACTTCACTCGGTGGGCGCATTTTGAGTTTATTCACTCAAATATTTATTCTACAAATATTTATTAAGCATCTACTATGTGCCTGGCACAGTGCTAAGAGCTAGTGAGATAGAGCTGTGAACCAGATAGGGCCCTGCCTTCCTACAGTTGACATTCAAGTAGGGGAGAGAAACAGAAACCAAGTGAATAAAGGACTAGGATAACTTCAGATGTGAAATGAACTGGTGTTCTAGTTGGAGAAAACAAATAATAAACAGGTAAAAAATAAGCCAGATAATTTCAGATAGCTATGAGTGCTCTGATAAAAATAAAACCGAGTAAAGTACTAGGGAGAGAGTCTTTAGATGGGGTGGTTGGGGAAGGACTCTCTGAGAAGAAGTGGTCATTTGAGCTGAGACCTGGACACCCAGAAGGAACCAATCAGGTGAAGATCTGGGAAAAGATGTCCAGGCAGAAAGAAGGGCAACTGCAAAGACCCGGAGGTGGGAGAGGTTTAAAGAGGGGTGGCACGGCTGAGGTGTATTGAGTGATGGGATGTGGGACAAGGTGATATCAGAAGCAGAGATGAGAGGTCTTAGAAAACTTGGAAGATCACTGTAGGGAGTTTATTTTCGATTCTCTGAGTTATGGGCACCCTTTGGAGGTTTTGGAGAAGAGAGTGTAATTTGCTCAGATTCACTAGTTTTTAAAGATCTCTCCAGCTGCTGCATGGAGAAGACTCACAGGTATGTGAGTGAGGAAGCTGGGAGGCCTCTGGGAAGATGCTGCAGTAGTCCAGGTGTGGCAGGTGGAGGTGCCTGGGTCAGACAGATTGCCGTGGGGATGGAGAAAGTGGGGGACTTAGTTTGCATTTTTAAGAAGAACCAACAGATCTGCTGATGGTTTGGGGCACACACACGGAGACATCAAGGCTGACTTGAGGTTTTTGGCTTGAGCTGCCGGTTGGACAGTGGTGCCATTGATAGGGGAGGAGGAGAAGAAACGGAGAAATCAGCTTTGGGGGAGAAATCAATAGTTCTGCCTAGTGTCAATTAAACTCCAGAATTGTGTTGAGTTATCTTTTAATTAGTCTGAAATGTGTGCTTAGAGAATTGTGGCCAGTCACTTACTGACTCACATTCCAGGATTGCATCTTCACTCCTCACTACTCCTCACTGCTACAACTGCACAGCCTCAGTCGGGGGTTTTGGATTTGCTGTTGCCTCCGTGGCCCTGACTGTGAAGTGGCCTTTGTTCATTCCATCGTTTATAAAATCATTCGACAAATCACAGTTGCCTTCTTGGTCCCAGAGAACAAACCGATCCTTTGTGCTCCTCTTATTTAAACAATTGGGTCTATCCTATTTTTCTGGAAAAGTTGCTTGGAATATATCACAACTTTTATTTATTGTTTTTTTTTTTTTAAAAAAACTTGAGACCTGGTGATGGGAGTGACAAGGACAATACTCTCAGCTGGAAACTTAGGCTGATGCCCTAGAGCAGAAGCCAGCTCTGTTGATGTTTGGAGTTCAATGCTCTAGGCTTGTGTTTTCTCCCCTAAGGGATCACACAGATTTTCTCTGAGAATCTGAGGAAAGCTTGTGCCTGAAACACATCCTCCAGGCCCTCAACATTTAGTGAATGACTTCAGAGACCCCTGAGCCCCAAGTTAAAATCCTTTTCTCCTGGACCAAACACTTCAGTGTCTTCTTCCCCTGAGCTTCCTAAGGCTGAGACCCAACCTCTGTTGTGACCCCAATCCCCAATCACATTGACATCAATGCACCCCCATACTGGTTGTCCAGTGAATTAGTGGATGCAATGGTGCTGGCAGACAGAGGTCCTGGGCCCTCCATTCCATCCCTCTTCCAGTCCCTGCACACATACAGCATTTGCCTTCATGGTGGTTTTTGACTTCTGGTCTCTCTGCTCATCGCTCTTCTGCCATTGTTACAACATCTCAGCTCTCTGTGTCTGGTTCCTTTCCCTCCTGGATGTCTTTCTGCCTCCTCCAGCTTCATCTTCCAGAAACACATGAACAGTGTGAATCAGTCATCTTTCAGGGCTCCCTCATTGTCTTCTGAATTCCTTGACCTGGTTTTGAGGGTCTCAGTAGTTGGGGTCTCACATCTCCTTGCCTTTACTCAGGTTATTCTACTGCCAGGAATGCCTTTCATCCATATCTCTGCCTATTGAAATTCTACCCATCCTTAAAGACCTGGAATAAGGGTCATCCTCTGAATTTTCACTGCTCACCCCATTCAACACTTTTTCTTTCTCTGTCTTCCATGTTCCTTTTTTTCAATTAAGTAAATAATATTCCTTCTCCTTCCTAAAGGTTTGAAGGTGATAACAATATCAGTATCAGATAACAATAAAATAAGGTGACAGGTGGATTTGAATCCTAGCATACTTCCTAGTTGTAACCAAACTATTCAAACATTCTGTGCCCCATTTTATGCATCTGAAAAATGGAAAAAGTCATAGTGACCACCTTAAAGAATTACTGTGGAGGTTAATGAAATAAGGTATGTTAGGCTCACACAGCACCTAGTGTAAGATAAGGACTCCAGGTTCTTCATCATCATCATCATCATCATCATCATCATCATCACATCCCCATCACTATCATTATCATCACCATTAGCATCATCAACATCATCAGCATCATCACCATCAGCATCATCACCATCACCATCAGCATCATCACCACCATCACCATCAGCATCATCAGCATAATCACTATCAGCATCATCACCACCATCACCATCAGCATCATCAGTATTAGCATCATCCCCATCAGCATCAGCATCATCAGCATCAGCATCATCACCATCAGCATCATCAACATCATCAGCATCATCACCATCATCATCATCACCATCATCCCCATCAGCATCATCACCATCATCCCCATCAGCATCATCACCACCATCACCATCAGCATCATCAGCATCATCACCATCAGCATCATCACCACCATCACCATCAGCATCATCAGCATCATCACCATCAGCATCATCACCATCAGCATCATCACCATTAGCATCATCAGCATCATCACCATCAGTATCATCACCACCATCACCATCAGCATCATCAGCATCATCACCATCAGCATCATCACCACCATCACCATCAGCATCATCACCATTAGCAT